>OZ038481.1:108547093-108549593 GCA_964036315.1 Acanthosepion esculentum
TTGAAAGCTGGGAAGCACAAAGACCTAAACTTCTTGATAGCAACAACAAATTTTCGGACACTAGCCCACATGTAAATAATGTAAATAGTCTAAATAAGCATTCTTCTACTTTATTCTAACTGATGTGTCATCTATTGAAACAATCCCCTTAAGCAATTTGTTTGTATTCAATCTTTTATTTGAGAATTAAATTCTCTGTTCATAATTTTATCTTTACATATACCAGATATTTCATCTCGTACCTATTGTTTGCAGTCATGGATATGACGTTAAGCTACATCCGACAGTAAAGCCCCTGATCGGGATATCGGAGGTTTTGAGGAGCGTAGAATCACCTCTTAATGGCTGTTGTTCCAAGATCAACTCTACCCCGTGGTGGTAGCAGCACTAAAGGTCCCAGTTATAGGCAGATATTGAACCGCCAATTAAAAACAAAACGCTATAAAGTTAAAAATGCCAGCAATATATTTTTTATAGGGATACTACAGGCAATACATAATTATAGTAAAATTCCTGCAAAACTACCAGCAATAACATCTTTCTTCAAGGTTAAGGCCATAGAATTGTGTTAACGTATATTTAGATTCCTGCATTAAATAACCCATAATGGTTGACATGTCGATAAACAAAATCAAGCACATCCTGCATTTTTGTCTTTTCGTTGTTGCTAATATTCCCTCTTCATATTCTTAGCATTGATCAATAGAAGGACATCTCTGTCGATTCAAGTCCCTTTATCATCTCTGAGGGAATTTGTCAGCATTCACAGTTATATAGTAGATTGGATATTACATAATTGTTCGTCACATCTGTTTTCTTAATATTTTTAACTTAATATTTTGCTTTTTTTATGTGCGATTTTTTCTTTCGTCTGTTACTAAACAACAGAGAGAAATAAATTTCTGTATTTGATTGATTTCGACGTGTTGAGCATACTTTGTGCTGTTTCATTTGCTAAAATCTACGCTTTCTCTCTTTCTGCATTTAATACATATCTCTTCCGTTTTTACATAACATTATATGAATTATTTCAGTTCTCTTTCTTGGTTTGTCATTACCACTGTTCCATTTACATATATTAACCATAAACACACAGACAATCAGTGAATATGTCGAAAGAAAATTATCGCCGTATCGATAAGTGTCACGTTTAATTTTACTGATATTTGAATCATTTATAGACACAACCCTGTGGCTGTACCTCAAGTGACTGGATGGGAGAAAAACTCAGAGAATTCTCTGAACAAGATGACAGATGTTTTACATCATTTTTGGCCTTAATTAACATCGTAATCAAGAGGTTTTAATATTAACTCTTTTGTCAGTGATTAATTATATATCTACGATTATTTTAAACTTTAACTCACTTGATATTTTTCTTCCTGAAAAAATGCAATTCTGACAATGCTTTTCTGTGACTAAACAAATGAAAAATTAGAATATCCATTTGGTTTATCAAATCTGATCCTCATAAAATCATTTGTGGATCAAATAAAAGCAAAGTAGATCCACGTCAAATGAGGAGAATATCTGTTGAGATGTGGGGTCTGGCAAGACGCACCACTTAACCCGAGAGAGGCAATCCTGATAGCAGTATTCAATACTCAGCTATACAATCACTGAAATAGTATTACCCTCTTTGACAGGACTACTTATCATGATTGGATATGTCCATTCCTGATAGTAAGGAGACTAACTCTCTCTTACCCCAACAATATTGAAAACAACTCATAATATTTTAAAAATATGCCTTTGTTTATATGATAATTATAAAAACAAATATACAATTATCCTCATTTTTACATTCGTTGAAAAAATGGTCAAGCAAAATAGAGTTAAATAATCTATCAATTCTTTAAAAATGGTCGGAAAATATAGTTACCCCATCTGACAATACTTTGCAAATTAGATAAAACAAGAAGATATTCGCACTTTCTAATTCCCCGAAAAATTATATCCTGAACGAACTAAATTTTTACAGACCTACCTAATCTCTGAAAAGAAATATAAATAATAACGGATTTATCTGCATATGCTAATTCTATGAAAGAGAAGCCAATGTTATTCAGTTATTCACATCTAAATTTTCTCTGAAAAATACAATATAAACATACATTTACTCTATCTGCAAATACTGTGCAAAAAAATATATATATAAAATTTAGATACTAGTAAGTCATTTGTCAATTCTTTGCAAACCTAAATAAACACTACTTTTATTACCAGCTGTCTATTCTCTGACCATATCGCGTAAAAACACAATTATCTTAATTATTCAATTCACTGAAAAAAATGGAAAAAAAACTCAGTTAACTTCATCTATCAATTCTACTTACATTCAGGAAATATATAGTTATCCCACCTTTCAATTCTCTGGAAAAGTTCCTAAAAGAAATACAGTAACCCGTATATGTCAGTTCTATAACAAAAGCTGGAAAAAATTACAGTTCGGGTTTACTGTAATAAGTAGAGATTTTGTAAGAAGAATTGACATATACTT
>OZ038481.1:108554593-108584593 GCA_964036315.1 Acanthosepion esculentum
AAATAGCAGGATTCTGTAGCCTTGGGTTGCAACTGGTCTTCCACAGAAAGAAATGGCAACCTACTGGGGAACAAAATCTGCCTCTTCAGTCATGTATCGAATAATGCATGATCGCCTAAGCGTGTATCACGCATGGCACATAACTGACTTGCTCATACCAAAAGTCAAGACAGAATAGAGGGAAAGGAAAATACGAAAGAATGCAAAAGCATAATATATTTCTTGTGAGATTTCTCGCCAAGTTTTTCTAAAATTCAATTAAATTTCCAAGTTTAAATACCGGAAATTGGTATTTAAAATGTAATACTGATGAGGCTATGAGGTGAGGAAACTGGTGAATAAATGACGAAATCGACGAACTGATTTCGAATTCTATCTGTTGCTGTTTGGGTTCATTTGCGTCTTTGTATCTTTGGGTAACGAATGCACCCAATTCCCATATTCGGTAAGTTTAAGGATAAACACTAAAAATCTAGCACAGTGAAACCACCGACATCATATATTTCTGGGAGAGGAATTGAGTAACGCAAGTTATCTTTTTTTCCTCGAAATATTATATAAACTTCCCAGTATTGTGTAAAAATATCAGATAAACATAAAATAAAGATCGTGTACTTGAAAAATGTTGATTATCTGTAAACATTCTCTTAAATAAAATCAGTATTTCAATGAGCCCGAGCTATGGGCAAATAGCAGGAGAGGCCTTGTTCTATAGCCTTGGATAGCAACTGGTCTACCGCAGAAAGAAATGGCAAATTACTGCGGGAAAAATCTGCCTCATCAGTTATGTAGCGAAAGATACATGATCACCTAAGCGTGTATCATGCGTGGCACATAATGGACTGATTTCAATGACCAAACTAAACATTAAGAATAACCTTGCTACAAACGGTAGGGCTTCAAATTACCCAGCTCCCATAATATTAACACTGATTCAAACAAAAATCTCGATCATTTTTCTAACGGTTGTTGATAAATAGAAAATACACTTATGATTCATAGAGATGTGAAGGCACACTAAAGGAAATGTTTTATGGAGATGTTAGAAGGCAGCATGCTTAAAACATCTGCCAAATCCAGACTTTCTCTTTGGTTCAGAAATCAAATGAATGAATAAAAGTATGCGTTCATTTTGCGACAACCGAAAACTAATGCCTTACGCGTTTTCTTCAGTTTCTAAAACATGTTCCATTAGAAACAGCATTATCTGTTGTTAATATTCATTTACACTATGAATGTGTTCTCGGAAAGGCAGTGACATATTTAGTTCTAGCAAATCAATCTATGCAAGTGCCTGTTACGCATATGACGAGTCGTTAAATAAATTAAGACAGTTGACAAGCATCATTATTTATATCATTTTCACCGCTATATATATAGATAGAGAGAGAAACTTTTTTTTATAAAAACAATAACTTCATTTTGGGTCATATAACAACACAGATGTTTTAATTTTATTAAGTCAATTTATACTTCATGAATATTATTATTTTTGTTGTTTTATTATACACATTTTTTAATAAGTTTTCGATGTTCTCAGAAAAACAAGTTGAATATCTATAGACCCTTGTACGATTTAATTGAAACAACAGTTAATTTTCTTTCTTTCACCAGCAGGTCAGTTTTAGACCCACTGGAGTGACAGGGTCTAATGGATTTCTATTTTTATCTCAGATGTCGTTATTTAGTGTGGTGTGCAGTAATATGAATCTCTTTTCGAGGTGTATGAAGAAATTTGTTTGGCCTTGAAAAATATTGCGTAATATAATTATTGAGAATGCTATTTATAAGGTTTACTTAAAACTCTCAATAAAATTTTCCTTTTAACAAACGTGTCTTCAGATGTTTCAACTTCCTCTTCTTTAATATGGATTGATAATTTTGGTGACGCTGGGATATTTATGAATACCAACTCTCTTCTACATAACTTCAAGCTATATTGTTCTATATTAGTACCAAATTTAATTATTATCCAAACTATTATAACATTTTCCATGAAATATTCTCCAACTAATTTGGCCACGGACGACAAGAGTTTAGTTGAACCCAAATCTATATTCATATTGGCAACTCTCTTCTTCAAATTTTCCGCTGCAATTTCGGTTTACTAAAAAGGAAAAGTCATATATTAATTAAGCTCTGAGATGTTTTATATCCATAATTAATGTTTGGGTATTATTCAATTTCGACTGTTTTATTTTTTAACACACATTTTTATTTGATGTTTGTTGTAGTTCACAGCCCTTCTTTGTTGAGAAAAATTGATTACGCCGTTGTAAAACATTTATCTTTTGTTTTTGTAACATTGTTTTATCAGCTTGATGGTGCCTTATTTCCAAATTTTTTATGAATTAATACGATAGAGAAATACAATTCAAATAAAGAAAGATTATATCAGTATAAATAAAAAAATTATAAACTGAAATAATAAAATATAGAAATACTATCTATTGTTAGTATAATGTAGTTGCTGACCAAAATGAGAACTGAGCCCTGAATTATATACTTATATTTTCCGAAATATATTGTGTATCTTTCACCAAATATATTTGAAGTACGGGTCATCGGGCAAAAGATTTGTTTTAACTGTGCAGTCGTGTTTAGTGAATGAGAAAGAACAGATATTTAGAATTAGTGGATTACATTCTGTTAAGTTTTTAATGTGTGGCCATATCTCCTAATAAAGGCAGTTAATTTTTCACTTGATTTTACCTTGATAGGAGATATGGCCACACATTAAAAACTTAACAGAATGTAACCTCCTGGTCGCTTGCTATTACACCACAGCCTGAGTCAATCCTACACGTAGAACCCCATTCCTTTCTTTCTAATTTAATTTACCTTAGTAAACATTACTATTACATATTGAACTAGGAACTAGATGAAAAGTGTAAAGGGTAAAGTAATTGGCATGACGACAAATTGTCGTTTATGCTACTAACATAGCAATCTTTTTGGTAACTGGCGAGCCTTTCGAATGTAAAGTTTATTCTTATTTTAGGTTACTACATGAAAGAAGATGATAAGGAAACTCGGCAAAAACCTGTCCTTAAAAAAGAAGTTTGTTCTTCAAACAGTTCGTACTTTCGCTCTAGGAATTCTGACGTCTAAATGCTGTATATGTGATTCTTTATCCGACAGATTATCGGGATGTAACTTCTGGAGGTCCTGATTTTGTCGAAGAATAATCCGTATGTGATACGGGCTATCTTAATTATCCGCTTGATTTTGTTCTGGTACAGGATATTTGGACACATACCAGTTAAAACTTAACAGATAATATCACACTGTATGTTTCTCTAAATCGAACCTAACGCATATATTCGAACCTGACCCTACACTTAACTCCACTGCTTCTTCTCTGATCTTTAATTTCCTGTCCTGTTGAAGAGATGGAAGGAAATATAAATTAAAACAGGATTGATTGTCCTGACGTGTGCAGTGAACGAATTTGAGAGACTTTTCATCGCAAACCGGGTTAGAAGATCGATTTACACTATTTATAATGTAGTAATGATATAGATAAATATTATTACAATTGCCATTAATGTGATATTTCTTTAAAGATTGTTGTGTATTTGGAATGTGTAACTATATCGTTAATATGCGTCGTAAAATAATCGAATGATCTATATATATATATATATATATATATATATATATATATATATATATATATATATATATTGCTTTCAATTGTCCGTTTGTCCTAGATGGTCATGACAGTAGAAATGATTAAATTTGTGTTAGTTGTAGGATAGAGGCTGAGTTTTGGCAAATCACCTCTCTCTTCAAAAATGTTTGTTGTCTTTCGCTGTCTGTCGCGTCTTTGTTGCCTAAATTTGATCCCTGAGAGATGGAATGAACAGCACATCAGATCTTGTCACCAGGCCGTATCATTTCATTTTCTTACTTTATTTTACTGATATAAAAATGTCTCTATATAGATAGTTTCTTTTCTGATTTTTCGTTTGTTATATATTGTCGACGTCTGAAATGTCTTATTTTCACTGGTTGTGGCTTCTCTGAAGCCCTGGTGTGACAGTCCAGGACACGTGTACCTGCTGTATACATAAAATAATTAAGTCGGAAACGATGTACGTGTTTCTGTACAGACAGATACTTTGCCTAAGAAGGCCTGACTACCTCTTACGGCAGACACAGTTATGATCTTAAACGTTGCTTGTGAATTCAAGTATAACAAAAAAATTAGGTACATAAATATGTCTGTCGTCTGGGGAAGAACAAGAGATCTATTTTACATGACAAATATTTACCAAATATATCCTTGCTTGTCAATGCACTTGATTCATACATGGATATAAATCATATGGATCTGAGAATATATAAGAGCGAAGTTCTGGAAATAACGTGTATAATTTTTTTCCACAGAAATTACAGTTGATATATTGAAAACAATGACTCCAATGAAGAATGGCATTTTCAACTACAATAAGTTCTTATTCAACATACTCACCCCGACTCATTTTCTGCTGCAAATCGCTCTTCATTTTGCGCGCTGAGTTTCGGACAGGTTTTTGCACAACGAGTCTTGTCATTAATGTTGCCGCTATTACAAAAGATTTGTAATTATATTTATATTACGTAAGATCACTCCGTGTAAGTTCAGTAAGATTAATGATTGACAATGGTGCAGATTTTATTGTGTGGATATTTTACATTTTTTATTACCCAAAAATGATGATGATATCTTCTTGGTGGAAGGATTCCACCTGCACTTTCATACTTCCAATGTTAGACTCTGATAATGCGAGAAGCTATTATATAAATATGAAATAATTAAATACCAACAATTGAACTAACACACACACACACACACACACACACACATATATATATATATATATATATATATATAAATATGTATGTATAATATAATATTTATTTTATGTTTATAATAAATATAAACAATTATTAAATAATTGTTTATTACAAAGAAAGAAAGAAAGACAGAAAGAAAGAACGAAAGAAAGAAACAAAAAAGAAAGAAAGAACGAAAGAAAGAACGAGAGAAAGAAAGAAAGAAAGAAATAAAGAAAGAAAGAAAGAAAGAAAGAAAGAAAGGCAGGGACAATGCTACTGTGGAGATACGGAGAGCGGCTTGCATTAAGTAAGTATCGAGCCGAGTTCGAATTCCAATCTTACGGTGAAAATTACGAATATCTCCCTTCTCATGGGTAAATAACAAAAATAATGATTTTCTTTCGAAAGAACGAAAGAAAGAAAGAAAGAACGAAAGAAAGAACGGAAGAAAGAACGAACGAAAGAAAGAACGAAAGAAAGAAAGACAGAAAGAAAGAAAGAACGAAAGAAAGAAACATAAAAGAAAGAAAGAACGAAAGAAAGAACGAAAGAAAGAAACAAAAAAGAAAGAAAGAACGAAAGAAAGAAACAAAAAAGAAAGAAAGAACGAAAGAAAGAACGAAAGAACGAAAGAAAGAAAGAAAGAAAGATAGAACGAAAGAAAGAAAGAAAGAAAGAAAGGCAGGGACAATGCTATTGTGGAGTTACGGAGAGCCGCTTGCATTAAGTAAGCATCGAGCCGAGTTCGAATTCCAATCTTACGGTGAAAATTACGAATATCTCCCTTCTCATGGGTAAATAACAAAAATAATGATTTTCTTTTTTCGTCGTTGTCAAATTGTGTAGCAACTGGTTTAGAAGAACAATTGTTCTGAATGAAAAACCTACAACTATGAATGAAATAGTCCCACCAACGCGCAATTGACTAAGCGTCGTGAAAGTATGGCTACACCCGTGAAGACATTGTCAATCATACAGATATTCCTCCATGGAACGAGAAGGTCCTATATATATATATATATATATATATATATATATATATATATATATATATATATATATATATATATATATATCAGAAAATTAAATTCGAAAGATTCTTAAATCCAAGCGATAAGGTCTGTATTTATTAAAGATTTTTAAAATTTAAGATAAGCTTCACATATAAATGAATACTGTGTAAAACTGTTCAAGATAGAGGGTTATTAACTCAGGTTGTTTATAGTTAGAGACTGATTTGCTTGTGTCGTATTCTAAAGCTTATCAAGAATTTGCAGGTTATTTGAAGACAGAAACTATTTTTTAGATTCTGAGAATTATTTGTTGGATATATTAATGATTTAGTGATACAAGTTTTCCTAATTAAAACATAGCTAGGGGAGGTGGTGTGGATTCATACAATTCCCAAGAGTAATAACGCGTAAGTGAATATAACGAACCCGACTTGAAATGGAACTCAGATTTCCGATTTACAATTAAGTCATTATCCATTACACCACCAGCACATCCAAGCTCACAAAACCTGATATTCCGAAGCGGTCAGTCATGAAGATATTGAAAAAACTCAACGTTATTTAAATTCGGTGTTCGTACGGGAACTATTGTTTCAACCTGATGTGTTCGTATGCACTGTATAGTCGTAGAGTGAGGAAATAATCGATGTATATCATGAGGATATGTAGGATAGATAATGCTTGTACCCAGAATCGAAGAGGTTAACATTCTAAGGGTCGGGGAGCAGCCTCTCGTGAGTCGCTACCTTAATACAACATTTCTGGGAAATAAGCTGAGGAACATTTTGTTCTTCGGTGGAATGTGAATGTTTGAACTGGTGGTACCAAGGTGTGTAGTTCAGTGCAATATCTGCCATGAAAATTGTTATAGAAAAACGAATATGTAACCACGTTTCGTTTCTGTAAAGATGATGTTGAAGTTAGGAAAATGAGGTTTTTGGAAGCTGCAGCCCATATGTGCCAGTAATAATCAGTTTTTAGTCTTATCTGTCTCCTTTAGATATGTAGCATCGCATTTATTTTTGTCGTTGTTGTTGTTGTTGTTGTTAACTTTATAAAGATATACTCTATGGTTGTCAACTAGAGAAACATTTCAAGATGCGAGCTGTTGATGTACAATTCAAACGTATACGGAACTGTAAACATCTAGGAAATGTTTTAACAGAATACGAAAAATATGACATCGAAATCCGATGGCGCAAATTAATATCAAACTTTGCTTTCCAAAAGCTAAATATAGTGTTATAAAAACGGAAAATCTCTTTAGAAAATAAATTTAAAATTGCTGAAGTCTTATGTAATGTGAATCCTCTTATGTGGCATTTCACTTCATCAACATTTTACAGTAATGCCTGAAATCACATTAGTTATTTTAGCTATACTTAAAACTAGGTACAATAAACTTTCAATCGCAAATACAAATAAAGTTATAATTTTTTTAAAGTGCACACGAACTTTATGGACACCCTGTATATTCGTTGTTTTAGGACAACTGTGGCACATGGCCAAAGGGAAAATAGGGAAAGGCTGGACGACACCTTCTCTCCTAGACCTAGCTAAACTGATTCTCGACCGATTCATTTATTACAACCTGCTCATTCGCCACAAAACGCATTCATCACCATTTAATACTACATATACAACAATACCACAAATTCCAAGGGAGCTTAAATATAACATGACATAAAATTTCAATATGCATTAACCCTAAGCCTGAACAATAATAATAAATATATTTCATAATTAAAAATATAACATCATAAAACGAACTACATGCTTTTAAAAGAAAGCGATGTAACGTGTAAACACTAGGCATTTGCAAGACGACGAAATCGATATAGCATGGATCAAATCTTCTCTAATAATGCCTTATGAAAGAATATCATGAGAAATTGGAAAATTCTATTTAAAATTTCACTGGAAACAATAAATATTCCTTGGAATCTACGAAAAGAAATAAGCAATATAATCCTTTACAAGCAATATCTCTAACAAAATTTGATGAAATGTCAAATTGCTACCTAGGTAGATAGAGTATATTTTCACAATTCGTCTGAAGAAAGCATTTAAGTCTCAATTTAATATCACTACGCACAGTTGACTCATATCCATATATAAACACTCTATCTCAACGGAACGTACTCTTCATCTATAACTATTACAGATCTTTCTAAAAAAAAGAACTGGTATGTTAGGAAAAGAAATAATCCCGAACAAGGTAGGATGTAGAGAGTTTGACCAGCATACACGGAAGTATTCCGTATAGTGATCAGTATAGAGAAATAGTATTGTGAATTGTATAGAGATAGCAGATAGTGTAGAAATAGTGATCCGTATAGTAATAGAGGATAGAATACAAATAGTGATCAATTAGACACCACGCTGATTCCCATATATACATGTCCTTTACCATCACATGATCTACATGTACGAAATGGGATCGCCTGTGTTTGCTCTCTGGAGATGTGTGTTCAAATTCCAGTGTAGGCAGACACTTTATTCCTATATAACAAAATCACAGTTTGAAGCCCTGTCGGTTCAACCTTCAAAGTGTTAACTAGTTGGTTGATTGACTCCTTTTTAGGCGTATATCAACACTTATGGGTTATTTAATGCCGAAATCTAAATATGAAAATTCAATCTTTATAATTCATTCAAGAGAATGGTATTATTCCATGATTAAATTATATTCACTTTGCTGCATTTCCTCCAAATAATTTTCTATATAAATAAAACGGAGTGTGCATGTGTCCGTCCGTCTGCCGGTTTGTCGATCTCGCTGAATCATAAACAACCGGAATTAAGAGGTAGTAACTACTGTAGTTACACGCGCGATTAAAAATGAAATAAATATCTCATTTAAAGTTAAATTTAAATATTGACAGAAAGTTTTTTTTCTTTAAAAAAAAGCAAATCTGCATTAAACGTTTAACGCTTTTCGTCGCAACTGAAATTGATATAGGCTAATTAAACTGTAAGTATACATTAAGCGGCACATTTTTTTTTGAAAGAATTATGAAATTATATGTCAAGTTTGCTGAACGGGAATATAGGAAATGCTTGTTGTTTTATGGTTGTCTGCGATTCCCTTCTTAGTTGGGCTAAGAACCGTTAAAATTTTAGAAGAGATTCTAGTTGTAAATTAATTTGGAACCTGGAAAATATTTGGGAATCTAGTTAGGATACAATATTCCCGATAATAATGATCGTTTGAAACCGTTTCCTAGTTGCTAAGCCATAGTAACGTGATCCCATCTGATATAGAATTAAATACCAAAATATCAAACGAGTGGAACGATATATTCCGTTTCTGTTTCTTCTACTATATCTGATAAGGAAAGTAGTCTTTTCTAAGTTAATGTGCGCTTAGAATGCTAGTTTAGAAACAATAGACAAATGGGCATCTGGAGGAGACAACTGATGATATTATAACGTAATCACTCGGAAAGATGTCATCCAAACATGGGCGCAAAATACGACGATCAAATGTCTGAGAAAATATACTTAAACAGGTTGAAGAGTGCACACGAATATAAGTTTCGATTTATTTCGCTTGCATATGAGATCGGCAAAATAATATTGATGTGATATAATCATAAGAAAAAGAATCTGTATTGGAACATCCCTTTTTTTCTAGCCAGTTTTAGGCACTTAAACACCCCAAGTTCTCTACGGTCAGTCAGCAGTTTGACACGTGATATATTATACCATTTTCGGTTTATTTTAACATCAGCGCAATAAAAAAAATCCTTGATTCTACATGATGATTGCACAAGCGCGCGCACGCAAACACGCATATACACAAACACACACATATATTTATGGAAGGAAGATGTATGACAATATAGAAAATGTTATATATATATATATATATATATATATATATATATATATATATATATATGTATACACACACACACACACGCACACACACACACACACACACACACATATATATATATATATATATATATATATATATATATATATATATATATATACATACATACACACACATACACACACACAGGAGTATATTTAATTAGACAGACGTGCTGATGTGCTCTTGTATGTGGCTCGCGAATGTAAAGAAATTATTTTCTCATAAAAAACGCATAACCAATTAAGATAAACAAAGATAAGGTGTGTGAACATATAGACAAAAAGTTAAAAACAGAGATAAGTATCTGCGTATTTCAAGTAAATATATTAACATTATAGATATAAATGCGCAAATCGATGTATTAAATATATATGCAAACACACAGAAACAATTGTATACACATACAAAATCATACTTTCAATACCTGTATAATTACTGGACAAAATTGCTTTGAACTATGTATAAATATGTACATAGCCAGTGGTGTCTAGCCGTTATCGGCATGGAAAATGAAATCAGTAAGTCGTGTCCGAAATCCTGACTCGTCAGCTGTTTTATTTTCATTAATATTGACGATGTTAAAGGCATGTATCTGCGCACACACAGAGCTGTGTATGAAAATAGCAGTCTATACAGTGCTCGCTGATAAACTAAGAGGATTCTTACTCTCAATCACGGCGAATACTAGCAGAAACAACATAACTATCTCAGTTCAGTGATAAGAATAAATTCAAATAATAGAGATGCAAATCTATGTCCGTGATTATATAAATTGATGTATCTATTCAGTCCGAGGTACTGAAAAGTTTTGGGATCAACAATGGAACCCTTTCAAAACAGTTTCATGTTTACTTAATTAGTAACACACACACACACAGTGAGAGAGGGAGAAAGAGAGAGAGAAAGAGAGCGAGAGTTACCTATCGAGGATATATTAAAATACGAGAGAAAATCATGGAGAATTGTAATTTAAAAACATAAAAATCGACCATGCTAACCGAAACGCTCCTCTGTGGTTAAATCGGTAAAGCACGTCAGGCTATATGACGTTTCCTTGTAAGACACACGTTCGATTCCTGTTGGAGGACGCATATTTTCTAGGAAAATTTTTCGGATATTCAAGCCGGTTAATGTCGTTAATACTGTTTATTATAAACAGAGAATTTACTTAAATATTTCTATCTATAAAAAAAACGTATAAAAGTGTCTTAAAATATATGTGTGTGTCTGTGTATTTAGCTAGCAATACTTCTTTAATTCATGTTTCATTGAATATAGTGCTATGATTTAGTTTTTTATTCAATTTCTCATGTGATCTTATTTTTTTTCTTTTCGGTAGATAAATCATATAAAAAGTATCAAACTCTTCTTTTTTTCCCGTGTGCTTTCGGCTATGCCTTTAACTATTTTCAAAGTTGAAATATATTAAATTTTAACTAGAAATACTTTGTTGTATTTATGTATTTATATAATATTTGCATTTTAAAAATGTCATAGTTAATATTATTGAGTGTTGTTGATTTTTTGTTTCTATTATTAAGGCTTCCGTTATTTTTATCCCTTTTTACATGCAGATGATGGTATTATATTTGTGTTATCAACAATGTTACGAATAGGGTTCATTAGGTCTCCATATTTGAATGAGACCTAATTTAGCTATAGTCACAAAGTTGTAGTGTGAGTCTTCGTGTCAAACATGTTGTAGTATAGCCTATATAATTATTTACGAAATTTGATTGATCAACAATACAATACAATAAATTCGTAAATAATATTTGTTCTATTTAATTTTGTTCTAAGAGATGAATTATTATTTTATCTATTAGTTTGGCGGTTTTAAATTTTTTGTAATAAATAATTAGTCTATTTTTTCCTATTGTCATCTGGTGTTGTGCATTTTTTATAATGTTCTTGATCTAGTTTCATCTTGTTTGTAATTGTCGTTCATCTGATTTTTATAAAAAAAATATTAATGTTATTGCTTACGTTTCTATTCTCGTCGTTGCCATTAGCTACCTTAGACAGAAAAAGCCTTATATGGAAAACCAACAATTGATTAGGACATCCGCAACTAATAAGCGTTTGTTTACGTTATGTAATTATTTAAAGAAAAGCGTGCGAGAAGATGAATTTTCGTGCGCTCACTTGGGATTTTATAAAATTTATGGAAAGGAGAAAACTATAAGATCACATGAGAAATTGTAAAAAAGCACCTTGCCTGTCATATTCAATGAAACGTGCATATATATATATATATATATATATATATATATATATATATATATATATATATATATATATATATATATGTATGTGTGTGTGTGTGTGTGTGTGTGTGTGTGTGTTTTAAGTTGATGTAAGTTGATATTTTACATCTTTTCTTCTTTCTATTTGTCTTTTTGCCTGTGTGATGACTTATTAAATAGGTCATTGTCTGGTCCTTGGCCCCTCCCTTACTCTTAGGTATGTTAACAAAAATAGACTCAAAATTATTCCTATCTCTCCCTTCGTTCTCCAACTTCGACCATATCCGTCGTCCACCTCCCCCTCTTTCTATCACCTTAGATCAACTTAAAAGTACGCCTCGAAAGCGTATAATAATAATTTGAAAAGTTTAAACCATTTTTCAAGCTTTGAAATGTGATCTGAGAAACCAGTAAAAATCACGTTCCTAGGGGAACAAAATATAATCAAATGAGCCTTAAGGTTGTCTGTTTTTTTTTTTGTTTTTTTTTTTAATTTAAATTAAATTAATATTGGTTCTGGTTTGGCATTGAGCTCTCCGAATTACATTCTCCCTGGGATTATCCATACGGATTACCAAACATTTCATTACGTAACTACATACATATATATATATATATATATATATATATATATATATATATATATATATATATATATATATATATATATATATATAATTGATCTGGGAATTTAACTGTATTTTCGACATGGAAAGAAAAAAATCTCTTACCATAAAGGTAATTTACATTAACCAGAAAAAATGCTTGGACAGAAGCGTCTATCTTTTTAATGTAACTATAACTACAGAGATATTACGATTTCATTTTGTCTTGAAAAATTCGGAAGACGAAACGTGTCCGCAAAATCTAAGATTTTTCCAGTTGTCGTTTTATACCATATATATATATATATATATATATATATATATATATATATATATATATATATATATATATATATATATATATATATATCATTACCTAACTATATATATAAATATATATATATATATACACACACACATATAGTGTACAAAAATATATACATAACATGAATGCTTAATAATCAGTAATATTAGCAGTCTTCTTATAAGAAAACATTTGTAATTCGTTGACCAGGTGCGCTTGTATACAGCAGAGAGTTTAAATATATCTGAACGATTTTGCCGACATGAAAGCCTCGATGTGACGAAAAATGACTTGTGATTTGAAGTCGATGTTTTGATTTTGCATCACTTGCGGTCTAGTCGGGAACTATATCTGGTGCAGCATATTCTACCTTCATTTCCCTTTTCTTCAATAATGAACTTCTTATAATGGATTCGCAGATTCCATTGTCATTTGCATTGTTACTACCATTTCTGCAGCCATCATAACATCGACATTTTATGATTGCTACCATGTTGTGAGATCTGCTGTACGCGGGGATACTCTACGCAACCACTTCCTCCAATTCACCTGATCATGTTAGGCCTTTACAAAACTATGATATTGTCGAGGCGCCTCAACTTGCTGAAATTAAATCTTCTTACCACCTTCTGAAGCAAGTTCAAATAAACAGGACCAGCTGCAGTCCAGCCAGAAGAGAAAATTCCAATTGATAATGAATCTCACTATTCTGTAACAACTGTTAAATTAACATAATTTCCTCCCTAATAAGCCGATTTTTGCGACACCAGTAGGTGTAATTTTTTCGGTTAATAGAGATATTTAACTGAAATATTGTCCAAAGTTTATTGGAGTGTGCATCTTTTTTTCATATCTTGCGAGGTACCGCTCATCAATCTTAACATTTCCTTTAGAGTATGGACAATTCTTGAAAAGTAATTTTTTTTCCAATGACAGCTCTTCAAAATGTGATGTGTTTAATTTTGAGACATCTATCAAACGAGTCAGTGCTTACATAGATTTTCTTAAAAAAGGTGATACATTTTTGTGCACTGAATTGCTTTGTACAACTCATCGATGTCCGTTGTTTACCAGAGCCTTTCCAGAAGATAATAAATAAAAATAAGTTTTGTTCAATTTCTTTCTGTAAGAGGATGGATGCTAAGTCACGTTGTAGCATTTGATTGAATGTTCATCTGAACTATCTTTGCACATCAGCTTTCGTTTCGAGTCAGACACGCGTTGGCTAAAATACGTTCTCATTTTGCCATATATATATACATATATATATGTATGTGTGTGTGTGTGTGTGTGTGTGTGTGTGTGTGTGTGTGTGTGTGTGTGTGTGTGTGTGTGTGTGTATTAATATATATTTGGTTAACAACTTTTCGTTTGACTATCTTTCATTAAATACGGCATACACCGAAGATGTAATTCAATTTTTATTTAGTTTTCCCAGCATACATACGTTTTGCCTTGTATATGTAAAGGAGTACAGAAAATTTCGCATAATTGTCATAGTTGCAAACCCTTTCGGCCAGTTCTATAGCCATTTTCAAGATGGGATTGTTTTTGTCGTTGTGAATTTTTTCCTCATATGTGGATTAAGTTGCATTTTCTTTTTACTATTGTTTTGAATATGAGTGTTCTTTCCGAGCCTTCGCTTTACATAAGGTGTGGTTGATACGTGAGAGATGATTAATATACAGGCCTTCTCTAATAGTGAGATGTTTCAGGTAATGTGATTTATATAAAGTTTTAGTATTGTCAGCCAGAAAATTTCTTACAGGGTCTTGTAATTTGTGCGTTGATAGATTGTTCTTTATAGAATTTTGATCTGATAAGTAACACGTGAGACGTCTACACAAGTATATATCCCACACACACGTGCTCACGCAACATATATATATATATATATATATATATATATATATATATATACATACATATATATATATATATATATATATATAAATACATACATATATATATATATATATATATAAATACATATATATATAAATACATACATATATATATATATATAAATACATACATATATATATATAAATACATACATATATATATATATATATATATAAATACATACATATATATATATATATAAATACATACATATATATATATATATAAATACATACATATATATATATATATATATATATATATATATATATATATATATATATATATATATATATATACATACAGACGCCGGATAGGACAACGATGTTGAAATGCAACTGCAGTCTTTAAGAATATTTATGTATAATATCGTTACTGATATCAGAATTCTATAACTTTTTTTCCAAACGGTTTAAATTGAGATGGTGAGATGTGATGTTATGCAATTCTATGTCTCGCATCTAACTAGAGTTGCATAATTACTTCACTTTCATGCAAAAACTGGCTCAGATTCCTATCTGTACAAAATGCAATTTGAATAGTTATCATCACGTGTTCAGACCCAGAAATTCTTACGCATAAATGATGATCATAAATCTTTGTTATCAAACATTTGGAAAGTTATGGTTTAGTAAGTGTGGCTAATGATAGCAAAGCGTTACTCACCTCCTGACAAATAAGTATTAAGCAGTTAACGATAGCAAAATGCTAAGTAGTTCAAGTGTCAGGAATTCTGTTTTTGTTCGATCTTATTGGCATTCCTAAATGTGTGCGTGTGTCAGTTTAGAAAGCAAGTTTTAGTTTTTTCCTAATATTTTTGAATGTGGTGGATAACTTGACAACAAGTAAAGAGGATATATGTGACGACGATAATGATGATTATGATGGCGAAATAAACAAGAATTGTACATGTGTGTCTATGTGTACATAAATGTGTTCTGGTTCAGTAAGTAACCAAGTGTGTGAATGTATGCGAACGCGTGTGCGTGCGCCTAAGTATAGCTTTTTATCCTCTTAATAATAATAATGATAGTAATAATAAGAATGATTCTATTAGTAAAATGGACACATATTTTAGGTGCGTTTGTCTGTGGGGGGATGTGTGCGTGTGTATGTGTGCGTGTGTATGTGTGCGTGTGTATGTGTGCGTGTGTATGTGTGTGGACAGTCTTTGGTAAATGTACCTTGTTAGAGTTTGTTCAGACGTTTTTATTTTTTTTAATAAATACATTTTCTTTATTAATTTGTTTTGGCTTGTTGGAAGATTTGCAATTTGGGGGACATTTGTTTGCGCATAATTCTAACTGCTGAGTGAGTATTACAACCATATGCACATTAATTGAAACAACCGCTTTATTTTACTTTCTTTCACCATAAGGACCCACTGGATTGACAAGGTGTAATCGATTTCTGATTCTTTTCTTCCTCAGATTAGGTCATTTGCAGTTGTTTGTATTAATATGAATCTATTTTCGGGGTGTATGATGTACTTCGATTGGCATTGAAAAATATTGCGCCCAGACACCATTGTCTCGCCTGTCGTTCAGTAGTCCGTTTGCCACTATATGGGATGGGAATTACTCGAAAGAAGCATACCAGTGAGCAAATTAAAGTACTATAGATTAGATCAGAAATTCCCCTGATTTAAATCCAATCGAGAATCAGTGGTCAATGTGCAAGGAACGACTTCGTGGAATGGATATTCGAAGTGCACTGGGTAATGTTTTATTGAGAAAATACAAAATAAAATAAATAATAACGGAATTATTCGTTTTGTTTCAGTTAATTTGCACAAGGGAGTATCTGTCTGATGGTGAGGTCTCTTATATGTTGGCTATGAATTGCCATTCTGTTTTTGAGGATGTGTTTCATTCACGGGCCTTGTCGCAATAGTAGGATGCTATTGTGGATAATATTGGATACTTCTGTATATCTTGGGCTGTGTGTTGATATAGAGGATAGAATATTGTATATCGGGATTTGATTTTCTTTCTTCGTAATATCTATTACTTTGGCACGTTCTTTTTCGTTATATAATAGTAACGATGGGTACAGTCTTTCGAGGAAAATTTCTTTGAATTTTTGAAATATTTTAGACAGCGCGTTTCATAATTTGAGACAATTGTGAAAATTTTTCTCGCTGGATTAAATGGAATATTCGCTTTCGTCATTGTAGGATGGCTTGATGTTAATATCAAGGATTGTTTAGAAACTGTTTCTCTGTCGTGGATGTCAGATTCAATGCTTTCGGCTTTTTTATGATTAGAATGTCCAGGAATGGAAGTTGGTCATGATTGGATTCCATTGTGAATTGGATGTTATTAAATGAGGTGTTGATTATAGTTTTGAATTCAATCAGTTCGTCGAATGTGTGCGTCCATAAAATTGGGAACTTATCCAAGTAAAATTTACAGTTGTTTCGCAAATATTTGTGGAAGTCTGAGACATGTTTTAATTTGAATTGTTCATATACAGCTCGGATAACGGTATTATGCAAATCATTCGTGTAGGCATCCGTCGGTCAGTTGACTATGTGTAGCATCCTAGTTGTCTGCTTGGATGGTGCATCGACGTCTGTGACTGTAGAGGCTGGTGCTGAAGTGAAAATTAGTGTGTCGCATGTGTGTTCTGTCTCTGGTCTGTTGGAGCTGTCATTTTGCTTTCTGCGAGCTTGCCTTTCCGTGGCGACCTGTGCCAGCTACTCCTCCCCTGATTTGAGGTGTTTGGTCAGGGTTCCTCTCCATTTGGATCGTATGGCTGCAGGCTCTCCCAGGGGATGAGTAGTGAAGTCCAAGTCTTTCATGTCGAGCCTCACAACATCGCAGTACCGCAACTGTGGCCACCGGCGTGTCTCCTTCCAGAGGCCAGCTCTCAATACAGAAGGTATTTGAAGATCTGAAGTATTCATTGGAGAGGAAATTAGTTAACTACCAGATGGAAAATTGTGTAGTTAGCTCACTCAATGTGTTCCTTGGGGAAGCTATAGTGGATATTACGATTTGATGAAGGATTTTAGTGGATAGGGCTCTTACGCAACGACAGGTTACCGCTGCTCTGAACGTCGTATTTTTTTTTATTTCTGTATTTTTTGAAACGATAGGAAACATCAGAATGAGAAAAGAAAAAAAGATTTATGTAAAGAAGAGAAGGAGAAAATTGTAAAAATGATAGCAGAAGGGTTTACTGCAAGTGATATTGCAAAGCTGATTAAAAGGGATAAGCTGACGATCAAGAAACCGATTTCTAACATCAACTGTACCCGGAAAACAAGATCTGATGATATTAAAAGGAAGATAACGAAGAATGAGAACAATCTGATAACTCAGTCTTTGAAGAAAATCACTTAGGGACTAGCACGGAAATATTTCAAGAAGCTGGTGTAAATAGAATGAACAAAGGAACAAGGAATATATTGCATGAGCTTGCAAAAATTTAAAGTCCAATCAAGGCCTACGTTATCAAACGATAACACCAGGAAAATAATTTAATGGGCAAATGCCGACATGAAAGGCGATTTCAGCTCCGTTTTATTCACGGATAAACGTCGAGCTATTCTAGACGGTCCTGATGCCTTCGCCACAAGGTGGTTGGCGGGGGACAGTGTACGTCCAACCCGCTTTAGACGACAGCAAGGTGGAGGAGGAGTTATGTTCTGGAATACCATCGTTGGATCCTGCTTCGTTGAAGATGGACTGAAAATGAATAGCGAGAACAGCGATAAATTTTTTTAACTCAAATTTCAAACTCTGGTACAAGAAAAATCAGGAAATTTCAAATCAAAGATGATTTTCATGCAAGACAATGCCCGATCGCATGTAGCTAAGTTAACAAAGGTATTTCTAGAACGAAATAGGATCCAAAGGCAAGCGATTTAAGGAATTCTGCCTAAATTTCCAGACCTCAGTTGCATTGAGAACCTTTGATGTATTGCCAAGAAGAATATACGACGGAGGAAAGAAATACAGCAACAATGAAAAAAGAAAAAAACAACAAATATTGAATGTGATCTCCAACATAATTCCATCTACAATTTAAAGTTTGACGATTTCAATAGACAAAAAATTGAAAAAGGTTCTATCTGCCAAATTACCTCACAAAAGGATGTGAACGGAAAGATTGTTAGGCAGATTAAATTTATAAAATATAAAAAACTTGTAAAGGATGTTATTCTTATTATTGATACGTAAAAAACCTTTTTTTTAATATTATCGTCTTTATTGAACAAAGTAACTAATAATAACAAAACAAAAGTCATTGAAACAAAGCAAGTTCAGTCGACCAATGATAACAATTCCAGAACAACGTGACTATAAACAATTTTTTCTATCCTCTGCCAGCCGCTATTATGGAGAAAGCATTACCTCGAACCGTCGCCAGTGAAACACGCCGCAAGAGCCACTCCGTTTCGCGAGGCTCGTTCCTTAATCGAGACGCAATCGCGCCAATCCTCCGAAGGAACGCCATCGAAAAAAACTATTTCTAACGCCAAATGACCAAGGTGCATTATACCGTTATCCAGCAAGTTTTACCATTTTCAGTTTAAATTAATAATATAATGCGTAGCTTTTCGAAACTTGGTCCTGATATATATATTCTTATATAGTATTTATTCTATAACTTACAGCGCTTTATTGATATTTTTATTTATAGCTTTTTATCGCCAGAAAATATATTTGCATAATAGCATTATCCGTGCTGTCAATAATTTTCCATGTATTCCATAATTAAATTTGCTTAAGTTAGAGCAACTTGAATGAATAGCGCAGATCCCGATATAAGTATGTTCATGTTTCAATTTAAATTTAAATATATGTTTAGTAGAATGAATTTTAGTTCATCGGTGATGAAAGCATATTTTTTTTTATTCTTTCCGGGATCTCATTTAAGATTATTTTTCGATCCAGAGTCCTATTGTCTGTAGTCCGTGTTTGTGCGAGATCGTAGTGTAGAGATTAACTAAATCAACATTGTAGAATCTTTGTGCACTTAACTTGGCGAAACTCTTGCGGAGAGGGAGAAATGAGGGAATTCAACTGTTATTTTGTGACGAAACTGAAATGAAAAATATTATTTCGTCTTCTCAGAAATTTTATAGGAATGAGTTACTTTAGACCCCATCTGATTGAAGGAGAATCAAGATTTGCATATGTTATCGAAGAGAGATAGATTTTCCAAGCGTAGCTGAGATGTGGCACAAGGGCAAAATTATGGCACACCCAGAGAGGATCGAACTCACTAGTCAGTCGTAATTGTTCAGGCAAGACAAACTTGCTGACCATTACACCGCCTAGAGGTGCCCAGAGAGATATCTCAAATGCTAAAATAGCCAAATCCTGTATTTTTCTTCATTCTTTTCTACGTTGCTATCTCTTTTGAAGCTGACTGGAATTGTTACCGAAACTGTTAATAAGAGTCCTAACTCTTTATTTTCTAACGTTAGTTGTACAAGAGGAATTGTCTGCAGCCAATATATAATGTTTTTTGTCGCAATTTGACAAAAAATATTGCCATCTCGAGATTACGCCAATTACAAGTAAGAATTCGTTTCCATTTCTTTATTCTGGGCTGTAATTCGCTACAAATGCTAATAGTTGTCATTATAGTTTTCCTGCCTTCCCCATTGCCATAACAGTCGGATATTCTGACAAAATATAATAATTTATCTGTTGGTGTTTAGAGGAGTGGCTTAACATGCCCAGGTCATATCATACAAGATTTGGTATATGTCTGAGGTTTGGTTTTAGTAATATATCTATAAAGCTAATTAGTCTATGTGATTCAGAATTTGAGTCCGCTACAGTTTGTGTTAGGTTAATGCCAATGGAGTTTTCAAGATACGAAAGACGATTATCTCACATTGGTCGAGATAAAGTTAAGTGGGTCTCGTGACGTCCGCTTACAGACGTAAATCCATACAATAACGGAAATGGTCGGTTATCCAGTTAATTTACAGGAAGGAGTCAAACAAAGCAGACTTTTCTTTAGCCCGGGACCTTTCTCCTAGGTTGAGGCTAAATCTGGGTTTTAACCCCGAAAAGCATTTCAAATATATAATATATTACGGAAAATCGAAATCTGAAAACCTTGCTCTCACTAATGAAAATAACGCTATCAAATCTAAACTAGCGATCACTAATATAGTGTATCAATTTCAATGCCCTGTTCAGAATGTGTTTCTTGCCATGAATCCATTATCTATATCGGTTATGCTAACACTTTCTTGCGCCTGGTGTATAAGTTACCTGACAAAAGCACTATAAAACGACACTTAAACTATCACAATTTACAAGTGGCCTTAAGGAGAATTCTGGTCGATAATATAAGAATCCTATATAGATCATCTTACCGAAAACATCACAATATGAGAGAGGAAGTTTACATAAAACATCTGACACCAAGTAATAATCTCAGCTTATTCAATAGCTGAAATGATGTGTTAAAAGTTTTTTTTTTGTTTTCGACAATTTGAATTTCAGTTTTGATCAACACGCGAGACTCGGAATAAATTCTACTTATATCCCAAAAGCGCAAAACTACTACTTGAAAAGTAAAGTAATAACATCTAAAACACGCACACCAGTTTAAAAAAGGCTAAAGAAGTGACCGAAAGCGCTTGTGACACTCCCTTACAACCAGCAAACTGGAAAATATTACCTCTCACCGATAGCACGACTCAGTGTTATATACACAACGCAACCTCCACGTACTGAGTAAAGATTGACCATTACCTAATTTAAATTTTACTATACATATCTGGTTATCACAATGTTGGCGCAGTTACATGTTATTATACTGAGATTACTGATTTTTAATTTTAAATGATATTTTTGGGATTTAAAGTAAACGGCATTTATATATATATATATATATATATATATATATATATATATATATATATATATATATATATATATTTGTCATCCACTGACAGACTGTTTCGCTGTTTCACAGCTTATCAGTGTGGCTAGACGTCCGGTTGCCTCTAGCTAGGATCGAAACCCGACTGAATTTGCGTCAGTCCGAACGTCTCCCACTAACCCTACGGTACGGGATGAAGGTGAATTTTAGCGTGTTTATTTTTAGATTCATAGTGACTGAGAGTGACTCAATTCTGTCGAAGAGTCGTTTATATATATATATATATATATATATATATATATATATATATATATATATATATATATATATATATATATATATAAATTAAAAAAAAAACATTTTAGAGTTGTGAATATTTTTTATATTATGCTTAAAGGGGGATAAATAAAAAACATAATTTATATTAAAAATTCATCAGAATCAACGTATTTGAGCAAATATTTAGCCTTACGCCTACATGTAGCCAGCAATTCATTTGTCTTGTTTAATAAGCTAGGTTTATTTAAGTATTTGTATATAACTATTTTTGACAAGACATAAATTACATCTATTGTCTTTTCCATTGTCAGATCTTTCTCTTGCTATTATATATAATTTCTTATAACATATATGAGTCGATATGCTTGTGTAAACAATTAATTGCTTAGCTTCCTTTTATTTTTTTGCATTTTTCAAACCATGCTTTCTTTTCAAAGTTCGTTCCTATATTGCTTTAGAAAGTGATCGTAGCGAAGGCATATCTGTATTAGATATTTGATTTAAAACAAAAGGCATTACATAGTCATCTTCCTATGGAGAAATTTCATTTCCCTAGTGTCAGAATGAGCCATGTGGACAACACGAGATTTCTGATTGAATTTTCATTATGAACACATACTGGCTTCGCAGAATTCCGTAAAAAACTAGCGATGACACTCACAAAGATTTTAGCAAAACTCATTGTGAAAATCACCTCTTCGTATTTCAAAAAATTAAAGCAATCTAGTCGAAAATATTTAGTTCTATAAAAATAACCCTCTCTTTATGAATTCATAAATCATAAGTATTTGCTGACTCTTGTAAATTAACCAATAACGCTCTCTTTATCAATACATGAATCATAAGTATTTGTTGACTCTTGTAAATTAACCAATAACTCTCTCTTTATCAATACATGAAGCATAAGTATTTGTTGACTCTTGTAAATTAACCAATAACTCTCTCTTTATCAATACATGAACCATAAGTATTTGTTGACGCTTGTAAATTAACCAATAACTCTCTCTTTATCAATACATGAAGCATAAGTATTTGTTGACTCTTGTAAATTAACCAATAACGCTCTTTTTATCAATACATGAATCATAAGTATTTGTTGACGCTTGTAAATTAACCAATAACGTTCTCTTTATCAATACATGAATCATAAGTATTTGTTGACTCTTGTAAATTAACCAATAACTCTCTCTTTATCAATACATGAATCATAAGTATTTGTTGACTCTTGTAAATTAACCAATAACTCTCTCTTTATCAATACATGAATCATAAGTATTTGTTGACTCATGTAAATTAACCAATAACTCTCTCTTTATCAATACATGAATCATAAGTATTTGTTGACTCATGTAAATTACCCAATAACTCTCTCTTTATCAATACATGAATCATATGTATTTGTTGACGCTTGTAAATTAACCAATAACTCTCTCTTTATCAATACATGAATCATAGGTATTTGTTGACGCTTGTAAATTAACCAATAAAGCTCTCTTTATCAATACACGAATCATAAGTATTTGCTGACTCATGAAAATAGGCCAATATTAATTTCATTTTTAAGTTGATTGATTGCTTTCTTTTCTAAGAATTACCACATTTTTTTCTGGCAATTTGTAGATACAAGATCTACTAATTGACCAATAAGCGGGAGGAGAAAGAAGTGCATTAATAGCTTTCCCAAATATATTTTCGTTTAAGTGAATAACTCAAATTCGGCTGGAATCGGAACACGGCTCACTACTGTTAAATTCCAGCCTCTATCCATTACATGAAATGCACATCCAAGTTTATAGCGCCTAGTATTCCCAAGAAGTCGCACATATAGGGACTGATTAGGCTCAACGAGGATCAACTTCTGACTGTACCGGACTTGTGCTTAGCTATATTCCTCGAAATTTTGCCAAAATTTTGTTAAAATAGAAGAAATGACAATGTTTTTTCAGTGTCCCGTGAAAGTTTAAAATGAGCCGATTTTATATATTTAATCGATAAATTATAATAGTTCAGTCCATTATATATATATATATATGTGTGTGTGTGTGTGTGTGTGTGTGTGTGTGTGTGTGTGTGTGTGTGTGTGTGTGTGTGTGTATGTTTGTGTGTGTGTGTGTATGTTTGAGTGAGTGTGTGTGTGTGTGGATACACACACACACACAAACACACACACACACATACATATTTATATATATATATATGTGTGTGTGTGTGTGTGTGTATGTTTGAGTGTGTGTGTGTGTCCACACACACACACACACACACACACACACACACACATATATATATATATATATATATATATATATATATATATATATATATATATATATATATATATATATATATATATGACTAAAGGAAGAAATCGAAAAGTATAAGCAGTAAATCCCTGATATCATCTGAAGAGTGGACGGACAGTTTCACTATAATCTTAACGTCTTCAAGTCTAGTGTTACCTTTTCTACACTCCTTCATAAACTGCAATTCCTACATCATCCTTTTGCCTACATCAACCTCCTTCAATGAACGACTATATTGAGTGGCTCTTGAGCTTTGTATTGGGTATCCAATTATTTAAAAAATGAAAGAGTATTTATTAATCTATCTATTCTCTTGAATATCTATCGGTTAAACAATACCCAATTTATTGCATTAAAACAGATTTAAAACCAGTGGAATATTTTTGGCCTCCTTCGGACTATCTTGCCCTAGGCACACCGCTACTGCTCTGGATTCAGTATATATTATGCCCCTAAAAAGCTAATTAGTTACGGGACTAGGGTCGAAGTGTGATTGCCTTCACGTCTCTGTACGTGTCTTTTAATGTGTTCTTGTATGAGTGCGTATATATCTTCGCCTATCATCCGGTTCACATTTCTTGTTCCTTGTTTAGAATAGGGCTTCCGGTTCCTTCAAATGCCATTCCATTCCTTTTCGCTCTCAGTAACCCCTTGATTTATAGTAGCATTATTGCTTGGTGGAGGTGAAATGATTAAAACAAATATACCTTTTCATGCGTGTGACCATGATGACATTTACGTGTTGATACCTAAAACTTCAAGACTGATGACCGCATACATGCCAGATGAAACACTCTTACATTATTACTGCATTTTAGCCCGCTTCTCTGGGCGAATCCTGCGTGCGTGTATTCTCAGTACCCGATATCAAAAAGTTTATAAGCGAATTCCGGACCAGTCTTTGTCTGGAGATCGTATTCAGCCGTGAAACTGACTGTCACCATGTAGTGTTGGATCCTATGTCCACACTGTCGATATTTGTGTGTGTGTGTGTGTGTGTGTGTGTGTGTGTGTGTGTGTGTGTGTGCGCGCGCGTATGCACGTGTAATCAAAATGTACATATCTGAGCAGAGCAACGATCTAAAAGTGCTTACCAACATCAACAAACTCTCAAACACATTAAAGAAATGCCTCACAGATATGGCGATTAGGGGGGTAAAATTACCTCTGTATTTTCACACATATAATTACAACACCTGCGCACCTACACACGCCTGTGATTGTTGTCAATCTGAGACAAAAACGAAGCGTGAAAAGGCGCATCTATACTCTTAGCCGGTACAGATGAAACAGAATTAAACCAGCGCCTCAGACGCCACTACCACCGACAGCGTCACCTCCGCGTCACCATCTGTGCCAGCACCGCCCTCATCCCATTTTACCTGTGTTGTTTATCAGCCTCCCTTCTGCCGCCACAATCGCCCTCAAAGCCAACAGCAACTCTAGCTTTAATATTGCATCTCCAGTCACTGCCACTACGACCACAACTAGTTGCACTGTTTCTACTACTCCCACTGACTAGAGAGACACTGCTAATATTATATCCTCAACTCCAGTCAGTGAAACGGAAAGTACCACTGCGGCGGCGGCTGCTACTAGTAGTAATACTATAACTTTAGTAATTACGACAACTACTAACGTAATCTATCACAGTCATTACTAAGAAGTATAATAGTCTTGAAACTACTACTACTAATAATAATAATACTACCACCACCCCAGATATTACTACTATCACTGAAAAAAAAACAATATTGTAACTACTTTTTATTCGCCTGCTGATCACTCTTCGATCTTTAGTCGATCAGTCACCGTTGCTAAGTCGGATAGTTTTTTTTTCACTTATTTTTTCCTTTTCTTTCGGATACTTTTTGTGGATTTACGGAGGAGTATCTTTATCATCATTTTTTTTAGGCAAAAAAATAACAAAACAAAAAAAAAAAGCAAGGAAGTGATCAGTATCAGCATCACGACTGTTATCAACTAGTGTCAACTAGCTTGTAGCGGCAGTTACTTAATAATACAATAATACTACTAAATAATCAACGACTACGACAATTACGACTACTAGTAATTTATATATAATAGAAATACTGTTACTATTGCCACTGCTTCTTTGCGTTTATTGTGAGTGCAACTGGCCGGGGTACAGTGCATGCTTAAGGCAGTGTTTGTTAATAATTGCAAAAAAAAGAAGCCAACTGTGGGATCTACTGCTGAGAGAAAAGAAAAAAAAAAAAAAGGAAATATAATAATTTTGAGATTCTGTTTTCACCAAGTAGGAACTTAAATAGAAAAATAATTTTAAAAAAAAAAGATAGAAAAAAGTATAAAAAAAGTTGTTCTCAACTTCTGATATTTGAGAAAATTTGATTTGATTTTTGTGTATTTTTTTTTTTAATTGTAGCTTTTTTTTTTTCCCCACTTTACCAAGTTGAGCGATTCGTTTTAAATACAAAGGAGACACGCACTAAAGGATTTCTATATTACGGGCTCTGAGGCCAGTCACCACCACCACCACCGCTATCTACACTGTCACCAGCGTCAGTATTATTTGCCACAAACGCCTGTGACCTTTCGCCAAAAACCCGACAGCTATGAGTGGATGGTGGGTAGCACATGTTGTGTGTCTGCTTAGCCTAGCGGATTTACTAACAGGTAAGTCGTTGTTTTCTCCGTACTAAAAGGTACGGCTGAGCCCATCCGGTCAAATTCAACAAAACAAACTACATGTGAATTACAGCTCTCTGTCTTATCACTTTTTTTTCTCTCTCTATCAGATTTTGCCTTCGTCGTTTCCAGACACATTTCTCACCCTGTTTCCACTCAATCATTATCTATCTCTTCCTAAATCCGGATCACAATATCCCATTCGTTTTTCTTGCATACTTCTTTACCATAGCGAATTTTAATTTCGCTTAAAATAATGTAACATCTTTTAATTGTCAAGGGTGAAGTGTTGAACATTGAAGCAAGCGTAACTATATTCAGTTTCTTTGTGTTTTCTTACAAAAATAAAATTCTACTTGTGACAATTTCAATAAAGATACATGGAGAAAAAAAGAAAAAAAAAAGAAACACAGAAAAGAAAAGAGTTATGAAAATAACTGGATTAAAACAATAAAAGATACGGTGACGAAATACTGTCGCTTGCTTTTATTAATACCTGATTTTGGGACGACGGAAAGAGGAAACTTTTCAATTTCTAACAGGTTAAGTCTATACAACATATATATATATATATGATTTACATTTTTTTAAGAATGTGACGTTATTCATAATGTATAGATATTTTATTGCTATTTTATTGGAGAATGTCTTACACAGAGAATGATAAATTCGTTAAATTAAAACGCGCATTATCTAAACTATATGTGAATAGTGTTTTAAAATGTTGTATTTTAAACGACTAGACGTTTATAAAGAAAGAAATACAAGTAGAAAAGCTTAAGAAACAAAAAGACTGAGAACAACAGGATAATCTATTTATTTAATCTGAAATATTTGTATTCATCTAATTTATTTGATTTGATTTTAAAAGAGAAACAAATACATAAGATCCTTTAATAAAGTATGTACATACATTGTATTATCACACACACACGCACACACACACATATATATACATACATATATATATATATAAATATATATATATATATATATACATATACATATATATATATATATATATATATATGTATATATATATATATATATATATATATGTATATATATATATATATATATATATATATATATATATATATATATATATATATATATATATATATATAAATTTAAAAGTCATGTTTAGTGGATATCCATATTTAAGTAGAAGTCCGTTTATTTTGAGGAGTATTTTATTCTGTTTACTGGATAGAATAAAAAAATACGCCGGGTAAATTAATAAAAAAACTCATATATATATATATATATATATATATATATATATATATATATATATATATAGATAGATAGATAGATAGATAGATAGATATATGCAAATACACACACACACACACTTATGTATATATATATATATGTTTCCAAACACACACACACACACACATATATATATATGTATGTAAATAAATGTGTAAAATACACACACATATAAATATGTATATATACATATGTATATATATTTATAAATAATATATATATATATATATATATATATATATATATATATATATATATATATATATATATATATATATATTACGTATATATTTACACACACAAACATTTATTGTGAATATACCTAATTAGATAATTAATTCCTTAAAGAATGGAATACCAATGCAACAGGCTGATTAAGTTATTTATGCACGTCGGTAAATTTAATAACATTGACTATGACAAAATTGAGTCAAATTATCTCATATTCTTGGAAAAAAATTCGTGGTAATATGTTGATGAATCATGACATTTCCTGAGGCAAAAGGTTCTACCTACTAGCGACAGACGTTTCCCAACATAACATCCGTCAGGATGTACTGACATAGAGAGATGCTCCAGCAAGTAGTAATACAAAATTCTGGCCTGTTATGAAATATGGTGTCATACCTTTCTAAAAAAAAAAACATGAGTGGAAAATGACGGCACAAACTAACTCAGCCGTAATACAATCTCGTTTCAACCACTCGTTTGGCCTTCGTGATAGGTGTATGGTCATTTCTCCGCATTTGAAAAGTCAATGAAGCCCTGTAGGTTAATGTCTCTTGAACATTAACTTTTTTTTCTAATATCTATTGTCGTTTCCCAAAGTTTCGTCCTATTATTCTGTCCATATTCATGCTTGTACCAACTAATTAAAAATTTTATTGCCTACGAATTTGTATCGGCGGAGCTTATATTTTGGAAATAGTAAGCACTCATACCACACAAAAAACACTCACACACAGGTATATATAGTTAAAAGCAGATGAATATGTGCGTGTCGACTGTGCAACATATGCATGCATATGCACAAATATTCATATAACGAGTCAAGTAATTTAAATGACGTTTACAACCAGTATTGTTATTAAATATACTATCGATGACTGTCGGTTTTAAAGTTTGTGTTATATCCAACTGATGTAATATACGCTAAAAGTTGTTTGAAAAACGTAGACGAAAGAAAAGAACATAGATGACTAAAGAGACTCGCACAATATGAGAGGGTATGTGTGTTCCTGTCCCAGATCATTAATAAGCAGAGATTGTGTCGCGGTTGATGTAAATGTTAACAGCTTCAGTTTTATTGGAGGTCCCATTAAAATATAAATTATTAAAAGATTAGGACGCCAATTGTAGAGCTGAGTATAATGGAATTTTATCGTAGGCAATTAACCATACCTACCAACAACAGTGGAACATCATTGCGAATTTCTGTCAGACTTGATAGATAGATAGATAGATAGACAGACAGATATATAAATAGATAGATGGGAACAGACTTGGATAGATATATAGATACGAACAGATTTGGGTAGATAGATAGATAGATAGATAGATAGATAGATAGATAGGAACGGACTTGGATAGATATATAGATACGAACAGATGTGGGTAGATAGATATATAGATAGATAGATAGATAGATAGATACGAACAGAGATAGATAAATAGATAGATAGATAAATAGATAGATAGATGTGACTGTCCAGAGTCGCTCGATGTATATTTGTTATTTTGTGCTCGACTCGTATAAACATGAGAAAAAGCAAACTATCCACAGAATAAGAAGTAAAACAAACAGCGATTTCTTCACATAGATCAATGAAAATACGCAG
>OZ038481.1:108597093-108612093 GCA_964036315.1 Acanthosepion esculentum
GAGAGTGATTCTTACACTGACGAGTAAATAATATTTATTCTCATTGTAGCGGTATATATTTCAATAAAAATGCTTCTAGCTGGAATATGCGTTCAACTGTCTTCAGGATATAAATAGGATACAATCAGAAACAAAAGAACATATAACCATATCATAATTATAATTAATCCGCCATATTTAATGCATTTTCCTTCTCACTCACTCTCTCCTACTCCCCCCACACAACCATTCCCCCATATATATATATATATATATATATATATATATATATAGATTGACATTCAAAATCGTGGGCGTGATTCGTGGAGCACTGTCAACCACCTTGTCAGCATTTTCACTGAGGCGCGCATACTCATTTGAATATCGCCTTTCTGTTTTACTTGGAGGCAACCGTCTCCAATACATATTGTACACGTTAGAGAATGCTATGGCCTATCCAGCGAGTTAAAGAGCAACATAATATTAAGTTCAATTATTATAGTCAAAATCATAGCCATTTGAAACATAAATATTTACCGATATTCGAAATGCGCCTAGATTTTTAATAAATCTTTAATTTGTTTTGAAGAATGCTAAAAATAAATTGTTTTAAATTGTTTAACTTCATCACATATTTTTATTAATTATTTGGAAATTTCAAGTTAGATTTATAATTATTTGATGGATTAACAAACTACGATTTTCACTTTGTGTTTTTCGACTTGGATACTTCGTTTTCTTTTCAATACTCATCAGTTCTATGGCTCAATAATCTTCAGCTTATATTTTCCTCAGTGTCCATTATTCTTTGGTGACAAGCAATAGTATGTACATGTTCACAATAGACCGTTATTTTCATACGGAAATGGACGCATCGCAAAAAAGATGGCAAAGATAATAGTTACATTCATCAAAACAGAGCCAGACAAAATGTCATGAGAATCTTATTTACATAGGTTAGTTTGACTATGTTTTAAATCGCCAATTATTCTTTTGGAATTATTCCACATATTCCACATATTCCATATATATATATATATATATATATATATATATATATATATATATATATATATATATATATATATATATATATATATATATATGTATGTATGTATGTATGTATATTATGTTTGTCATTCAGTACATGTATAGTTGATAATATTCTACATAACTATAGAAAAATTAATGTGTATAAACCTATAAATTGATCTGAACGTTGCATTACGTATTATGAAAATGACAGTGGCTATGCCAAGCCGATTCGTATGACTACGGTAACTTTATATCTAAATGCATATACAGAGACCCACAGACATTCATTCACGCGTTTGTACATATATGTGTGTATGTGTGTACGTGCGCTTGTGTTCGCGCGTGGACACTGAAGTCAACACCGAATGGCTACAGTCTGTTTTATTGTTGCAGATAATCTCGCCCGAAGATTGTTTCCTGGTATGAAACAAATTCTCCCTAATTTGTGTTTACCACAATGTCCATAACTATAGCATAATTTTACACATAAATATAACATAATTTTAACCATATATATAGCATACTTTAAAACTATATTTATCAGCCATAAATATATATATATATATATATATATATATATATATATATGCCCAAATAGTTTGCAATGAAATTCATACATTATTACCATATTCCTACAAAAACAAAAAACCCAAATAATATTTATTCTATGCTATATTTAACAATATCTCTGCAATATTTTAACCCGTGATGTAGCGGACATAAACGCTTGTTGTCAACACATTAACTTCCTTTATTATACATGTAATGGAACATTGTCAACTTTCATTATTTTCAATTTTACGATTAAAACAATTAAAAAAGAACAAGTTGAATTATTATTCCATGTTTAAATAACTATTTAATAACATGTTATCGCCAAGCACAAAACTGTTACAGAATCATTTTTGCTTTATACATCACTCAATGGCACCATAATGAAAATATAATTTATCCTGTCCTGTTTAACTGCAGATGATGTCATGCTGATTCTTTTTTATTGAGTTCAGTCTCATCATTTAGTTGATTAGATCAAGTGTGCTACCTTGTCGTGCTAACTGATAAAAATATAAACAAATGCTAATGCCAGTGTTAGCATTCTCGCTCCGTATCTATTTACACGCGTATAGAATATTAGTCCTTGTGCCAACTATGTATGATAGACAATTATCTTGGTTCGAAACGTCATTGTGTATATGTGACGTCAAGACGGATAGTTCAACCATTATTCAAAAATCATTGCACACCTAGCAAGGTGATGAAAGCTATTACGATGCAAGGATTACAACAATATGAAAGAAACAGAATGAACAAAAAAAACAGGATTTAAAGAGACAGACAACTGCTGGTCTTGCACGAAAGCTGGAAAAGAAGAGAAACGCGGAGTGGGAACATATTGTCATAAATCTTACGTTAGTATCTAGCAATTCCAACAGAAAATAGTGTGCCCTAATTATAAATATCGTGTCTATATTCGGGAAGTTGTATTAAAAAAGAATAATACTCACTGGAACAATTATCGTGTAAATATTTGTAGGAAAATCAGGTAAGCTACGCTACGCGATGGGAAACTGACTGAAACTGATATGCTATGTCAATCAATTTTCACTGCAGCTATTGCTATATATATATATATATATATATGTGTGTGTGTGTGTGTGTGTGTGTGTGTGTGTGTGTGTGTGTGTGCGCGCGTGCGCGCGCGCGCGCGTGTGCGCGCATATGTGTATGCAAGTAATGCGGATGTCATTGTGTCACTGTGTCACACTTTTTCAAGGTTACTTCTAGAAGTCGTAGTTCAACATGTCCTACCATTTTTGAATCAGGCCATGTCCGTGAGCAAATTAAAATAATTCTGGGCCGAAACCGGAGCCGCAATCCTGATTTTAGATTCCAAAGTTTTCATTAATATGATTTTTTCGTCGATTTTTTACGTAATTTTTTGCGAGGAAAATTTTGGATTAACTAAGATATATATATATATATATATATATATATATATATATATATATATATATATATATATATGCAGAAATATAGTTTTAAAGTGTACTATATTGATGGGATAAAGTGTTCAATATCAGAGATAGAGCGTATGCAAATATTAATATAAAAGTGAACATTGAAGTCAACACTCAGAGGCGACAGGCTGTTTCATGCTAGACGTAATCGCGGCATGACGATTGCGTCTAGCACGAAACAGCCTATAGCCTCTGAGTGTTGACTTCAATGTTCACTTTTATATATATGTGTGTGTGTGTGTGTGAGTGTGTGTGTGCGTGCGTGCACGCATCATTTGTTTGATCCAGGAAAGTATCAACCAATTCATTTGTAATCATATTTACTGATACATTCGAACGTCTTATATGCATTTCGTTGATCTCAGGTTTAAGATAAAAAATATGAATCTATAATAATAATAACTATGGCGCGTTTCTGACATTCAGAAGCGATCCGCGTCCGATATCGCCTCTCATGCGGAAACCAAACGTAGTGTACAACCCTTTCAGAATCGGCTAAAATACCAACTATATAAAGACGTTTACACAGATTAATATTTAAAGAATGGCTCCATGTGAATGAATTCTCTAGGCTTTAAAGATGACAGTCATTCCTTAAATGTCACGGACTGGCGCTACTTTATCACAAAAATTATATTTATCAATTACCAATCAAAAATCTTGACTTACTTGAAAAATTCAACAGCGGCAATTATTAAAATGGATAATGCAAATAGAAAGAATTAAAATGATACAATTAAGACGTTTCCCTTTCCACACCACCTTAAAAAACGGAGACGATGTACACTCCGATCAATATTGGAAAGTGAACCTTCATTCTCAGGAGAAAAAAACAGTTTAAGCGAAATAGTTTATCATTTTTAAGCCCTAAATATTTGTTCGCACAGTGAATACTACTTGCTACCTCCATGTAAGGTTAAACATACCTCGATTGACTCACAATGAACATTTATATGAAATCAGCATGATTAAATCTTGAGATTTGTTTGACTGTAAGACGTACGTTTCCAAGTGTTTAGGCACGTCAAATCTAATGTCGGTTTCCATGGGGAATGCAGGTTCAAATCCTGACTGGCGCGTATTGTTCTGAAAATATTTCTGGAATTGTCAAGCTGGTCGTTGTAGTTGGCTAAAAAATACTGTCCACTTGAATATGAGTATCCATCAAAATTAACGTTTAAGCAAATTAAAAATTCAAATATGTCGAATTTACATCGTTTCCTAAAAATAAATTAAATTTGTTTAATTTAGGATACGTTACAGATCAGATATGGAGGTCTCGAGAATCGTCCGAGTGTGTGTGTTTAAAAGGCTCTATTCGGGTTCTGTTTGACCGGAAGTCCTACTTGGCAGCGCACGTCTGATCCAATGACGGTTTCCCATAGGGGATACAAGTTCGGTTCCTGGCGGCAAACGCATATTTTTCTGACAAGTGTTTTCGAATATTCAGGTCGGTAGATGTAGTTGGATAAAAAAAAAATTTAATTAAAAAAAAAACAAAAAAAACAGAGCTTCTACTCGAATATGTGTATCCAACAAAAATAACTTTTAAACAAAAATTAAAATTAAAATTAACAAAGTAAACTGATTAAGTCAAGACCTGTTTGATAAACGGGATACTGTCGCGAACAGACAGTATTTAATTCTGAGAATTAATAAGAAAAATTAAAACAAAACAGTGAAAAAAGATTGAAAGAGACAAAAAATTATGACTCAAATTGCTGAAATATTTCTTAGCAGAAATAAACCGTATATAATTGTAAAATGTCAAACCAAAAGATTTAATAGGAAATATATCATAATCACACCGAGAAAAAGTTCACACACACACACACACACACACACACACACACACACACACATATATATATATATATATTAGGTTGGTGCAAAAATAATGTCGTTTTTTGACGTTCAAGTTCATGTGAGAAAACGACATTATTTTTGCACCAACCTAATATATATATATATATATATATATATATATATATATATATATATATATATATATATATATATATATATGTATATATAATGTATATTATGAGTGAGCACATGATCACACAATATATCTGAATATTTATATGGGTATGGCTTTTAAAAGATTCCCGAAGGCATTGTTCAGTGTATCAGTCCAGCAGAACACACGTGCCATGTCGAGCTGCATTCATTCTTATAGAATTCCCCATGTTACTATTGTCGTTGACAGTTAGTGATCTCATCTTGAATGGTTAACATCGTGGCCAAGGGCAATGACAGGTGAAATACTCGACATCCCAGGTTATAGGCAATTCGGAATAACAGGCATCCAGGACACTATTCACTAATTCGTGGAGCATTGATCCACTTAGGCACGGATCCTCAGTTCACAATTTTTATGCAGATCTGCTTTGGCGTTAAAATCTAAGGTCTTAAAAGAGCAACGCTTTCTTCTGGCTACGAGATATTGGATATTCGCGTTTTAAATCGATTGCGTAGAATTTTATATTCTACATTTTAAGATCCGGGAATTAAAAAAATGATCATGTTGATTATGATCGTAAAAAATATGTGTTGTCTAGCTTTTCTGGAATATGAAATATAAAACCCAGTAAAATAGTAATACCTTTATCCTAACTCATAGAGTGCTTTTGGTGTTACGTTTAAATGATGGACCAATATTGTTGGTAGAATAAATATTTGCGTTTAAAATAGAATTTTACACATTAATTCAAACTGATAATTTCCAGGGATGCGGTTACCCCGAAACTCTACATATACACATAGAGTCATATAACATTGTTTCAAAAGATTTTATTGTATATAGATTTTAAAATTCGTATCACTTCGATTTTTCCCCTGTTTGTCGGCAGTCTACTTTTAAACTCTATTTTTTTAAAATAATTTATTTTGTCATTTAATATTTTATAAACGTAATCAATGATCTCCTCTGATGTGATATGATAGAAGATTTGGTTGCTTAAGACATATATTACATCAGCAAAACCTTCATCAGTAGAAAGTTAAGTAGATAAGCAAATAACGCAACAAAGAAAATATAACATGAAGATTAAAGAATAAGTCAATTTGATCCCTCGCAAAATTAAAAACATATACATATTTAAGTGGATACACATATTTGAGTAGAAGCTCCGTTTTTATTTCCTTATTGAACAGTACAATTATTTATTTATTTACATATTTAAATGAGTATACATTTAAACAAATGAATTAGAAAACTGTCAAATTTAATCTATTTCCTCATATATATATATACATATATATATATATATATATATATATATATATATATATATATATATATATATATATATAAATGATAAAATGGGGCTCACTACAAACAGAAAACGAAGAATGAAATATTAGAACTTAAGGAAAGTTTATTGCTTTAAAAATGATTCTTTTTATTTGCCTGAAGAAGATCACCAGATCGGAAACACGTGTAACAAAAATATGAAGAATAAAATATAATATATACACTAAAATAAATCCATATTATAACCAAAAACTTTTATTGTTTCTCTTTTTTTAATATATACATTTTCCTCTAGGTGGAACAATTATAAGCTTTTCAATATATATATATATATATATATATATATATATATATATATATATATATATATAATGGAATGACTGAATAGTAGTCGCACAGTAAAATAATTTTTTTTACTTTTTGAAATGGGGTTAATTTTCCCTTGTTGAGAAATTAAGAATTTTATAGTTCCGAAAATTTGTAAAAAACGTTAGAAACCAGACTATAGCATCACCTATGAATTAATATAAGCACTTACCTATAATTTTCAAATAGAAAATTATTGTTTTAAAAAACGGATAGTATCAAATGTGATGGCTTCTCATGGAATATTACGCAATCAAAAAGCGTATTATTCGCGATTATGATTTAAGACAACAGGATTTAAGTTATGCTGCCAAAATATGAACATGATTTTGTGCAAAATTGTATAACACATCCAAATAAATGTTTCTTTAATCTAATATGAATATTTGCAAGCCATCAGTAATTATTTTTAATAGGCATTCAAACATAAACATAGTCTCAAATATTAATCATTCATATGAATTTAGATTTTAATAAAGAAATATATACTTCGACATTTAAATTTCATGGAAATGATCTCTCTCCGGTATTCTAAAAAAGTGTGATTTCTTTGCATAGAGAAAAGCGACTATAAACTGCAATTATGGGGCTGTACTAATCAAACAGCATTCATATTGGTATTCCTCACGAATTTATTTAGCAATCTCATAATAATCGTCAGGGGTCAGATGGCGCTGTCCACAGATTCATTTCACAGTAGATATGTTTATTTTACATTTGTTTTATACACGTATTACATATTCTGCTCCATTTGAGTAGCTGTTGTTCCTTTTCAAGAATTAAGAAAAGGCATATTTCTGTTTATTTCAAACCTAAGGAAACCAAACCGATTTATTTTACTGAATTTGCAGGCGGCTCTGTCGATCTTTTTCTACCACCCACCTGAGAAAATAAATAGATATTGGTTACATTTTGCATGCCGAAATTGCGAGCTTCTATACACTTCCTCATTTCTAATTTACTTCCGATGCAGCACGATTTTGGCAACAAGTGTTTAGTGCAGCCCCATAATTGCAGTTTTATTTTTAGCTGCTTTTCTCAAACCGGAAAGAGTTCATTTCCCTGTGATTCAAATGTCGAAGTAAATATTTCTGTATTAATATCTAAATTCATATGAATGATTAATATTTGAGACTATGTTTAATATTAAAAATAATTACTGATGGCTTGCAAATATTCATATTAAATTAAAGAAACATTTATTTAGATGATTTATACATTTTTTTTACAAAATCATATTCATATTTTGGCATCATAATTGAAATCCTGTAGTGTAAAATCATAATCGCGAATAATACGCTTTTTGCTTGTGTAACATTCCAAGAGAAGCCATAACATTAGATTCTAACCGGTTTAAAAAAATAATTTTCTCTTTAAAAATTATAGGTAAGTGCTTATATTAATTCATACATGATGCTGCAGTTTGCTTTCTAACGTTCTTGTACAAGTTGTCGGAACTATAAAATACTTATATAAAGATACATTTCTTAATAAATGAAACTTCAATTCTGGGGCTGTACTAAATTCGTGTTGCCAAAACCGTGCTGAATCAAGAGTAAATTGGAAATCTCGGAAGTGTATAGATGCTCGTAATATCTTCATGGAAAAATGTAACAAACATCTATTCGTTTTCTCAAACGTTGGTAAACGAGAGAGAATCGGCTGCAAATTCTGTAATATAAAGATGTTTGGTTCTGTGGGTTTGAAATAAACAGAAATATGTCTTTTCTTAATTCTACAAAAGGAACAACAGCTACTCAAATGGAGCAGAATATGTAATACCTGTATAATACAAAAGAGAAATACACATATCTACTGTGTATGAAATGAAACTGTGGACAGCGCCATCTGACACCTGACGATTATTATGAGATTGGTAAATAAATTCGCCAGGATTTCGAATATGAATTTTGTTAAACAAATGCTTGCGATGAATGTTTATAGTGCACCAATAAAAATATATTTCTGATGTCCGTATTTAAATCAGAGATGGTCACGTAGGAAAACGTGATTGAATGTCGGGCCCAAAGAGGTCCGTTTAAAACGTGCCCACGAGAATAAAGATAACATTAAAGGGAAATGGGACAGCCTCAGAAGAAGACCTAATCTTTTTCGATGGCAACCAATTGTTTTAGTATCGACGGAGTAGACGTTCATTGAAAGGTGTTCAGTATCATCAGAGAGGCATGGTTGGTGGAAGTATCATGGTTCCAGTGAGATTGTGGAGATGGAACGGAAACATTAATAGTAAAGGTTACTGGAATAATCGCATGAGAAGTGATGGGTTTGTATATGACAATAAAGCGTTAAAAAGGTTTACGTAGAATTCAATTATAAAATTCGTAACAGGCTTCGTATATCTCTAGATTTACATCCAATTTCGGATTTAAGGTAGGTCTGCCAGATTAGAAAATTTGAAGTACGAAATTCTCTCTCACTTTCTCTCTCTGTGTGTATATATATATATATATATATATATATATATATATATATATATATATATATATATATATATATATATATATATACATTATATATATATATATATATATATATACATTATATATATATATATATATATATACATTATATATATATATACATTATATATATATATATATACATTATATATATATATACATTATATATATATATATACATTATATATATATATATACATTATATATATATATACATTATATATATATATATACATTATATATATATATATACATTATATATATATATACATTATATATATATACATTATATATATATATATACATTATATATACATTATATATATATATATATATATACATTATATATATACATTATATATATATATATACATTATATATATATATATACACATTATATATATATATACACATTATACATATATATATATATATATATACATTACATATATATATATATATACATTATATATATATATATACACATTATATATATATATATATATATATATATATACACATTATATATATATATATATATATATATATATATATATATATATATATATATATATATATATATATATATACACATTATATATATATATATATATATATATATTTATATATATATATGTATTTCATTGAATACGGCAGACAAGGTGCTTTTATTTGGTATTTAATACAATTTCTCATGCGATCTAATAATTATTTAATTGAGCTATGGCCAAAAACATGGACACAATATCTTGACCGTATTTTGAAAAATGATAACATTTTATAAAACATACATACAAAAAACTATTTCTTATTTAACAGTTAAAATATTTAATCCTTGAAAATGGCTACATGTATAGTCGAAAGCACTCGGATAAAATTACATTCGGACAGTTTTTGTATAATTTATTATCCGAAAAGAAGAGAAACTTATTAGATCGCATGAGAAATTGTATATAAAACTAAATAAAAGAACCTCGTCTGTCGTATTCAAGGAAATGTGCATGAAAGAAGGATTGCTGCCTAAATACATACATATATTAGGTTGGTGCAAAAATAATGTCGTTTTTTGATGTTCAACTTCAAAAGATCATAACTCCTTTCATAATAAACTTTATTACTCGAAATAAGAACCATTAGAATCGACACATTTTTGCCAACGAGAAACCAGTTCATTTATCCCATTAGCATAGAAATCCGGAGTTCTGGAAGCGATGAAGTCATTGAAGGCCGATTCGGCATCATCTCGGCTTTTGAAGCATTTTTCGCGCAGAAAGTTGTCCGGATGATTGAAAAAGTGATAATCGGTGGGCGAGAGGTCCGGTGAATATGGCGGATGAGGCAGTGTCTCGTAGCCCAATACGTTCAGCTTCTGCAGGGTCAGTTGAGCAACATGTGGGCGAGCGTTGTCATGGAGGAGAATTGGTCCCTTCATATTGACCAATCTCGGGCGCATACGTTGGAGCTTCTGGTGCATTTCGTCAATTTGTCGGCAGTACTTTTCCGCCGTAATCGTTTCGCCCGGATTCAAGACGCTGTGATGGATGAGACCGGCTGCAGACCACCAAACAGTCACCATAACCTTTTTTGGTGCAATTTCGGGTTCGGGAAGTGTTGTCGTAGAGGATCCACTTCTCATCACACGTCACAATCCGCTCGATTAATGGGTCGTTTTTGTTGCGCAGAAGGAGCGTAGAAGACACCTCAAAACGACGATATTTTTTATTATCGTTCAATTCATGCGGCACCCATTTATCCAACTTTTTTGACTTCTCTATTTGCTTTAAATGGCGAACGACTATTGAGTGGTCGACCTCGAGTTCAACAGCAACTTCTCGTGTGGTTTTGCGAGGATCGGCTTCAATTAAGGCTTTCAAATGTTCGTTATCAACCGCAGTCGGCCGGCCGCGACCGTCTTCATCTTCGAGGCTCTCGTCACCATTGCCAAATTTCTTGAACCACCGTTGTGCCACACGTTCGTTAGTGGTTCCGGGCCAAACGCATCATTGATATCACTAGCTGTCTCGGCAGCTTTTTGGCCTAGTTTGAACTGGAACAAGAAAATCGTGCGGATTTGAATTTTGTACATGCTGTCGAAAAGCCTGCAAAAAATGAAGGAAGAGATTGAGAACGGTAACGAATAACACGATTCGATAGAGCGAAAAACGCGCTTCAAAATGATATATAACACGGCTATATATATCAATGAATTAATTCAGAAATCATATATAAATGTAACATATGTGAGAAAACGACATTATTTTTGCACCAACCTAATATATATATATATATATATATATATATATATATATATATATATATATATATATATATATATATATATATATATATATATGCTTACACACATAGAGCAATATATTATACAAAGTGTGAGACTTATGTTAAAGCATAAAGCAATGAATTTAATGTGTTAGGAGGAAAATAAAACTAAGAAATTTGAAAATTATTTAATGCAATAAAAATATATTCTGTTAAAGTAAAATCATTAGGTGATATTTGTTTAATGCAGAGAACAGAAAAATAAATCGTAAGTTTTGAGTAAACTTGTAGCAACACGAGTTTCGTTGCTACGTTTGGGTTATTTTCATCAAGAGAATTAGAGATATGAAAGTTTAATTACTTTTAAAGTTACAACCAGGAACCGTAAGAAGATAGTGAAATACATATTTTATTACGAAATTTGAAAGTGAACTAAATACGGGATATTTGGTGCGTCCGGGAAAGGTCATTATGATAGAGGGGACATAATTATCCAATACGGCACATGTCACGTATATAAGGGACGTCTGAAAACCCCTATTATAAATAAGTGATGTGAGGCAATAGAAATGTTGTTCTACAGCAGGATACTGAGAATACTATGGACTGAACATGTGAGCACCAAAAACGTTTTAGATATGGAAACAAAAACGAGAGTTATACTTAGAATCTGAAAAATATATATCTAGAGAGACATGATTAAGAAAGAGGGTTTAGAAAATTGGACACACATATGATATAGGCAAAAGAAAGCCGCGAGTAACCTACCTACCACGTTTGTGAAAATGTTTGTCAGAACAAAGTTTTGAATAGATAGCAAATATCTAAGAGGTACAAATGATGGGATGTTGTAGAGAGCCAGTATGGCCCAGCTACTGAAAGGAGATGAAACATAGGATATTTAGTAGGGAAATGTGACCAAGAAATTTGAAAGTGCCTCTGAGAATCGAATGATGCCGTTCCGAAACTCACCAAAGAGGTATAAAATATTCAGTTGAAAGAAAGAATTACAATATTATAAAGACCCACCAAAATATTGGAAAATTTCCTGATAGATGAAGAATTGACTTGAAGAGACGTACACTGAGAAGAACGTGGAATGAATATATAAGCAAAAGGAATAAACCAAAATCTGCAGAGTACGATGAATAAATTGTCGTTTAAATTATGTAAAAAAAAAGAAAATAATACTGACATCTCATGTTAACAGATATATTTACCAAAATTACACAAAAATATCTTCTAACGCTAAAGAGTAAATTTATTCAATATATCGCTATTGGGTTTAATCACGGCCTCCAGACGAATTTGGAATCTCCTGGATCACTTCTGGACTTTCTCCTTTTTTTTACTATGGTGAATGCTACTATATTCCTTGCCTTCAATTCATTTTTGGTGTTACTAGGAGTTTTGTTGGTCTCTCGACCAACTGCGCCCTGCACATAATAATCAAGAGTGTTTCAGAATTAGTTTATCAGTTGTAATGTTTGATGCTGTAGCAATTGCCTGTCGGGCATAATTAGGTTCTCCTGCTAATGTCACATGGTGCAGAGTTCTGTTGCCAGGAATAGGGTCTTCAGCAGCCAACGTCCTGACACAGGGCATCACTACTTCCACAAGGTACTTGACGTATGCGTCTGTGTTGAGTGAGTCTCTCATCAATAAATTCGGGAATTCTTTTCTGATCAGAACGATAACAGAGTGAGTTTTCCAAGCTTCTGTACCTTTGTAATTACCATTAGACTCATTCAACCCATTCCTAATAATCGGTACTGTCCTAGGATTGACGAGCCAAACACACTGAAACGTTTGCATTGGAGATGCGCAAATGCCAAGCGGTATAGCACGTCGTTTCGAAATTTCTGACGAGAAATGTAAATATAACATTGCGATAATTTACCCATCGTACCCTGTATATTTAAAGTCAGAAAAGGATTTTTGAGTTTTCTGAAGAAATACAACTCGGAATCTTTAAATCTTAAATGATGCACTGAAAGCAATGGTGAGCTGAGCGAAACTGAGATTTAGAAACGTTTGTATGAATGACCAGCAGATCTTAGAGGAAGAAAGTATTTTTAATAAACAAACATAACATCACGGAGCCAGAATAGTCAACCATGATTAGCCATATGCAAAAGGTACACAGGGCATATAAAAAAAATTCTTAGCGATGCCAAAAAGAGAAGAAGCAGATTTCTGCTTTTATAAGTGCGGACTAAATAGCTGGCATTTAAATAAAAAGTTTGAAGTTAATTTTTTACCATCGTATATGTTAGACCATTTGATACACACTCCGTCGTAATATATGTGGGATAATTGTTAACCTGGCTTCTTGTCAAGAAGTGATGCTTTGTGGAACGGATTTCCGATCACTACAGTTTTAACCTCTTCTAGTCTAAGATTAACCGTTCCTGCATAACCCTATAAACTATCATTCTTTCCATCTCTTAAGCTCCTACATCATCATATAGTAACCCTATAGCTTGAGTAGCTCTCGGATATTATCCTGGTTGTACATTAGAAAAAAAAGAAAGAAGTAAAAAGCAAAAATAGTTGATTGTTTACACTGTTTATATTCGGACTATTGTTCACATATTTGTTGAATTTTTATCACAACGTTTTGACCTCTATGCACTCCGACCTTCGTCATGTGTATATGGTTCTCAGTTAAAGGAATTCTGTACTGAAGACTTTTTCAAAAAAGGTTTCAGTTCAATTATTTAAATAAACGATTCATTTAAGAATTCCATGTAGGCGACCCGGATCGAAAAACACCTGGTGAAGTACGTAGGGCACAGTGGTCGAAACGCTGTGATGACAGCAAGACAAATGAGTACAACATTCCGAAAATAATGCAATTAATGATAACGTCTCGTCCAAGAAATTAATACAAAATAAGGATGGTATAGAGTCACCGTCTGGGGCTGCTAATTTTTGATGCTCTTGTTTTTGTACTAAGTTTTTATTGAGTGGATTTGTTCATTCTATTCCCAAACGATTTTGAAATGATATCTTTAAGAGAAGGGTTAGATAACGACGGCGATCATGCTTTTAATCTCTGGCTCTGGGGAGAATTAATGGCGTGATTGATTTTTTTTTTCTTACGGCTGATAAACCATTTGCTAGTTATTTAAACCAGAAAATATTCTTAGATTCTTTGTATTTTTGGAGATAATTATAAACTACTAACAAAACCCTTAGTGCTTAACTCAGAGTTGGCTCAGAAGAGGTAGATTATTATTGTTCCCAATGATATTTGTGCATAAGTGAATACAAAAGACCCGACTGGAGTTGGAATCCGACTATCCGATCTCCTTTTCCGGGTCGTTATCCATTACAGCACCCACACATTTAAGCTTACTTAACTTGGTATTTCTAAGTTTGTCACTCATCTAGGTACCGTCAGACTCGACGTTGCTTAACTTCGATGATCGTACGAGACCTTTTTTTCAGATTGATATGGCCGTAGGATTAGAATAGATGGTTCATATCTTTGGATTACATGAATGTCAAGGAAATGTCTTCAGCTGGGATTCAATACGTCTATCCCACTTTCCCCTCCGGTGAATTTTATGTACATTCCAAAGAA
>OZ038481.1:108617093-108642093 GCA_964036315.1 Acanthosepion esculentum
TGTCATCATACCATTTCTAACCTTAGTTCCCTGGGCGGGACCCGGAAAGAAATGTGTAAACGCCTTATATCAAAGAAAATAAAAACAATAATAATAATAATATACTGAATCTCATGGGGGAACCCTAAATTACATGCAGATTCGCAGCTCAGATTTAAAATGTATCAAATATTATATTGGGGTGTAAATACAGAAAATAGGGTGTAGGTACCCCTCCCCGAAAACAAATTAAAAGCAAGTTTAAAGTTTAAAAGTTTATCCTCCTATAAAACTTTGTGTGTGTACGTGAGTGTGTATGTATGCCTCCGAAGACTATATAGTTTTAAAGTAAACATGTAATGAAGGTTAAATCTTTGTTTTAAAATATATATTCTTCTAGATATATATTTAATCTCATCAACATCATCATCTTCTATTTCTTCTCATTATTATTATTATAGTAGTAGTAGCAGTAGTAGTAGTAGCAATAGTAGTAGTAGTAGTAGTAGTAGTAGTAGTAGTAGTAGTAGTATATTTCGGTTGCTTTTTAGGGCAATCAATTATTAAATTAAAGATATAAACAATGCATTTTTTTGATCTTCTTTTCTATAAAGGGCCTACCAGTGATATTGCTCTTGACTCTACTATTTTGATCGTATTCAGGGTTCCATTTATTATAGGACTAATTTAAGTAGTCATATTTTTCAATTTTAATTTCAATATCCTCATTTTTATTTTATCATATTTCTTAATAATTTACATTTTGTTTAATATTTTATAAACCTTCGAAAAATATTTTTGTTTGCATTCATTAATAATTATGTGTGGTCAGTTGTTGTTCTTTCTCTTCTTATTCTGGCCATTATTTTTATATTTACTATTATTACATCAATTTCCTTTGATTCCTGGTGTGAACCCATTTCTTTCCGGGTCTCGACTAGAGACCTAACGCAAGAAATTGCATCATGACATTTTCCAATATGATATTTTGAAAAAAAAAACAACATACATATTTACATAAAAATCTTCGTAAGGCGCGGGCTGTAGTCATGAGAATAATTTATTATTATTATTATTATTATTATTATTATTATTATTATTATTGTTATTATTATTGTTAATATTATTATTATTATTATTATTATTATTGTTATTGTTATTGTTATTGTTATTATTATTATTATTATTATTCTTGTTATAAAATAGTCGTGAAAATCCGTTTACTGAAACTTCCGATTAGTCTAAAGAGAATCTAGCTTAATGAATGCTACCAATTTTACCATACATTCAGTTTCATTTTATAATTTACTTACGGTAGCATAATTAATGTTTTCATTGAAATAATATGTTAACACTGATGAACCTATAGTTAATATCGCTGTCAGTAAGATTTACCCCATTAGACATTCTGAAAAGTAATTATTTGCATTGGTTATACAATTTAACTGATAGAGTTTGATATGTCGATAAACAAAAGCAGCCAACAATTTAACTTCGTGCTTGAAATCGTACCGATACTGTTGCGCTAACAACACGATTTCAAGCATGCGTTGTTTCCGCTAAATGATATTTGTAAATTGTAGTAGCAGCAACAGTAACAGCCACGATAATGTCGGTAGCAACATATTGTTTAGTTTTAAATCCCTTAGTTGTAGTAATAATAGAAGTCATCATCTTAATGCCGCTGTTTTCAATATCAAGGACAAAGACATCACTTATTAACAACCTTTAGTACTAGAGAAAATAATCAAGCAACACATTGTTTACAAGCTAATAAAGATGCCGACAGACAGCCGTGTTAACAAGAAGAAATCAGGTGTAGTCGAGTTCAAATGATTGGAGAGTGATCGGGCGGTGTGCGAATTCGATAATATCGGACAACTGTTCAGACATCGTTCGGCAGAAAAGGAAAGTTAATGTGTCTATTTGCTTATCGATCGACAGAGATTATTACGGATAAGCTGTCATTTTTACAACTGAAATCTTTAGGTTCATACACCTGAGTGCTGTTTTAATCAGATTTCGAAGTCGATTCCAACTAAGTAATTATAAGTTTGTAAAGAATGCAGAGGTAGGTACGCGTAGCGTAGTGGCTATCATCGCTGAAATTGTGATTGGATTGTTGATGTCAAATTCAAGCCTAAACAATTGCGCTCGATTTCACACAAATACACTTTGCAAATATATGATTACATTGTAGCGGACCGTGGGTTGAAGATGTGAAGAGATATCAGAAGGTTAAAATTCCCTGCTGGCGGGTCCAGCTACATGAGAATGTTGGACTTTAATTAAGTTCATAGAAAACAAACAAGACCGATATATATCGGTAAACAAATATATATTAATAACAAAACAAGTTAAACAAAGACATGGACTGTTACATAGAGTTTGTATGGAGAAATTATGTGTGTGCATTGTGAGTGTTCGTACGTACGTGTATTGTTCTTAGCATGTTCCCAGAATTTGGGAAACGCTGTATCTGTGAGAGTTCACATATTGGAGTTGGTTGAAAAGAAGGATTTTACAACACCTCCGCGCGAGATGGCGGCCCAAGGCCTAAGTCGGAAAAAGAGAGAGAGGCGAAGGGTCAGCCAGTATTTATAGCCAGGAAAGGGAGACCCCTGTTGAAGGATTAAGGGACTGGGGCGGAGCTAACTGCGACAACGTAACTAATAACCTCAGGGTTATTGCGGGAAAAATGGTGTATTTAGCTTTTATTCTTAAAATGTCTTGGAGAAGGATAACTCTGAATTCGAAGCTGCATCGGCGTGGAACGAGCACAGTCGACACGTGAGTATATACATGTTGTAGGAAACATAAAAGCAGCATGCACATTTTTGTGGCTGCTGCTCTGTACAGTACAGTGGAGTCTACAAAAGCAATGCAGTTTAATATACTGTTGAAGGAAGAAAATCCAGTAGACTTTTATAAGGATTATATTTGCCTGATAAAAGTAAACACACTGAAGTCACGGTAGACATCGATAGCGAATGTATGACTTGCTTCTAATTATCGAGAATTCCTTTTTGTTTTATTAGATGGCTTATCTTTGTGTGTAAGCCGTCTCAAGTATATCTGCTTAAATTCATCGTCGGTTATCGAAAGTAAATAAGTTTAGTTACAGTTCATAGGAGAGAGTGCAGGTTCTTTTGTGATCACTAGTATGACCAAGACCGTTGCCTTGGTCAGAAGGATTTAGGATTTCTTTCTCGTAAAACAATCGACAAATTCCGAACGATTTCGCTCACAGGATTTAAGTCAAACTGTGTATGATTTTCAGGCACGCTGCGATTTTCTCCTCAAGTCGATATTATCATGAACACATCTCCTTCACAAATAGACCACGGTAAGATTCGAAAATAGTCTTAAAATTCGACCACTAATAAACATTTCTAATCCCAAGGCAACCATTGCGTTGATATAAAGAAATGATATAAATGCACAAGAGAAATAGAATAGGAATCAATGTAAATTTTACAATTTCTGGTTTTAATTTTTAGCTTCTGATTAGAATGGAGATTAAATCAATTACGTAAAATATATATCCGTATTTGTCAATATTTCTGAGATGAGGTATTGTAAATATTTGAATTATTTACATAATTCGGACTGTTATTCTCATTTTTACGACGTTTCGGCCGTCGTACGCTCTAGCCTTCATCAGGTGATATACGTTGGAGTTTCGAATATATATGCACACACATACACACACACACACGCGCGCGCGCACACACATCTATATATATATATGTATAATAAATAGTTATATAATAGTTATATAAAATAATATAGTTATAGTTTTAAGTTATGTTAGACTTATGGCTAAAGTTGGTCAATATCAGGTATAGATTTTGTGTGTTAGTGAACAAATAAAACAACAAGCAACGACAGTCTGTTTAGTGCTTGAACACAGTCCTTAGATCTTAAAAAGACTTTCGACAGTCAGTGTTAACTTTGGCTTTCACTCTGAGATATATATATATATATATATATATATATATATATATATATATATATATATATATATATATAAAGATATTTTTATGTTTATACGTTCTTTTTTATCAATACAAATATTTAAGTAAATGCTCTGTTTATAATAAACAGTATTTAACGACGTTTACCGGCCGGAAGGTCGGAGAAATTTTCATAGAAAATATGCGTTCTCTGAATACAGGAATCGAACCTGTATCCTATACGGAAGTGTCATATAGCCTGACGTGCTTTACCGATTTAGACACACAGGTGTATTTCGGTTAGCAAGTTCGAGTTTACTGTTTTAAACTAAAATTCTCCATGATTTTCTCTCGTACATTCATATCTGATCGATATGAATTTGAATAAAATATTAATTTTGTATCTATAAAAAGTATGGACATAAAATGTCTTAAAATAATTGATGGCTTTTGTCCATTTTCATAATATATATATATATATATATATATATATATATATATATATATATATATATATATATATATATATGTATATATATATACATATATGTGTATATATATATACATATATGTGTGTGTATATATATATACATATATGTGTGTATATATATATATATATATATATATATATATATATATATATATATATATATATATGTGTGTATATATATATACATATATATATATGTTTGTGTGTGTGTGTGTGTGCACGCGCCGCGCGTGAATTCGTGTGTCATTAAAAGTCAATATTTCTTTACCCACTTTACGAAAATATTGTTATAAAAAAACCTTGAAGAGTCCCAGTAAGATATTTTTTTAATTTCTAAGATACAACGTTTCAAGCTTTAATCTAGTAACTGAACAATTTTGCTTTTACGAGATTTGTACAATTTTACTCTTAAGGCCATATATATATATATATATATATATATATATATATATATATATATATATATATATATATATATATACATATATATACATATATATATATATATATGTGTGTGTGTGTGTGTGTGTGTGTATGTGTACAACGAGAAAAGAATACAACCTTATATTTGAAATTGATTTTTCCTTGAATTCTAGATATTTAATATGATTTACACAAGCACATATTTTCGTGTTAGTGAAGTCATTGGTCCTTAGCGTAGTAATGACTACAGGACGAAGTTGTTCCTCCCCAACGCATGATGTGACGTCCAATATAACCATTTATTTGTAGTGTTTTCTATTTTGAAATGTAAGATCGAATTCCTGTTAAGTACGATGGCATTAGCCTGGCTCTAGTTCACGGGTTAGCGTTACTGAACGAGGAGTGAACTAAATGCACTCGTGAATTTTATCTGAGAAACGGACACGCACTGTAGTTTCATGTATTTGTCTCATTCTTATCAATATAAGGAAGCTACCGATTGTACAGAATTTCTTCTTAAGCAAATCACCACACTATGTAATATATAAATTTCCTATTGGCTAGTAGAAAATGGAAAATCTCCTAAAAGATGGATAGAACTATTGAAACAAGGGAGATGTGTTTCTAATTGCTTTGGTTGAGCAAAATATGGGCAGAACGGGTGAATAACGATGAACTGTTAATGAAAATAGAAATAATAGAGAAACTCATATTTTCAATGAGGAAGAAGTATCTGAAATTTCAGCAGATTTGAATGTAAAAAGAATTCATGGATAATATAACACTCATGGGGCAATACTGATATTAAAATCAGGGCGTCGTAGCTTGTAATATACACTAGGATTGTCTGGAAAAAGATGGCAGAGGAAAAAGAGATGAAGAAAAAATACTGAGCGAAGGGAATTGCCATGGTTTCCTACGTCCTGAAATGTCATGGAACATAAAATAAGAAATGGAAACATCTGAACCAAACGAACGAAAGCAATCATGCTACGGGTTTTGAAGAGAACTGAATTCTTATAATTGCGTCGAAAATATTTCACACTTATCTTGATGTACACGAAAATATACCATGCATATATCTAGTAATTAACAATCTTTTTATATCTGAAGTTTCGCCATTTAAATCAAATATGAACAGGGAACAATATAAGTGATATTTCGGTAACTACTTCGCAATATCTTTCTACATAATTCTCAGGCAATGTCATTCTTCCTAAAGCAGCTTAAAATGTGCATATCAAAATTAAATATGTTTCTTGTTCTCCTTCTTGAACTCTTCATGTTATCAAAAACTACCTTAGAGTATTGAAGATGTTTTCCTGATATGTTATCGCATAAATATATTGCCATTAAAAGTAGTAAATAATATATAATAATAAACAAATAGCAAATTCTGTCTGTCTGTCTGTCCTTATGTGTGAATCTTCGGGCCACACTTTCCCTACATAATCATATTATACCATTATGGCATCAGGATGATCCTGGGATAGGGAATATTCTCTTCGTCTTGTATATTAGCATCCAGTATTGGAATTTCTGTTCGGGTAAGGAGAGAAAATTAAAAGTTCAAATTTTAAAATAACCGAGAATAAATTAGCGATTTAAAGTTTTTAATTTATCTTGTGTTTAAAGTAACAGAAGAACAGGCTTAAAAGTCCGCACAGAATGAGGCTTTAAAGCTAATACATAAGTAATAAGTAATGTTAAAATAATAAGGCAACTGGTTGAATCGATAGGAAGTTAGCGTCCCGTTCATGAAACACGGGTTCGAATCTCATCAATGTTCTTGATAATAGCAATATATTTATTGATACTATACCACATGCTTACGCGTGCCTTATAAATGAAATTGGGCAGATCAGAATCTGTGGCAGCCATCTTTCACTTTACTAGCACAAACACACAATTTATCAGTACATTTGAGCGTACTGGCTTTGATTCGCTTGCGATTACGCCAGATCATGCACGTTCTAACCATAAATTGCAAATAATGTTTGCTCAGCATAGAAACTAGTTTCTATAGACTTGGATGGCAACTAGCCTAGGAGAAGGACAACTCTGAATTCAAAACTTGCGGAGGGTCGCATTGGGGCCCTGTGGCATGTAGTGCACCAGGTCTCTGTATTTGGTTCTGCACAAAGCCTTCGCCACTATAATCAAATTATATTCTAGTACGTATCCCAACACTCAGCTTACAGACGATAAAATTCTTAACTAAACACTAAAAAATGCATATATTCAACTCGCCGTGTTATTTCATTCAATATCTCCATAAAAATCTAATGCATACCAAATAAAAGCTTATTTCATGAACTTTGTTTCTACCTTATTTATTTTTATATGTACTACAGTGTGCGATGAATTTAAAATAGAGACATTTTGGTGATTTCGCAAAATCTGGGTCATTCTTTTCACTGACCACAGTTTAGACTTCCTCAAATTTTGTAATATGCGCCCTCTGTAGGGTTGACGACAATTTTGCTAACACGTTAGTTTGCAAGCTAATATTCTTATCGTCATTTTTGTATATGTTATATTTTTTAATTTTAATAATAAGCTTGTAAAGACTTCAATTGAAAAGTTTGATTGTAAAATTCAAATGCTTCTTGCATAAATAAAAACACATAAAGTATATCATTAAAACGCGCATTTAATAATTTATGAGACTAAATCTAATTCAAATGTGAACCTTTAGCTGCATTTTGCGTGTCTGCTATTATGTGTAATTATGTGCGACTAGCTCGACCATCATTTCAACTCCACGCGAGACTCAATACACAGCGTCAATACGGACAGAAAATAATCTACCAGCATATTTTCTATGTATGAAATTTTCAAGGAAATTGTTAAGAATTTGTTTTAAATATTACTTTTCTATAATATGTAAAATGTAAATGGGAATTAAAAAACTGTTTTCGTCATAAAAATGTGAAACAAATATCGATTTGTTTACATTACGCTCTGATTCAAATCATGAAAAAAAAAACGTAGGACTTATCGATCGAAAAATGTTCATATTCAAAGAATGAGATAAAAAAAACATTCTACAAAAAATTCTAGAATGGTTTTTGTTTTTGCAGTATTCTCACAATAATTATCAGCATTTCAGTTACCAAGTTTTGTTTAAAGTTACCACTTCAAACAATTTTCTTACTTTTTAAATTATCTAAAGAATTGATTTTAGTTACGATTTATTTCTATCTAGATACACATTTATGATTTAATATTCATTTTCCTAATTTATTATTATTTTTTAGTAATATTTATTTCATATGGATTATTAGTAATAATCATTAGTGGGTATTGCTTGGCGTGTGTTAATCATCTCTCTCTCTACAGTCCAGAAATTGTACATGTTGTGTCAGGAGTGTACTTGTTCAGCATCTGCTCCATATACATTCTAATCTGTAGATTGTAGGCCATTCTAAGCAAGATAAATGTAAATATCACCCCCACAAGTGGCTAGATACGAAACTTGGTATTTCTAGTGTAAGAAGTATTCATTTTATGACACAATCCAAACAAGTCTGAAATCGGCCTTTCAAATACCTTGTGACAAAAGGATAAAAAGCATTTTTTTAAAAATTGGAAGTGGAATAATCCAGTATATATCCATTCTATCACCCCCACAAAAAAAAATTAGGCATGTTACTGATATAGTCATGATGTGGTATTGGAAATTTGGGATTAATCTGGGTCTTATTTCCAGTTTTATGAAATGTCAAACCTCAGGTTATGAGTTTGCACGTCGTTTCAGAAGTTTTGATTTATAAAATTCGCATATTCAGACTGAATTTATTTAAGAAATATGCAGTGATACTATCTGTAATTATAATATTAATTTATTTGTTATGTACCTAACAAGCTAGTAAAATTGTAACTGGTGTTCTTAATTGATTTTTAAAATATAAGAGTCCAAATATAGTATTTTGTCCTAATTCATAATAGACAAAAAATGACGAGCACATGTGTAAAAATAAAAATAAATCAGCCAAAATTAAACGGTTTCAGATATTTTGATGAAATAAAAACTGCTAAGTTTCTTTAATCATGAAGATTAATGATATGCAATCAGAAAACACCTAGTACCTGTTTGAAATTTTGTGATACCTAATTCTAGTGTCTGGCAATCGGTTGCTAGGAACTGAGCTACTTGACACTCATACGTCGAATACAACAGAAGATTCCACTATATATATATATAAGATAAACATAAGGAGCCAGGCAAACCTACGTAGATTTCACCTAAACGGATCGTCATTGTAATGCTGGTCAGCATTACCCTGATGATCCGTTTAGGTGCAACCTAGGTAAATTTTCCTGGCCCCTTAGGATTATCTTAGGTTTGCTCCACTTCGTGTACTGAGCACTTTACGTAGTTGCCTTTACTCGTTTTGGAGGTTTTTTTCTCTTTGGACTCTTAGCTTGAACTCTGGACGATTGTTTTCGCCTCAGTTTCATGTTCTTGGTAATTTCTTTTTTTATTACTCATTTTTTGGGGTACTGGTTTGTTCTACTACAATCCGAAATACCTAAGGTTTTTCCAAGCGAGTACCACCATTTATATATATATATATATATATATATATATATATATATATATATATATATATATATATTAGTAGTAGTAGAAGTCTTATAAGTATAAGACACTCTACTCGATCGGCAAAATTTCACTGTCTTGATTTGCAAATAATCAAATCAATACCAAATGAAAAAAAAACGGTATTAAAAAAGAAAGAACCAAGAACATGTACATTAGCCGAAAATAATCGTCCAGCATGCAAGTCTAAGGCCCAAAGAAAAAACCCTGATACGAGTACGCCAAAAAAATAAAAATAAAGTGCTCAATACAGTAAGTGAGCAGACCTAGTTAGACCTAGAGAGCCAGACAAACCTACCAGGTTTTCACCTAAACGGATCGACTAATATTATAATTACAGATAGTATCTAGGTCTAAATATATATATATATATATATATATATGTATAACATTATCACTATGGCTGTTCAAAGAAGCTCAACTTGATGCGCAGGCGTCTGCGACTTAGAGGAGTTAACCACCATAGTTATCTCTATTGTCTCTCTACAAATTACAGTGTTACAGAATAAATCTATGCGTTTATCATAATCAGAGCGACATTTCCATTTCTGCCACTTTGAATAATATTATATTAATTCAGACTTATAAAGAAGCATATATGAATCTGCGTTTGGTTCAAACAAGGACTGATGCTGAGGTTAATAATATGTTCATTAATGTTTTGTTTTTTTCAGAATGACAAGTTCGGAATGTGTAAGCTTTATTTTTTTCGTGAACTGGTTGAATTATGAAGACATAAATGCTGTGAAGAATAAAACCGGGTTTCATCTTGGGTACTTGCATCTTGTATTTTATCTGAACATACCAACTGAGATTAATTTTAAAGAAAGGAGAACATTCCGTTTTGAATAAGGAAAAATAATATGCTTGGAAATATGATCACCTCCGTCCAGAAGGGATAGGCGATTAAAAATTATTATAATTATGCCTAGAATTATATTTATATGGGCCCCAGATATTCAATTCCATTATAATCTTACATACAGTGTTGCGAAAGGTTTTTTCCTGATTCTTAGAGTTAAATCCAATAAAAGATCGACCCGAACATAGTGAAAAGATTTCCAGACAAAAGCAGATCCATCATCAGTTGTATCATATTAGGTTATTTATAAAAGCAAGAAAAATATGTCGCAGAAAAAATCCTACTAAGATATACACATAAAAATATCTTAGCACACCAAAGCAGAACCCCACACGCGTGCACACGCACCCATCTACCAATATATATATATATATGTATATATATATATATATATATATATATATATATATATATATATATATATGTATTTATATATGTATGTATGTATATATATATATATATATATCTATATATATGTACATATATATATATATGTGTACATATATGTACATATATATATATGTATATATATGTACATATATATATATATATGTGTATATATATATATATATATATATGTGTGTACATATATGTACATATATATATATATATGTATATATATGTACATTTATATATATATATATATATATATATATATATATATATATATATATATATATATATATATATATATATATAGATATATATATATATATACATATATATAGGATTTGTGTATCCGGAATAAATTCCAATAACTAACACACACTATTCTTAAAAGTGTACTCACTACAGAGTAGAGGAAATATAATTGTTTATTCGAACATTGTAACATAAATATGTTATAAAATCACTACAAAAGTAGCTATTTTGTCTCAACACTTCTGCTGTCTTATCAAGAGTTTGTGTTCAACACCATCGCTTGATAAGACACCAGAAGTATTGAAACAAAATAGCTACATTTGTACTGATTTTATAACATATTTGTGTTACAATTTTCGAATACATACATATATATATATATATATATATATATATATATATATATATTATTCTATGTTATTACATCAAAACAATGTAGAACAACGTTGCACAAATGGTATCATGTTTCCATGCGTATTAACACATCTCATCAGGTGTTGGTAAATAATTGAAGACAAAATTAGCTGAGAGATTTAGTTCTCTGATGGAATTCATCAAGGCAAATGTAATATTATTTTGCATCAATTATATATATATATATAGAATCAAATATGAAAATGTTGCGTCTTTTTAAATATTTTAAATATATGAATGCTCATAAATATATATTACGTATTATTCTATCGGTTATTTCTAATATTGGCCTTTATTCTGATTACTGTTATTTCGTTATATATTAAATTTAAGAATATATTTATTAATACACATCATTTATTTATGTTTTATTTTTGTATATATAATATTCAGTTTTGTAAACAATCGATCCTCCAAATTTACAAATCAACCATCCGTCCTTGCATGGATTATTGCTGCCATATATGGTCTGAAGGCCCTTTTATTTGCCGCAAGGTTCTTGATAAGATCCAGAGACGTGTATGCAACGTAATTGGCCCTGATCTGGCTTCTCGTCTACAGTCTCTCTTAGATAGACGCCCCGTCGCCTCTCTCTGTCTCTTTTATAAATTATGCCATGGCAATTTCTCCGATGAACTGCTATCGCTGGTTCCCAGGCTCCATGAATTCAAGCGTCCTACGAGGCTGGCATCCCGGTCCCAACCTTTCACTGTTGAAACTTTTAAATGTAGACGTCTCTTCTTCTCCAATAGCTTCATATCTCGCACCGCACGCCTATGGGACTCCCTTCCTCATTCCCGTTTCCCTGATGACTATGATCTCCAACTATTCAAGTGCAACGTCAATCGACATCTCCCGTTGCCTTGATCTATATTCTATCCTTCTCCACATCCTTTCCTCTAACACTCCTATTTGCATTCGTTCCAAATCCTCTGTAACCCCTTGCGTGCGAGTGGCTTCCAGCCTTGTCTGAGGTGAAAAGCTTAAAAAAAATATTTCCGATACTGTGCGCACTTTCTCACTGAATATAACCAATTTTAAACAACTCTCTCTCTCTCTACACACACACACACACACACACACATATATATATATATATATATATATATATATATATATATATATATATATATATATATATATATATATATATATATATGATGAAGTAATATTGCCTACAGATATATGACATTTGCAAGCAGCTAGCACGCTAAAAAAGAATGGACCATCTGATTAGGAGAGATGAATCATATTACCTTGAAACTGAATGAAATATTATACATAACGTAAACTTTATAAAATCGATGAATTTAATCTGCCAGGGACATCGAGATTTTGATTTCATTAATATCGGGGATTTGATTGAGACATTGATGATTTTGAATGGATTTACAGATATTGATTATAAAAACATATTTGAGCTTAGATAAAATAGCAGTGCTTTGAGAGTAGTGCAGCAAATTGTTTATCGAGCAACACAGCAAATAGGATGCTTGCTTTCATTACGTCTCTTACGGGGTCATTAACAATTGTAATGATATTAGTGCTAAAGTCGTCTGTGCAAGAACATTTCAGGAACTTAAACGTTTTCGCTGAAGGAGAATACAGTAGAATCCGTTAACATAATAGGAACATCGGACACCAGTCTTTGGTAAACATTCCGGTAAATTATGTTAAATTGTCTCGCTGTTTTCAATGGATAGGTGACAGATTTTATTTAAGATGTTGGTAGATTACATGCATAAAAGTGTTAGGACAAGATATATTCAGCATTATTGATCACATTGTGTCGACTTTAATATAAACGAAGTCAGTATAAGATATAGAAAATTAAAAGATAGCAAGAAATAGAAATCATAAACCAAATGAAGTGGACATGAAAAAAAGAGAAACTGAATGCATTGCTATAGTAACTGAGAACAATGAAATAACGAAAATTTACACGCTAATCAGTACAGATAATTGGCTTATTAATATTCCTTTCCATGATATTTGCGTTCATTTGTGATGACATCTCTTTGGGAAGTTATGAATTAACCACTTTCTGGGCATTGGGCTCTAACCTACACCCCGTGAAATGACCATTAGCTGCATATATCTCACCAGCAACACATGGCCTGGTGAACGGACATGTATTCGACAGCGTAACATAACCTAATAGGGCATATATATATATATATATATATTCAACAATGCAATCTAACGTATAGTAAAAATTACATATACAAATGGAAAAAAAAATATTAGATCAAAACTATATTATACAGAGATAGATAAAGAATTCTAACGTAAATCGCAGCGTACAAGTTGACCTGGCGTACAAGTCGACCTCAAGATATTTATCTCGAAATTCTGAGTTACGACTATACCTAGTGTATAGGCCGACACAAAAACATACGGCAGTCTACCACCAGTGATACAATTGTTAGGCTAACAGGTAAATGAGGTTAGCCTACACTATAGGATAACGTGCCAAAACGGCACGACGTCACCCAATTTAACTGTATACTGAGGCACTGTCCGTAATATATTTCTATATGCGTTGTATATCAAACAGCCTACAGCCGATAGGTTCGGTATATTGTATCGGTATAACTTACGGAACATTTGAAATTAGTCAGGTCTAATGATAAACACATTAAAGTCAACATCAACTCATATAAAATACGAATACCGTAGAGTACACATCATAACATGTTGTTTTTTATAGTACTACTACGTACTCAGCAACCATTTGCATCAGCGGTGTAGACAAACAACTAGTGACCTCACCAGCCTCATGCGGTGAAATGCAAAACGGTGTGGCCGTTTCACTATCGACACGAATACGTAGTTGTCTGAATGACCGCCTTAGTTAAACGGCGCTTCGGTCAGTGATTACACGTAGTGTACCAGCTGTTGGATGCGTTCTCTTGTGTACCGTTAATAGAATAATGAACTCATGTTACTATTGTATAACATTATATTAATTTCTGTGTTAAAATGCCAATTATGTTTACACACGTTTTTGTGGGATATATTTGTGACAGTCTGATGGAGGCGTGGTAAGTAGTGCATAGTAATTGTTACGAGTGCTGTCCCTCACGGTGGTAATGCTTTTCACCGCCAAACAAAAGCAATGGGATGTTCAATTTGTATGTGTCTACCCCAGTGTCACTGTAGTGGAGTGATTTTCTTTTACTGAATAGTAATGTTAACATCGTTAGAATAATATAAATACTTAAATCTATATCAATGCACATGCCAAAGAGAAATTGGGTCCGATTTTAAAGGTAACAAAATAAGTGAAACATGAATGGTGGGACAAAGTGAGTTCAGTGAATGACAATATACGCTAGGACTGTGGTTAGACATATTTCGTCTTCAAAGGTAGATAATAACAATAATAATAATAATAATAATAATAATAATGATGAGGCCAGTATTTACATTAGTTGGACTATTGTCCTCATCTTTGTCGCCATATTTGTCACAACGTTTCGGCCGTTGTACGCTCCGGCTTTCTTCAGGTGGTTGGAATTTCGAAATGAACCCTTTATTTCGATCACTGGAGTAGACTGTTCTAGTTCCACGTGCCATGTTTGATGGATGTCAGTTATCAGTTATCTCCTGCTAATTTTCCCTCTGAAAGTTCTCCACTGCCTTAACCGGGTATTGAACTCACACTCTTTGGGTCTGTCACTGGATCTAACCAACGCCTTTATCCACTCTGCCATGTGTCCTTGAGGATATTTGGGTATGAATTTCTGGGTACCCCAATGAAAAATATAGACACGTCTGGACAGGATAGAAATAATGAATCATAACGTACACAAATATTATTATTATTATTAATAATAATAATAATAATAATAATAATAATAATAATAATAATAATAATAATAATAATAATAATAATAATGATGGTGGTTCATCTATGCAAAATATATGTGAACTTAGATTTCTGTTAAAGCAATGCCCAGTGGAAAGTGGCATGATGTCGCTTTTGAACCTTCTCTCTGGTTGGGACACTTAAAGGAATGAGTATACACAGAAATGAAAGTAAATAAAATGATAATAATAAACTCATAAGATCACAAATATATTACGTCTATGTCAAAATGTGTGTGATCTTAAGAGTGTTTTAGTTTTTTTTCTCAAGAAATGCTCAGAAAAAAAAATGTCATGATGTCGTTTCTGAAATCATGTCTCTTATTACGATCCAGAAAAAAATGAGTATACACCAGATGCAAAGGAAATGAAATTACAATAATAATAATAATAAACTTGAATTTACATGTAAAGAAAGTTATTAACAGAAAAGAAAAAGAAAACTTCGGAAAATGGAAAATGTAAACTATATTCGATTTTCAAATGAAGACAGGATAATATTAAAGAAAATTAAAATAAAATCTAAATTTCTTGAAAAATACATTAATGTATGTTAGAAATTGTATCTAACATCTACACTCGAGATACAGTGGAAGAAAGAATGCAGCAAAGAAAACAAACCATTATAATCAATACTGGAGTATGAATTTGAAATAGTAACCAACATTATATATGTTATAATCAAACTGAAAGAGTTAAATTTCCTTTGAGTTATATTGCTGAACCTTCCGTCGTAAAAATGTATCCGATAAATTCTAATTAAAATTGCAGTAAAATGAATCAAACAACTTATAGCAGAACACATAAATCAGAAATATATTATTAATGGAACTAAATGACATTTCATATTCTACAATTTTCACAGTTTAGTAAAGGTCTTTGTCCTAATGTCAGTATCAACATGAAACCGAAGGCCATGAGACTTGTAGTGTTTGACCAAATACTGAAATTGAATACACAGACAAGATGAGAGCAAATGTTAGTCCACATCAACCAGGACATTAACAATAACTAAAGAAAACCATGGAAAACCTAAACAATAATAATTTGAAGAATTCTGAAGTGTTGAGGTAACTTGCGGTTATCTGATCACCAAATAGAGATATCTGATATTACTGTTGTAGATCCGAAAAAAAAAAAACTAAAGAATAAAAAACATATAGAATACGAATTGAAATACTAGACTATAGAATAGAAACGACGCCACTAGAAATCCTGTGTTAATTGTATGATATTCATATCAATGTTCCCCGTGAATAGATTGCGGATTTGGACAAATACACTTTTGACTCGATAAAAACTCGCAAAAGCGACTTCAAGCAGAGTTTTAATAAATTAGGTTATTGTCCGATCAATTAAAGCAGTATAACACGTCCTTGATTCGGACAAAAAAAATACATACCGGAACTGGATTGTCATAACAAAGAGACAAACTCATTGGTTTGAGTGGGCTAAAGGAACCAATTAGGAGAACTAGCTCACAAATGCTGCTCAAGGATGGGCTGATATCCCCTGAGATGAGAGGAGATGGTCAAAGTAAGATGAAATTAATAAAGAGCTACATATTTCTTTAAAAAAAAATGAAAACTGACGTGTATATATATATATATATATATATATATATATATATATGTGTGTGTGTGTGTGTGTGTGTGTGTGTGTGTGTGTGTGTGTGTGTATGAAAGTGGACATTGAAATCAGCACCTAAAGGCGACAATCACTTTAATGTGTTTAGACATTAAACATATTGTCGCTATATATATATATATATATATATATATATATATATATAATTATTATTATATATATTTATATATTCTATATGCGCGGTACTTATTAGAAAGCGCTCAATATCAGTCATAGAAATGACATAATTAATTAGATCGATGTGAGTTCGTGACCCTGAGTTTCACGCCCTTTCGGTCGTCAGAAAACAGGACTAAGATGGAAAAGTGAAAAACGTAGGTTATATTTTTCTCTTTTAAAGTTTTGAAATCTCATTCACCCGCTAACTTAATTCTGAAATATAATACTAATTTTCTTAAAAATGTAAATCATTCATTTTCTAACGTTATTCAAATCGCTTCAGAATGGAACAATAATTTTAATTTTAATTTTTAGTTCCGAAACATAGTAATTACATTGTCGCGATGAAAACAGGTTCTTAAATAATAATAATAATAATTATAATAATAATAATAATAATAATATCTATCTCTATATATATATGTATATATATATATATAAATGTGTGTGTGTGTATATATATATATATATATATATATATATATATATATATATATAGAGAGAGAGAGAGAGAGAGAGAGTATGCAATACTATTTTGTCATCTATTGTAATATAATATCATCTTGAAAATGTGAAATATATAAGAAGTTTCCAAAACAACGTAAACCGTCAAGTCTTCTATGTATGCAGATTAAAAATATGAGAGCCTCAGTATATTTAATCCTTTCCTAGACTATGTCATTTGCATTTACAAAGATGTACACTGATCATTTGCTTATTCGACACCATATTCCACATGAATCAAATAAATAAATACAATTAAATAAAAACAAAACCGTCCGGCCTTCGGCCCTTCGGCCAATATACTGATGATGAAGGTGTCTATGGTGATGACATAGGTATCCACACTGGGTTAAAAATGATCTTTAAAAAAGTCAATATTTCCGGCTAAGTATTCTAAGGAAAAGAATTCAATATGCGCCTTTCCAAAATAGAAACAATGTCCGGAATTGGAATGAAAGCACTGATGCTACATACCCTGAATCCAACATAAAAGTCAAGGATTTGAAATTAGTAATTACTAAACAATTTAAATACGTATGCGAATGGATTATTTATAACAGATTTTTAATTTGCGTACTAGTGGCTTTCCCGCCTTGCTTAAGGTAAAACGCTTTAAAAAAAGAAAACAAAAATGAATACACAGTGGTTTGTAAACTAGAGACATTTTCGCACAACACCGTAAATTTATACCAAAATAAAACATTAACTTGAAAACTGGAGTCATGTACTTAACTTCAGCACTTTCATATGGATGCCATGCATGCAACCAAACCCTTTCAGAAATATCTAAACTGTCAGCTGTATAAACTCGCTGTTAATATCAATGGTTAAAATTGGCTTTGAGCGAGTGAAGTCTGTGGATCTTGGCAAAGACAATTCTTCTTTGAATATTGTGGACTGGCGCTAAAGATTCACAAACAAATGAATTGTACCAGATAATTAAAGCATCATCACTTGAGGAATTTCAACAACGGAAAAAGAGTCTAAATTTATAGCACATGCAACTCGAAGATAAAACAAAGATTTAACCGAAATGTTGACATTCCACGCTACTTCAATCAAATATTTAGGAAGGAAATCCTCATCGGTACTGGAACTAGAGTTATTACCAAGAGTACCCGATAAACTTATTTTCCCAAAAAATATTTTAAGAAGGAAATTTTTAAATTTAAACCTAGAGTAGAACTGGCAGCTCGGCTTATAAATGTCGAATATTTCCGTATAAGGAAACGCTTATTTTGCCATTAGCCTACATATACACCAGACTGACAAGGAAAGATAAAATGTTTCCGGGAAAATATCGAAATGAAATCTGGGATAGAGGAATGCACAGAAAAAGAACTGTAACTGTAAGTAGAATAGATAGACTGGATAAGAAGTGAATAAGTGCATTAACAGAATAACTCAGAGTACACGTCTCCAAACTAAATTGATGACAAATATAAAAGGAATACGTTTGGAGGATAAGAAAAATATGAGAAGTAAAACGATAAAAGGAATGAAAGCTAGAAGAGTATTAGACTCTATCTCGACTAGGTTTTAAAAGCAACTCAAATCAGTGGACCGACGGTCGGGGAAAGTCGTGGACACAAAAAGCGAAGACAAAACAAAGAGATTACATGTAAAAATATAAATCGATAGAGGCCTCATCAGCATCGAAGAGTTTGGACGGACGACCGATCTAAAACAGGAAAAATAAAATCAACAAGCAAGGATTTTTAAATAGTCAAAACAATGCAGGAATGAATTGAAAAGAATTCCGTAAGAAAGGAAAATCGAGAACGTAACGGGAGAAAAAAGGTGTGAAGAAAATGTTGAATGGATAATTTCACTGTCAAAAAAAAATGTCGGAAAATATAATTTATAGATATTTCTAAGCAAGATTTATAGGAAGAGAAAAAACAAAACAAAAACACAATCTCTAATGACAGCAGACATGAAAGATGCATCACGACATAGGGCACCAATGCGAAGATTAGCAAAACCCGAGACACATCAGATGTTATCTTCAAATGGCGAGAGACTGATAATTAAGTACAAATAATCAGCAGATATTGAAAACGGACTACCAAAAGTATATGCATAGCATAGCGGTTGGACAGTCTGTCTGATTGTCTGTCTGTCTTTGTTTCTATCTGTCTTTGTCTCTGTCTGTCTGTCCGTCTCTTTCTTTCTTTCTCTCTCTATATATATTTATATACACTCCCATATATATATATATATATATATATATATATATATATATATATATATATATATATATATATGTGTGTGTGTGTGTGTGTGTGTGTGTGTGTGTGTGTGTGTGTGTGTGTGTGTGTATGAAAGTGGACATTGAAATCAGCACCCAAAGGTGACAATCACTTTAATGCGTTTAGACATTAAACATATTGTCGCTGCTGGGTTTTGTCTTCAATGTCCACATTTGTATTTACACTAAAACTTACCAAATCCGCACACACACACGCACACTTACACTCTATCTATCTGTCTGTCTCTCCTCACACACACACACACACACACACACACACACACACACACACACACACACACACACACACACACACACATATATATATATATATATATATATATATATATATATATATATTCCTCACCGCCTGCCCGTCTTGGCGCTTCATGCAGAAGGCAGTCTATAGGTTCTGAATATAGACTGACGGTTACGTAATATTAGTTTAATAATATATATATATATATATATGTGGTTATCACAATGCTGGCACAGTTATATATTATACTGGTATTACATTTTATTTAATTTAAAAATATATTTGGCATATAAAATATACAAACCCTAATTCAATTTAGAAATTAATATGAATCAACGTATTTGAGAAGATATTTATTGTTATGTTTATTATTATTTCATTTCTTCTCTCTATATATATATATTCGTAAAATGTCTGTCCTATTCCCATTTTAATCGATGCTCAGACAACTAGCCTCATGATCGCTTCAGTCGTATAACATACAGTCACTCTATGCATGACTTTATAAAGTGAAGTACCAGAGGCACGGTATAAGTATAATTATCTTGTAGGGACCATTTCAACCTGACTATAGCCAGCAAATAGACTATGTATCGATTAAGAAAATGGTCAGAAACCTATCAGAAGTTGTTGAACTATGACAAATCGATAACTTACTGACATTTGTAAGTGAAGAATCAAGCATGCGAATAGGCTTCTCTAACATGTGACATAAATCCCCGATTGGCGATCATGGTTGAATACTGTGAAAGCGCGATTAGTCGTAATTCATCTGAATGTTCCTCACAATAAATTCGACGCAATTGAGGCCCAGTCACACAGCGTATTATCTAGCTGGAATATTCATCGTTTTGAGGGTAGATGTAATCCGTATATTAGTTGAAGTGGTCAGGATGATGCGCAATTTAAATCCACCCATGGAACGTACCAATGAAACGCACAGACTGTTTCTTCACATTTTCTACATTTGGGTCTATGAGTTTGTTATCTTGTGTCATATCATCATCATCATCACCATCATCATCATCAGTAGTAGTAGTAGTAGTAGTAGTAGTAGCAATTGCGCCATGGGAACAATTTTTTTCTTAATCAATCCCCTCCAAGAAAGACGATTGTTGGGACATTGTTAGGACCAGAAATAAAGACGCAAGAGAGGAAATGAGTTAACAAATATATTAACAGAAACAGTAATACAAATAGATACAAACGAGAGTGTTAACGCAAGAATGTTCGACCCGACTGTCAGAGCAGACTTCAGGAAATTTCCCTCTCCGAAAAGGCAGTACCTACTTCTATTTATAGCTGGGCAGAGTCCATGCTTGTGTGGGTAAATTACCATAACAACGATAGAGACTAAAAGACAATAAAATAAGGGAAAATTTACTGCGGAGGAAGGACTTTAAAATAAATCAATATTCATGGAAACAAAAGATGACGATTGAAGATACGTTTAATTACTTCGAGATTTTACTTGACAGGTATGCAAGGAGCTGGAAAATATTTCTAGAAGAAGGAAATCGGGACGGAGAATCTATTAGAATAGAAATTACAGTTACATTTTACAATTCCAAAATTAAAATGATGAAATATAGTCTCTTACTAAATTACCAGCTAATGAAGTCGAGGTAGCAAATAGGGTAATACCAGAAAAAATATCATCAAACATTTGTAGAATAAGTTACAGGTAGATTAGATTAATTCCGTGGTGCCAGCTTGCTAGTGATAACATTGCAGATTCGTCTTCACATTTTACCTAGAACATTTAGATATATATATCTGAATCCCCACTCAAGAAGTGGCAACAATATTCAATACACAGATAGGCACACGTTCATTTGTAAATATTTCTTCCATAAGCGATATTTTGATATTCTCTCAGCTGAAAACTTATATATATATATATATATATATATATATATATATATATATATATATATATATATATATATATATATATATATACACACACACAAGTATAGGATTGGTGTATACGGAATAAATTCCAATGACCAAAGAATAGTATTCTTAAAAGAGTGCTCAAAACAGAGTAGAGCAAATAAAATTTATTCGAAAATCATAACATAAATATGTTATAAAATCACTACAAAAATTGCCATTTTGTTTCAACACTTCTGGTCTCTTATCAAGTGATGGTTTTGAATGTAGAATAAAGAGTAAAAACTCTAAAAATAAAGAATAAATACTCTTTATTCTACATTCAACACCATCACTTGATAACACTCCGGAGGTGTTGAAATAAAATGGTTAATTTGTAGTGATTTTATAACATATCTATGTTATAAATTTCGAATGAATTATATATATATATATATATATATATATATATATATATATATATATATATATTATTTCAACTATAATGTTACAAAATATTCACATTGATTTTCAATTTCTCAGTATTTCATTGTTATATTATTTTGACAAAAACAGCAGAAAATGAAACAATTAAGAGAAACAAAAACAATTCAAAACTAGACAATATGATCTTTTAATTTGGAAGTTTTTTGGAGGTTCAGACGGAAGCAGATATTAAAGTATTTACAAAAGAATTAAGAAGAAAGGTGAAATTAAATCAGAATTTAAGAGAGAAACTTCAATCAAATCCTTATATGAAATCGCATTTCTATTCAATTATATTGCAGAGAATGTTATGCTCAATGGTCCAAAAAAATGAAACATCGAAAAATTGACGTTGAAACTAATTAGGGAAACGGAGAAAACAAGGGAAAAATAAAGAAAAGAAATGATACTAGAAACATTGGTATATCTATTCAGTTCAGAAATATGCGATAAAAAGCCTTGTCTGATTTGATTCAATTAGATAAGAAATTTGGATCTTCGGCTTGATGTTTCATCTCAATGTATCAGGATTGCACAAACATTTCCAGTGGAAAAATCGTTATTTAACTGGATGTTTGACTGTTTAGTACTAAACAGGAAACGGATAATGCTTGAAATATACAGTGTAACCCGGATATAAGAGAGTTGTCGGGACCGGAGAAGAAGTGTCTTATATCCGGGTTTCTCTTATATCCGGGTTTGGTCTATTTTGTTTAGGTAAGAATGGCTGTAATTTGGGACCAGAGAAAAGTTCTCTTATATCCGTGTTTCTCTTATATCCTTGTCTCTTATATCCGGGTTACACAGGTTTTTAAATTCATAGATCGTAATATGGAAAATTCGTTCCAAAAGAAACTTTCGTTACAGTTTTAAAGTATACAATATTCTTGAATAACTTGTTGGACATACAACAAACTTCAACCGCCCAACGTATACACACGCGCGCGCGCACACACACACACACACTCTCTCTCTCTCACACACATATATATATAAAAATGTCCATATATTTATATATGTATGTATACATACACACACACACACATATATATATATATAAATGACCATATATTTATATATGTATATTTACACACACACACACACACACACACACACACACACACACACAGATATATATATATATATATATATATATATATATATATATATATATATAGGTATTGCGGTGTTGGTTGATTTTTTTCGACCAACACGGATCTTTTACTCTCTTTTGTTTCTGTATTTTTCACTGATACCTGTTTGTTTGAATATATTCTTTATTTTGAAATTGTTCTATATGTTTTTTTTCAATATATGTATGTATATGTGACCATGCAGACACCGAACGAATGACTAATTTTATCAATTAATTATGAAGTACTCCAACGTCATTAGTAGGCAATCACATGTCTACCGGGATCAGTCGACCGGGTCCATACCATATGAACAATCGAAAAAAAAAACAACTTACCAGCAGCCTGTAAAAAACCGTTGCTAACAAACAGTTCATGGGCTCGTGATGTCTGCACAAGCAAAACCCTCCCGTCTGCCGGAAACAACTAAATCCGTAACTAATCAGACCAGAGTACTTTTTTTCTGGTCATCAAATGTCCAATGTGTAGTGTCTAAGCCGGGGCACTATGTTCGGGGTCACAGAATTAGCAGAGACACCCTGATAAATATGTTTTCTCTCATTACCAGTAATCTGCATGATGTCAGTCTGGTATATCCGGCATCTACTTTGGGTTTCTGTCGCCACCATCATATATATATTTTTTACTATCTTTTTGCGCGTTTATTCACGTCATTATTATTTTTCTTTGTATATATGCTAAAAAATATAGTAAATTTTTAACAAACTTTTGCAGTCAAATCGTCAAAAAAATATTCTCACTCAATGTAGAGAGTTTCTTAATTGGGGTGCTTTTTTTACCCCTGGAGCAATGTTGGAGAGCAAATATGAAGTAATTTTACCCAGGCTTGAAGATTTATAATTAAAAATCTCGCTGAATACTTACACGAATATTGCTTGTTAAAGTCAGCTGGAATACGCTACTTAACTATAAAGATTTTTTTAAATAATTATCAGCCGTACAAGACCTAACTATTTGAAAGATAGATGGTTACTGAATGAGGATGGTGTAGAGCCATGTGTAATGTGAGCAAGTTTTTAATGTTAGGATATTGAGGATGTATACCGATGAGCATCGGCCTCATTTAATTACGGTGTTGTGATCAGAGAGACATAACCTCCGGAGTCAGTTTCACAATACAGCAGTTCTGGAGAAGAATCTATTGCACTGGAACTTTTCCTTACCAATGAAATCTACTAGCAATGAGGATGAGTATACGCGATATATCGGGTCTTAGCTATGAATGTCTTATGGAATGTCAGTCGTCGTTACATCTGCCATAAAAAAATATTGTTAGATTAGCCAGAGATATACCAATGTTTGCCTCAGAGGAAACTTGTTGTAGGATGGAATTTAAGAAGAATATTTTGAAATCTGCGAATTTATATTTTTCTCAAAAACCAGGGGGTATGGTGATTTTCTAAGAATCGACACAAGAACGAAA
>OZ038481.1:108647093-108663748 GCA_964036315.1 Acanthosepion esculentum
CAAAATCCAAAGAGCGATCTGCAATATAAACGATCCTGACTCGGCATCTCGACACCAGTCACTTTCTCACAGACATGAGGAAGTTTCCCTCTGTCTTTTCTACAACGATCTTTTTTCTCTGACGATCAATTTTTTCTCTGGTGCCCCGTCTACAATAATTTAACTGTGCTACTAGATTGGCATCTAAACTCCCACATGTTTACTTTTCAAAATGGTTAAATGTAACTGCTACACCAACAGTTTCTTTTCACGTACTTCCCAACAGTGGAACTCCCTTCCGTTTATTTTCTTCCTTGATAACTACAATTTAAGAAAAAAATTCAACGCAACATCAATCGCCATCAACTGTTGGGTTGGACCCATTTCATCTTTTTTTTCCCTTTAACTATGCCCAGTTTTTCTCTCATTTTCCCTCTCTGTAACCTCCTGAGTACTAGTGACAGACGTATATTTCATGGTGCGAAATGATTAAAAAAATAACATATCAGAATCTGGACCTGATCGCGTTTTTATGCGAATTACATCAGGCAGCTAATCTGTGAATTCGGATAATCTGCAGTCAGTTACATAGAATCGTCAAACTTCTTGACTGCATTATTTTCCACTTAAGAAATACCCGGTCTAGTGGATATAATATCTGCAAAACTCCATGAAGGGACAAGATATGTGAATATTTTATTTTCTTACTATCGATCTACAGCCTGAATTACGCTAAGAGCTTGGTAGTTATGTTTATGAGTTCTCGATTTTCTATCGAGTCTGAAATAAAATTAACGGAAGTTACATAGAATAATGAAACCATAAAAATGGTGTTGCCATATTGCGCAAACTATCTACCTATCTATCCCTAACAACTTTTCTAACATCATATACATACATACATACATACATATATATATGTATGTATATATATATATATATATATATATATATATATATATATATATATATATATATATATATATATATATATGAGTGTGGGTGTGTGGGTGTGTGTGTGTGTGTGTGTGTGCGAGCGCGCGCTCGGCGGCGCGTGAGCGCGTCAGTGTGTGCGTGTGAGAGACGAACGGAGATTGACTATAATCTGTACTCTCATATAAAATTGAATTGGGCATTGTTAAAATACAAAGCGTAATCTTCTTATTTGTCATCAAGCAACAAAAGAAATGAGTTTATTGAATAATGTCACGTTCCATATATTTTTGTGAACAACGTGAATAATATCGGCTCCATAAAATGCGTTCACATCACTGATATCGCCCACGTTAGTTTAATCATGTATTTTGAGTACATATTAGGTTGATATATTTTCCAGCACTTTTTGGGTAAATTGTTGATTTATAAAAATCCATCTCTTCATTGGCTTTCTGGGATTTTTCACCAAATTACAAGTAAACCGTTTATTCCATAAAAGCAAAATAATTCCTGTTTTCAATTCCAGGAATGAATATTCTGATTATGTTGCAGAGAATGAATAAGCGAAATTTCCGGACGTATTCATACAATATTTTCGACGGGACATAATTTCTCAACATAGTTCTATGATCATTTATTACGTGGCAATTTTTGAAATCATTTAGCAGAAAAGATGTGTGGCACGGAACGAATTAAGTTACGTTATGAATTTCAGAATTTTGAATAAAGTTTTTATACGGAAATAATCTGTATTTCAAACGATCTCTTCCTCGGTTGAATTACCAATTAAGGGACAAACATTTTTTTGAAAGAAAATAAGGTTTACAATATCTTTATTATTTTCTAATTTTTTCCTCCACGGTAGACAATTAATCACTATATTTGTTGTCTTTGTCTAACGTCCTTAAAAGTTTCATAAAGGATTATTTTTTAATTCTATGAACAAAGTTCCGATTTTTTCCCTATTTGATTGATAGGTTTAAGGATAATCTGAACTTTGAGATAATTGCTTTAGTTTCATTTTCTTATTATAAATTAATTTCCTTTCGTCACCGTGTTCTTATTTTATATACGAAGTCCCTTCTGAACTGAAGCGAATATTAGTCTTCTTAATTTCCTATTCATTGTTGATGTAATTATTTTATTTTTGAAATTTACAATCCCGCTTCACAACAATTCACACAAAATCCTTAAATGTGTTCATCGCATTTTGCCCCTTGTTGTTCTTGCATCCAATATGATATGCGTTAGACTTCCGAAACCTTCTCTATATATTGTAAGAATCTTTCTAAAATTAATTACAAGTTTCCTCGCAGTTCCTATTAACATTAAGACTTTCTCTTGGTTCAAATTTTCACGTCATGGAATTAACAATAGATTATAAGGTTATTGCTTGTTTCTAGCATTCACTGCCATATATAGAAGATTATAAAACACATAGAGATCCGACACTCTTTTTGTTACTTCTATTAATGTTTACCTTTCAAATCACTGCCTATTTTCCCAAAGGCTATTTCCCTATTCCTACAAGACTTCATATTTCTGTGTTACACCACCATCGTCACTTATGATATATTATTCTTTGAGTATCAGTCTTTTCTTTTCACGACGTTGGCGACCAGGGCTTTCTATATGTTCTTGTCCTTTTCACGTAACAAGAATTTTTTTCTCTTCACTAAATCTACTAACTTGTGCTCCGCCATCCATTCACTGAATGGGTTATGTGATATCTTCTGTTTCTTTTGCTTTCGATCAGTCCGATGAGTATCAAATTTCCTAAGCCCCCTTTCCTCATTGTGTGCCCTAAAATTTTCTACTGTTTCTTCCTGATATTATTTATGAGCGTCCTTTTGTTTCCATTGTCTCTAAAGAAAACAACCAATTAGATTTCTGTGTTTGCTTGATTTTGAGATGACGAATGTGTAACTCACAACATTGCCTATTTAATTTACTGACGAGGTATCTTAATGACTACTGTAGTATCGTATGCAAATTAGATAGACAAGTATAAATAGAGAACAAATGGCGAACGTAGGGTAGCTCTACTTAGCAAACCCGTTTTCTATTCAGCTCACGGAGAACTGTACTACGGCTACTAATACGCAGGGAGATATGCAAAACATAACAATTACATTATCTCAAAGTTATATTTATATGTCTAGAGAAAAAATAAGAAAGATTTTAAACTATTAAAATAGGGCGTTTCTTTTAGAAGTCACTACTAAACTATGATTGCGTGCTGAAAATTATCATATAACCGAGTAGATGGTTTGATGACCAAAGATCAGTTATTTTAATTTATTTCTTGTTCGGACTGACAATTTTCCAACAACAGCATTGACATATATTCGCTGATCCCATACGCAATAAGGAAACGAGATATTGCCAATATAATTGTATGTTTTTATTAACAATGACCAGAATATTATGCAGAAAAAGTTGTAAATAAAACGAATAATGGAATAGATGAGTTGGTGTTACGCATTAAAAAAATATTTAAGATTTGGAATCGATAGCAGATTTAAATTAGGGACGAAACTTTCCTTTCCGTTGATGGTACATCAAGGCTTTTACCAAAATAGAGGGCTAGTTTCGAGATAGAAACTCTAAATTACGTGATATGAAAGAACATAATTTTTCAAATTTTTAGAAAGTCTTTGTAATTGCTATCATTTGTTCTAAGTATTATCGAAATGATTTAAAAGCAATATGAGAAATTATTTTTCAATGGCTTTACCTAGAAATATTTCATATTCACCATCGTATCATTCAAGACCAATATACTGAGATGGAAAATAGGAGTGGAACTGTAGCCACAAGCAAAGATCTGCGAGATTCGATTGTTAAAGACTTATTTTTACGAGCGAAATCACTAGAGGCATTAATGGACCAAAACTGTTACATTTATATTAACCGTTATGTTAATATAAGCGATTATTATTCATCTTATTTCAAGAGAAATCTCAATATATCAGTATATTATTCATATATGTATTGAGTAGTAATAAATCTGAGATTTGATATTCTTCTTCTTTTATGTATAGTGACCCTTTATGATTGGGGGATCATGGCTCTCCGTCTCGATTTACTGCTCTTTGTCACTCTTAATATAACGTAATTCCTCATGTATAATACGCATTTTTTCTAAGAAAATAAGCAAATGTAGGGGTGCGTATTATTCAGAGCTACAACATTTTTTTTAAAACTTGCTATTTCATAGGTCGATTTCCGTTGCGAAATAGCTACTCACCACAAACATACCACATTTTGACACTAACATTCGGCGATTGAGACCGCATACGGATTTCAAATACAAGCATATGTACCTAAAATATTTTCAAATGTAAAATAAGGTAAGAATGATCATAAAACTAAATTAGAATATTATTCTATTTTTAAAACCATTTTTTAATAAGAGTAGGAAATGCTGGCGATAATGAAATTGGCGAGGTACAATTTATAGGGTTTGATTACCAATCAAGGGGTGCATATTATGCGTGAGCCTTTTCACACGCTTTCAGCACAATTTTTTGGTTGCGTATTATGGATGAAGGTGTAGTATACATAGGGAATTACGGTTGTTTCTATATTTTCTGTCTCTATTAATCCCTGTTTTGACAACCTTTTACATAAACTCTTTAGATAGCTTATACGCTGTTCTCACCTTCTCTCTTGCCTTTAATAAGTCCTGTAAATAAATTCCAAGCAGTCTTTCCTCATTATCTGACCAAGACAGTTCGACTTGTCAGCTTATGGTTCTATGCATGAATGTCTTTTTTGTTCCGAGTTCCTCTAAAACTTGCTCCCATGTTCATCCCATTTTATTCTAATCATTCTTCTGTTGCGCAATATTTCTAATGCTTCAAATCTTTGCTTCATCCCTGGTGGGTTTGTCCAGCATTTGCAGCTATATAAGAGAAACAATAATACATAACAGTTCACATCTCTTTTCTTTGTTTCCAACGAAATGTTGTTTCATAATACTCTTCTTACCTATTGGAATATATCTTTCGCTATTCGGATTTTGGTGCCGCATTAATCAACTAAATAAAGAAACTTCAAATGTATCTGAAGTCGAATCCACTGAACGCTAATTAATCTCGTTTCATTAATTCATATTTATTGAATTCTCAGTTGTCTGGTTTAAAGATCCAATGGAGATCGAAATTCGATAGGAACAATGATATTATCTGCAAATTACCATATATACTCGCTTATCATGCGACGTTTGAAGAACTAATTTAATAGCTAAATTTAAAGAGGTCGCATCATACACGAAATATAAAAGTAACTTATGTACTACTGGCCATGACTATGGTCTTGACAAAACTATATATATGTTGTGGCCTCCTCCCTCCAGTGAGACTATAGTGGATTCTTGCAATTACTATGAAGTTAGTAGGAGAAGTAGGCCTCAGGGGGAACAGTGATATACTAAACGCTGTTCGACCGATACACACTCCCAAGTTGTGTAACACTCTTCAGTTGTATTTACTGTTCAATAACCTATTTATCCGCAATCTCTTGTTTTGTTATTCTTCACCATTTACTTGGTCACAACAATATATTTATTTACTACAGTCAAATTAGTTTCAAAATGAGGTTTCAAAGGTCGCACAATACGCGAGTATAAGTAGTACTAATTAGTAAATAGTCTGCCTTCATGATTTGGAATAACATCATTGATGTCTGGCATCCATCGGTTTCGGGAGACAATGTATCTATGCCCCAAAATTATGCTTCAACTGCTGATGTTGGCTTAGCATCAGTTATGGCTGTATATGCACACATGGGATTGACAGTCTAAATTGCAAAGAATGCCTGCCAAATCGCCGTGTGGTTTCCTTTCCTTCAAGCACGGTTCTCAACGGCGGCAAGCGTTCGTTTCTACTCTCATCGCTCCAGACCTCAGTGTAAATTGCGTCTCGAGCATGAGCAATCGTTGGTAACGTTTGTAAAAGGAACATCGGGGCGATGGACGTGAACATGTCCATGTCCATGTCCATGTCCATCGCATCAACAGCTCTAATTACAAGGGAATGCTTTATTGTGTGCTGTCAAGTATGAATAGCCGCAAGCAATACTCAGCAGCAGGCAGGTTAGGTGTAGGACTCCATGTTTTCCGGTTATAATTAACCTAAAGGAGAGTAGTCTAGCGGATTAAAGCTTTGGTTCGTGAGTTTTGTGATATAGTAATTGTGAATTCAAATCCTGTTTTAGAAAATCGGTATTAATAACGCCGTGTTTGATTTGGGTGGAACAGCATTGCGTTAACACGGAAACCGAAGAAGTTAAAGCCGGGTATTTCGGAAACGCATTCTCTGTAGGGTGAAGCTGTTTGAGGGGAACTTAATTCTTAATCGTGAAATTCGAAGTGTATGAGTTTGGTACAGCGCAGAGTACGCAGTAGGGTGGGTCTTAATTGTGAGGGTTAAATATGTTAGAGCTAATGAACGTATGTTGTCAGAAAACTTTCCATAATAATAGTGATAAAATAGGGACATATTCCAATTGTACAAAATATATTTATATATATATATATATATATATATATATATATATATATATATATATATATATCGTTTGAAAGTCCATAACGTTTCCCTCGCGCGCACGCACACACACACACACACACACACACACACACACACACACACACACACACACACACACACACACACATATATATATATATATATATATATATATATATATATATATATATATATATACTGTTCTCCAAATCCAATGCTCAAGATTTTGAGGAGGTAGAGATGTATATTATTAAGATATGTAGTTAGATCTCAGATGTTAAGATTCAGACTTATATATATATTAAAATTTTAGGTGTCCGAGGAAGCAGGATTCTGTTCTACAAATTGACAGTTCTAGGACAGTAGCTTTGTTCTGAGTTGAACGTCCTACTTACCAAAGGAATACGATCGAAGAAAAATTATGGCATGTCGATTGCTAGTTGGGTGGTTCTGAAGTGGTGGAATTAAAGAATCAAGCTCGTTTGTATACGTACCATAGAAATAAAAAATTTAAAAAATTGGCGAGAGTTTAGACAATTTTCGGTTTTGGGAAATGAGTGAAAGTTTGAAAACTTATTAATTATCCACAAGGTTTGGTAATCAATTTTGGAATCTGAATAGACTAGACAGAGAGCGCTAGGCATATATGAAAGCAATGCCCCCTTTTGGGTCTGATGTGACTATTAAATTTAGAGAATAACAGGTGTTATTTCTTTTCTGGAGCTTTAAAAGGAACCGAAAATCTTTTCGGCAACTTTAGTGATGGTAAGAAGACAAATTTTAACTTAAGGTCTAGAGTGACCGTTAATGTCATACGTTCGAGGCAAGGATCATTTGGACTAGATAAAGGACTAGAGAATAGGTTTTGCGCGACGCCAGCATGGGCATCATGGACTGCATATATTGGACAGTAACAACACCCTTCAGAAACCTACCTGATTACAAATACCTGATAATAAAGATTTCATAAGACAGTTTGCGAAACAAATATCAAATGATGTCAAAGGTGTCTGTGTTACCTTAGGCAAATGGTTTTGTGATATGTTCATTATCAAACATTTCAATGATTCTACGCATTAAGATAAATACATCAACAGAACGTAGAAATGTTGGAAGGTCGATGCCAACAAAACACACACAAACAAACACACATACACACACACGCACACACACACGCACACTCACTCACTCACACACACACATGTAATTACTTTTATTCCATATGTCATTCTAGTGTGTACATGCATTTGAGTCGCAGTAATATATATACACTGAGCGGAAATACATTCATGTACAAACACTTTTTATATATATATATATATATATATATATATATATATATATATATATATATATATATATATATATATATATATTGAAAGGAAGAGACAAATAAAAAACGTTTTTGATTCTAGATGTATGTGTGTGTGTATTAGAATCAAAAACGTTTTTATATTTATTTATTTTATATATATATATATATATATATATATATATATATATATATATATATATATATATATATATATATATATATATATTCCATATTTTTGCTGTATGAGTTTCAGGTTTCACGTCTTTCTTCACGCAAAGAGTGGATATTTCTGCACATTATTAAAAGGATTCCATTTTCCTTACGTTTGTCGCTGTCTTACCATTGTCTGTTTTGAGTAGTACTAATCTTGATGTCTTTCTTCGTGTGGTGGCAAAAATGATTCTCTGTTTAAGGGTAATAAAACCATTAGGATTTTTTTGCTATTATTGCTACGTATGTCGAGATTTCTTGTAATTTCTGTAAATATATCTGGATTGTTCTTCTTTACGACAAGAGAGTTTGTTCGACATTACCTTTCTTTGGATTTTGTAGTTGGTCTAGAGGTAATGTTTCTGCTACTTCAAAACCTTTGTTTATTTGAGTTGTGAGGTAGTCTCGTTTTTAAGAGTTCCATATAGTTCTTCTATGCGGGGTTTCCGGGGGTGTTTGTAGGTTACTATAGTGCAAACCCTACGGGCTAGGCAATAGGGGATAGATTTCAGACAGTTTTTTGAGTGATGTATCTTGAAATGAAGATATTGTTGAGTTGCTGTAGGTTTGTGGTAGATATCTCTATTTCTAATGAGTATCTCTAAAAATGGTAATTCGTTAAAATTATATACTTGGGTAAATGTGATTTTTGGGTGTAAGTTTTGAAGTTGTTTAATATCGCACCATGAGGATTTCCAGATAATGAAGCAATCATATAAGTATATTTTCCAAGATTTAGTGAAGTGTTTTTTAAAAATATTTTCCCTATATATTTGTTTTATCTCTTCATACTGATTTTCCTCTAGGTAAGGTAATGTTAGGGCAGCATATGTAGGTGCCATTATCGTTCCCATTGCGGTACCTAGGGTTTGGATATAATTTTCAAATTTAAAAGTATTATTGTTTCGAATTAGGTCTATACTATTGTTGTGGTAGGATCCACCTAATCTGCATAGGTGACTATCAACTATATAAATAATGGTTGGTACCGGAAGACGGGGAGGAGAGAATCACGAGATCCAACTAGAGACTCTGATCGACTGCGACTAGTCAACACATTCTCCAGGAACGTCTTCCCAGAATATACAGAAATACAATATGTACTTATTGTGTACACTTTCTTGTTATAATACATTCTTGTTCTAAGTATATTTTGTGTTGTATTATTATTCCATGCAATAGGCGAGATTCAACAATGAGTCAAGACTCAACAACTATCGATAATGAATTACTTAGTGAATCTGGGATGTAGTGTTTCTGGGTGATTTTCAATAGAGAATGATATTGCCTGTTTACCGAATACATGAGGTACGTTGCCATATAGGCTATTGATGTCAAAATATTCCCCGATCAACTTTTTGTTGTATGTAGCTAAGGAAGTGAATATCGTCTCCGAGGTAGCTTTTAATTTGCTTAGTAAATGGTTGTAGTATTGTGTAAATTAATTTACTGATTCTGCTAGTTGGATAGTCTGGTCCTGCTAATATGGGTCTGCATGTACGTTCACTGGGGTTTGAGATGTTTATGTATTCAGATGTTTGCGTCTGGAAAGCTGCCTTTATTTCACTCGATTTGTGAATTTTTGGCAGTCCTTAGAAATTACTAGTTTTTGGTAAAAAGGTTATTAAGAAATCCATTTCTATTTTTGTTAATATCTTATTATGTGTTACGCAGAATTTTGTAATTTTTTTATATATATTTGTCTATGTTGGTGTCGATTGAATTGCATTTTTTTTATCTCCTAGTGCTTATAGCAATTTGGATTTATAGCGTATTTTGTGCATAATCTCTTTACCGCTGCTTTGATCTGCTTCCGTTATATATATATATATATATATATATATATATATATATATATATATGTAAAGTGTTACTTTTTATATACAGAGGGATTACTTAAATCTAATTGCGTATTTCAGTCGTTGTTATTATGTCACCGACTTCGAATTCTCGTGGAAACATCAACTTTTCAAGGGTCTGTTGTTAAATTAAATATATTTACGATTTTTCTGCGTTTTTTCTCTTACATTTTAATTTTTTGTTTCTTTTCTCATTCCGTTTTATACACGCGCGCATTCATTAGTTTTACACGCGCACGTTCATAATTATTAGTGTTTGTTTACGTTTTCGTCTGAAGTAAGTACCTTTTATCTAACAATCATATTACTAATAGCTTAAAAGAACCACGCAAAAACGCTATAACGGCCAACAAAAATTACTTTGGGACATACATAGATCATTATGTGCGAACACATTATTAGATATTATTTATTCCAAATGTCGATTATGTAAATAACTTCAGCAACTGTAGACCGATAGAGAAATAGGGACTGAGTTTCAGATTATCGCTTAGCCTCTACAGAAGTGTGAAATCTCTAATGGAATATACGAAAACGCGAAAATTCATTGCTTTCTTCCACTGTTTCTGCAGCACAACAGAACATATATATTTGTCTCTTCCTTACGTTCATGACAAGGAATATATTTCACGACGTGATTTCGTCTGCCTTTATGTCATCTTGCACATATCCCGTGATGCTTAATTTATGCGACCGGATAAGGAACACATTCATAACATCCACGCATCTGTCTTGGAGATGATAAATATCTGAATGTTTCTGATTTCGTCTTACGTTGCCCGAGTGAAATACATGCCCAAGTAATTACACGAATCGGAGAAATTGTGCCCCTCATCAAAACACGATAGAATATACCTGGCATACTGAATAAGCACTTCCAGAAAATGAATTATTTGTCAAGCAGCGCAATGAAAAAACGAGAAAATAAGACTTACAGAATCAGTTTATAACCATCAAAATGATTTCTGTAGAAAAAAATCAAGTTAAAATTATTTAAATGTTCACAATCTGAGTTTTAAATTTTGAGATAGTCATCGAATTGCTTGCGCAGGTTATAATTTACATATAGTTCTTACTTACTGCATATAATCAATGTATAGTTTCACCCTACCTATGATTAGATTTCACTTTGTTAACCATTTGTATATAATTTTCTCAGAATTCCCTGGCTGCATAAGATAATACGGTGAGAATAGACATTATTTATGTATAATACGGTGAGAAGAGACATTATTTATGTATAATATGGAGAGAAGAGACATTATTTATGTATAATATGGGGAGAAGAGACATTATTCATATATAATACGGCGAGAAGAGACATTATTTATGTATAATATGGAGAGAAGGGACATTATTTATGTATAATATGGGGAGAAGAGACATTATTTATATATAATATAGTGAGAAGAGACATTATGCATAATATGGTGAGAAGTGATATTATTTACGTATAATACGGTGAGAAGAGACATTATTTATGTATACTATGGAGAAAAGAGACATTATTTATGTATAATATGGGGAGAAGAGGCATTATTTATATATAATATGGGGAGAAGAGACATTATTTATGTATAATATGGCAAGAAGAGATATGATTTATGTATAATATAGTGAGAAGAGACATTATGCATTATATGGTGAGAAGTGACATTATTTACGTATAATACGGTGAGAAGAGACATTACTTATGAATAAAATGGTGTGAAGAGATTATTTATGTATAATATGGTGGGAAAAGACAGTGTTTATGTATAATATGGCGTGAGAGTTATTCTGTATGTATAATACGGTGAGAAAAGACATTATTTATGTATAATACGGTGAGAACAAACATTATTTAGTTATAATATTGTGAGATATTATAATATGGTAAGAAGAGACATTATATTCTTAATCCAGCGTTCTATGTTTGTATATTTGCTGAATTCATTTTTCTCTGCAGGAGGAGTTTGCTGCCAATATATATTCTGTATTATACTAATATCCTTCTCAAATATGGCAAGGTTACCTAGAAATCCCAACAGTTTTCTACCGGAATGATTTATCAATTACAATTCTGTCTGGCCCGGCTGCTTTCTTTCTGCTCATTCTAGACAGTACTGATTTCAATTCATTTTAATATTCCTGGTTCTTCGATAATCCTCTCTATTACAGATTGCCCTCTTTCGTCATGAAGTGTTCTCCGATACATTCTTTCCATCTCTGATGTATTATTATTTCCCTAATATAAGTGTGCCCTCGTTGAAAAATATATTATTAAAGGAAACAAGTAAAAAGCAAATGAGATAATTAGATTGATCTATAATTAATTCATGTGTAATTAATGGCGTACATCTTCAATAATTATCTTATAATGCAAGAGCGACTTATATGGACAATGTAACTTTTAGCATTACGTCACCATATAAAAAAAATGCGGCCAAGTAGTCAATAATCTAAATTGTTGTTACACTATTTTGTTTGTTGAAATATCTGAACTTAAAATAATTAAACCCAGCAAGAAGTATTGGCCGTGGTGTTTAATATTAACAATTATATCTTAGGTTTATACTGATGCTTTTAATATTAAAGTTTAATCACTGATAGTCAGTTGTCTTAAATATTTATGCTGAATCATCTTAGACTAACATTCTGCAAAACTGATGAAGTTTCATCTATCTTGCAAAACAGTTGTTGGCTCAAGAATTCGAGTTACGTTTTTGAGCGCTGAAAGCAAATAGGAATATCTCTGTTAGTAAACTTAATTAATGACAAAAACAAAAGTTAATGTCATGAGGAAAATAGATTTCACTATCATAGATTAATAGTATTTCATATTCAATGTAGTAACCTTTTCGTAATGCGATAAATGAAAGCATTACAAAAGAAGACACAATTGTTTTACTGCGTACTTTATAAAACACTTCTCAGACAATATAATCCTCCTCTTTTATTCTCGTTAGGGAAAGTATTAGAAAGATAACTTCGTCGTAAGTTGTCTTCTTCATAATTGCTATTCATTTAACTGCCATTCTCTTCTGGTTTTCTGTCATGTTTTTTTTTCTATCGATTTGCAATAATTATCATTAGCAAATCATTCCTTATAGAGATACTTTTCTTCTGAGTGAATTTTTGCCTCATTGTTATTGCTTCAAGAGAGAGTTTTGTGTTTAATGGTCATCCGGATATATATATATATATATATATATATATATATATATATATATATATATATATATATATATATATATATATATATATATATATATATTTAAATTGAAGAAATGCAGAAGAAAGAAATTTCAGACGGCAGTTAAACTCGACTTTTGTTTTGTCATTCTGTAATTTAGTATTGTAGCCGACGAACAGATCAGCAATAAATCATGAGAGACAGATAAATGAATGTTATGAAGACGTTAACCATGAATAAATGATACACAAACAGTTGAAGTAATGAAATTACAAGAAATCGCAATCATTTGAAAATTTAAGGTAATTATTCACGTTAATGTCATATCTTTCGAGACAACAGACGCAATCACAGAGAAGCAGATAATATATACGTATTCCTTACAGTTTAACAGTAAAATATGGAAAATTATTAATAATTTTGAAATTAATACAATCATGCTTACAATGTTGCTGCAATATATGTCCCTGTGCCCCTGTTGTTTACCTGCAACTCCTTGATAAAATCTAAAGAATAATCTGCAATATTATTGGTCCTCATCTCGCGGTTCGGGTAGAGGCATTTCCCACCGCCGTATGATAGCCTCTCAATTTCTTTTAGATATATATTGTCATGGTAATTGTTCCGATGAGCTCCTCGATATAGTAGCCAGTCTCTCTGAGTTTGAGCGCAAAACTCAACTGGCGGTGAGATCGCATCAATTTAGGGTTAAGGCAGATGTAGTCCTCAGTTTTATGGTGAAAGTTTCTTTTCTCGCATATCTCATTTGTAGAACTCCTTTCTGTCTCCATTATTTTCAGCCAAATTTAATTTGCAAAAATTTCAATGCGATATCAATCGATATCTAGTGTCTTCTTTTTAGTCATTACTAATTATTTGGTCCAGATTTCTACACACCCTGTAACACCTCACGTGCTAGTGGCTGTAGTGTTTTGCTTCGGGCGATATCGATTATATATATATATATATATATATATATATATATATATATATATATATATATATATATATATATATGTGTGTGTGTGTGTGTGTGTGTGTGTGTCTGTTTGTGTGTGTGTATGTGCGTATTCATATAATAACTATCAGTATCTATCTATCCATCTATTTCTCTCTCTCTCTCTCCCTATATATATATATATTATAGGATTAAGAACAAAAGGGAAATGTTTATTTATCCTACATGTTTCGCTTTTATCAATGATTCCTCAGAAAATGAGATAGGGAAATATTATGATATTTTTATTTGTGTGTTGTTTGATTTCACTGATTAATCCGATGTCACGGGCATTTGACTAGTCAATTATCGTTCATGGGTATAATTTATGTGTAATGTATCATAATTCTAGTTTCTCTGTGTAGGATTTCAATGATATTCTCTGTGTTTGTGTGTGTGTTTGTGTGTGTGTGCGCGCGCGTGCTGGATATTTTTTGAGAGGTCTCTTTTGTTTTCATAGATGCGCTTTTTTTCTTGTTTCTCCAGTATATTTTGAGGAAAGGTTTTGGCAATTAATTCATAAATGCCCGTTTCAGAAATATTATTTCTATTAATTTTTGAGACTCTGGGTACAGTGGACTATGATAAGTTTTTGTCACTCTTAATTACTGCAATTTTGGCTCGTATAATAACGTATCTTCTTTTTTTTTCGGACAATACCGTGCTACTCTAATCTATGAACGATAGTTGACTTATATTTTGCCATGAAAGTTCGCGGAAGTGAGGAAATTGGTGAATTTCAACGAGGGCAAATAATCTGACGAGATCAGTGTGGCAAGTCAAATACAGAAATTGTTAGGTATTTCCAGGTAAATCACAAACGGTTAATAATATGTCAAGAAATTTAATGAAAAATACCATTTGTTTTGTGGAATAACGTCCAGGAAAACCAAGCATCGTTTCTGAGTGAGCGAAATGGGCACTAATTAGGAAGTCATGAGAAGCCGTCGTCAGAGCGTGAAAGATGTCGCCAACAGCATGAAAATTTTGCCATATACAGCGAGAATGTCTCCGAAAGAGCTTGGCTAACAAAGAAGAGTTGCAAAAAAAGAAAACAATGATTTCAGAGATTAACAGGAACAGGACTGGGCGAGAGAATTCGAGAGCAAATGTTATGAATTTTGGTAGTCTGTAATTTGATCAGGGGAAAGTAAATTCTGACAATATTTGAATTCGAAACAGGTTTATTTTTGCTGAAATTAGAATGTGACTTGGAACATGGATGTCTGCAGGCAGCCGTGAATCCTGGAAGGATTGGAGTAATGGTGAGGGGCGCTGTCTGGTTTGTAGGTCAATCTGAGCTGATTCCTGTTGAGCGGTTGAATTGCCCAAAATACTGACAAATATAAGAGAAATGACTACTCCTATTATTTGAGATCACTCAGATTGACAGGAATATCTATCTTTTTCAATAAAATGGAGCGCTATGTCATACGAGAAAAGAAGCAAAGGCCTGGAAAGAATCAAGTGACTACGATGGGTAGCCCAAATTCCTGACATGGAACCAATAGAGCCGGTGTTGAGAGTACCTTCACCAAAAATTTCGAGAGCGTGCAAACAAAATCACGTCAGTAGCAAACCTTAAAGTAACATTGCTAAAGGAGTGGCAAAATATGGATCAGGCGATTGGTGATAACTTGATCAAGTCCATGAAAAATCGAATACAAGCACTGCAATTAGCAAATGGAGGACCTAATCTATACTCGTCCCAAATGCTGTTTATTTATGTTGAGTAGGGATTACATAATTAAATTTTGAAATTGAATGTAGTTTACTTTTCCTGGCTAAAATCTTTCCTTAGGCCTCTCTATATCCATAATGGTTTTGGAAGTGTTTGTGATTCAAAAACCAACTTAAACAATGCACTAGACATACATAGAATTAAATTCAACCGCAATTGTAATTTAAAAAATGCTACATTCACAAAAAAAAGAAAATAACTCGCTTAAAAGGAAAATCCTCGAGAGTGCCGCCATTGAATATTATCCAAATATTAATCTACGCCTATGCCTTTTTTTCAATATCACCTTTCCTTAGAGAATTACTACTCTGCCAAGGAAATGTACACAACTGTATTAAGAAATCAAAAGAAAAGGGTTGAATCCGTCAACACAAGAATAAAAACAATATTTCAATACATGATAGTACATGACGTAATTTTCAGTTGACAACATGAATACAATAGCATTTCCTAAATTCTTATAGTTGCTAAGGACATTTTGTTTATTGTTGATAGTTATTTTGTCTTTAAAAAATTAATTTCAGTTTTGCTTTGAAAAAATACACATTGGACGAAACGCGTCGGCTAATAATACAGTTTTCTTAATGTCTTCTACGTCTATACATACTGTCATTGTCTATAGGTTAACTCTGAGAAATCTTTCACATATATATGTATATGATATATATATATATATATATATATATATATATATATATATATAATGAGACTAAATATAATATAAATTTATTATCAATTAAATAGTATTTTGATTTTTAACTGAAAAAGCAGATTTTTATATATGTGTATATGTGAAGGGAATGTGCTTTTATTTTCTAAGCGCGATCAATACATTGTAGCCATGTTCATAGCTGATATTATTGTTTCGGATTTTGTATTTTATTATTAATGATTTTATTATTATATATT
>OZ038481.1:108663948-108691448 GCA_964036315.1 Acanthosepion esculentum
ACTATTTACCTAAAATGTAAAGACGGCTTTAACTTATGGATATATCAATATAAACATAAAGTAGCTATATTTGAGTATAACCATTTTTTGTCTCTCCATTTTCTTACGCTAATCTCACTTTGTCTTCTTGTATATTTGATTGGTTCGACTGAGAAAAGATATTGGGAAATATAGCTAAGATCCAGACTTGCTGTCTGCTGATAATTATCAGTTATTTTCTTTTTCAAATTGACTATATTCCATGTAGTAATTATTCATGTGTTTCTTGCCTTTCCCCTCTGTATGTCTGCAAAGATTATGTGCAACTACATTTCAAATTCTCTGGCATTTTCTACTGTTGTTATCTAAATGCCTCTAAACCAGTCGTTGGCGAAATAACCAAAAAAAAAAATATATATTTGTCAGCTATCATTAAATTTGATTAAATTGGTCAATTGTATCACGCTACGACATCCGTGCTTATTAATGTAATTTTCTAAAATTTGCTAATCCCGCAGACAAAAATAAAGCCATATCTCCCAAGTATGCAAGCAAATTATTAAAATATTTTAACATGGTCTCGTAATTCCATTCCGTATTCAATAGTGGACACTTCCATTATATAGTATAACCATAAATTTAAAACTCATATCAGAATGATCATTAGGTATCTAGTGTGTCAGATCATTCGAAAATGACGTTTACTAAAAATTAATAAATTCAAAAGTTTTGTTTATTGATTTTTATCATTCGAAAATTATTAGGTTGTATAAAGAGTTTAATTATAATTAGTACACCATTATTTAAGTTCTGTTTATAAAATTATTACATTCAATGTTCAAGGCTGAAATGAGTAGCGTATCTTCACTCTATCTATAAAAGGCTGGATGTGTGTGTGTGTGTGTGTGTGTGTGTGTGTGTGTGTGTGTGTGTGTGTGTGTGTGTGTGTGTGTGTAACGAATGCACGGCCGCAATTTGTGACGGATTTGAACCAAAATTTACATGCACATGCTCCAAAGTAGTTTAACGCCAAAACCGACTTTGCATTTCCCAACTCCCATCGATAGTTGAAAGATTCTATTTTTTCAAGCTTCTACAGCAGTTTTCATGTAGTTTGCAGCCATTTTCTACTGGCCAGAGTGAGAGCCTATAGCTGGCTGCCTGGAATTGGCAAGAAGATTCTATTGGCCAGCATGAGGGCCAACAGCTGACTGACACGAATATTAACTAGCATGCTAGCATGCAAAAAAAATCGATAGCTGCATTCGTCATAAGTGGGAAAAATTTAAATCTGCATGGCACTTTAATCCAGTTGGCTCATTCGCTTGCTTAGACTCAACGTTGATTCTGGTTCCGCAGAACTGGGTTGGGTGTGAAAAGAATTTGTTGTTAACATTCTTGTTTCATACGTTTTTTCCAGTTACGAGTCCTTTTTTTAAAGCTGATCGTTTTGAGTTCATTTTGTTTAGTTCTTTTATCGTAACAGATTTAATGTTTAGTATAGAGCTTAGAAAAATTCGCAGTGTGAGATAGGCAAGAAGTAAGGCATATCGCAACATCAGCACGGCAAAGGATACTCCTTTAAAGGCAAGGAAGGGCAAACATATTTTAAATCATGTGATAGCGATTGATGTATGAGTCGTACGATTTTTGAATCAAACACAGGCATCGCCCGGCCATGCTGCTAGTTGAATAATAAATATTTAACCGTAACGTTTTCGTCCTTCATAATAGACTAGTTGAAATAGGTGGTGGCATTATTAATTTTTAGATAAATAAAAAACAAACAAACAAAAAACTCCTACGCACTTTCCCTTATTAGGCATGAAACTGTTTCCCTTCACGTCCATGAATTTCTCCGACTTTCCGCCAAACTGATGAATGTACAAGAGCACCCCTATACCAAAAACTTTGGAAAAAAATAAGATTTTTACTGTTGTATATAAATACTTGACGTAGAATAAAATGCGTCAATTTGTATTGATAATGTCCCTCAATGGACGAAATGTGTCGGTTAAGAAAAGCTTTCTTTTTGTCTTTATTCATAATTATATATATAACATATCGAGTATGAGCATTACTAAAAGTTTCTTTTCATTAACTAAAACCAGAAATGTACTTTTTAAACAATTATTTGCCATGGAGTCGGGAAACATGCTAGGTGTGAAACTGAAAGAAATATAGTTTGCTATAGTTTTTTTTTACAAAACGAAGCCGAATTTGCAACCGAGATATTTTATTAAAGTTACACGTTGATTCAGGTAACATTTAGTGATTCATTTTACCAAAAACGAACAAAGAAAAAATGGCGTAAATATTTTAGCCATTTCTGAGTGTTAATTTATATTTTCTCACGTTTTAATGTGCTGATGGCTGTGAACACAATTTTTACGGTAGAATTAAAAATGGAATATCACCTAAGGTTAACAGCAACGTTAATTGAATTCCCTTGTTCTTTGGTACAAGAGATAGTAAATCTAATCTAGGATGCTGGAAGGCACAACATCATGGTTTATTTTTTTATGGGTGAATTAACTATTACACTTTTTATTACTTGTATTTATTTAACTTGGTTTGCGTTCTAATGACAAAACACCGTCCTTCTCTGGATTTCAATAATTAGCGTTGGTCTGAGTCTGAATTTTTTTCAATAAAAAGCAAGTTAATTGAAAGAAAAATCAGTAGACATTTAATGTTTTTTAAAAACATATTTATCTAATATTAAAAGGAGAATTCCGCATATGACAACATTGGCAATTTCAACTTAGGATCATTCAATATATTAAATTGAAATACAACATTTTAATTTTTATTCTCTTCTGTAATTACTTAATGAATTAATTATACTCGCACTTTTGTTTAAATTACAACCGCTACAACGTGCTAACTCCACAATGGACTTTGTTTTCAATGTATATATGAATCATATTTGACGTTTATTAAGTTAGATTTGAGAATACATACATACATACATACATATATATATATATATATATATATATATACATATATATAGAGAGAGAGTCTAGTATATATATATATATATATATATATAGAGAGAGAGAGAGAGAGAGTCTAGTATATATATATATATATATATATATATATATATATATATATATATATATATATATATATATATGAATTTTGTGTATTTAGGCAGCAATCCTTCTTTCATACACATTTCATTGAATACGACAGACAGCGTGTTTTTCTTAACTTTTTCATACAATTTCTCATGCGATCTAGGTTTTTTTTTCTTTTCAGATGATAAATTATATAAAAACTATCCGAATGTGTTTTTTTATCCGAGCGCTTTCGGATATACATTTAGTCATTTTCATGAAAATGAAAGCGGTCGGAAAAAAAAGAACATTCGGACAGTTTTTATATAATATATCATCTGAAAAGAAAAAAAATGTATGATCGCATGAGATATTGTATAAAAAATAAATAAAAGCACCCTGTCTGTCGTATTCAATGAAATATATATATACACATATACATACATACATATATATATATATATATATATATATATATATATATATATATATATATATATATATATATGTATGTATGTATGTTTGTATGTATTAGAAAAAGTGCCATTTGAAATATTTGTTCATACTGAAAATTTATGTCATGGGTTTTTTAAGTTCACTGTAAATTTGTGGTATAATGGTATTATTGAATGGTGAGGGATGAAGTTATGTGGTCAATGAGCAAATTGTAATGGATGAATCAGATTAGTTATGTCGAAAATCGAAAGTGTCGAACAGTCTTTCTCCATTTTCTCTTTGACTTTTTGCCACAAAAATATATATATTAATTTAAATTTGAACGAGAAATCTTATCATTGACAGATTGATAACCTATTAAGCTATATTATTTTGCTAAAATTCCGATTCTGTGAATAATTATTTTGGAAAACCATGTTATAGGAATATATTCTCTTTATTTTGAGATACAAACTTGCATAACGCCTATCAGTGTAGCATGGGTTAAAATTTGACTAATTAATCTTGAGTTGAGATTAATTATTTTTATAAAACATCCGAATTCGCTTCCACTTCGCTTTGTTATATTGCTATGTAATGGTTATGCAAATATTAACCGTTTCCTTATAAAGAAATATTCGACATTTATTTATAGTGCTACGGTCCTTTGGAATTTACAAAATATATCGCTTAAATCATTTTTACTGGTAAATACGCTTCTCCTGTCGAGTAACTGTTATTAAGCTTCCCATTTGTGATGTGGCCTTCTTTCTTCATTTTTCGTTTGAACTGGTGTCGATCGCTAACATCTTGTATATGTAATGACAATTTCTTCGAGTTACATGGACTATCCATTTTAGACATTGCTGCTTTTAAAATTCCTCAAATTCCTTCTGTTAATTATTTAAAACATTCGTTATTCTGAGAAAGCGGTTCTGTAGAGTTGAGAGTTTAGATATTTCTGAATTTTTCTGGCGCCATAAATGATCTCCATATGAAAGACTCTATTTCATGAGGTTGTTTAAAAAAGACTCCAGTTCGTATGTTTTAAGCATTTCTTCCAATATTTCCATTAATATGATTCACTAGAAACTGAGCTGTTTCTGAAAATTTAACGGATATTGCATTAAATATCTTACTAGGAAAAGGGACTAACATCGATCATTTCTTGATGCTACATTTTAATCCATTCAAATGATAACCATATAATTTTATTTTTCTGAAAGCTTTTTATAAAAGCAACACGGAGTAAACATGAATTAGGACAATCAAAATTCATCAACTTAAAAGCATTATATTCCGTATTTTGTCATTCTCAATTCGAATAATGGCTGAACTTTTGGTAAGCACTAAACCTAATGATTATATGAAGTCTAAAAACTATTTTCGAATATGGAGTGGCTTGTTTAAAGAGATACACTTTTAGGAAAAAATAAGATATTTTATTCAAAATAAGATCAGAAAACAGAAGACAGAATTCAAACAAATTTCTTACATTCATTTCAGAAGTCGACATAAGCCTGATAAACTAATTCTCATCATGTCTCACATAATTTAATTAATGATATTCGATTTTTATAATCGTTACCTTATGTGCTTAACGAAATCTTTAGACATTTTTTTCAATTCTACTGATGGGATTCGTATTTGTCAATGTTGAATTTAGACTTACCCACTCGTGTTGTCTTGGAACATAAAGCGTTAATTTTTGATAATGTCTTGTTCGGTTTGGACAATTCACTGTTTTCCCCCATTAGACATCGCATCATGTAAATGTTGAGACAAACTGTCAAGTTAGCTGGTGATCACTCCGAGCGTCGTGTGCAATGAAACTCCAAAAGACAATGTAAAAGAAAACATCTTCAGCTTGAATTTTAAATCAGCTCACTGATAGCATTTCCTGATCTAAACGAAACTGCTTACATTTAATTGTCTGAGAGAAGCATTTTTCGAATATCTAAGAGAGTGACACATTGCGTTACTTGGTCTAAAGTTTTCCAATTACATCAAGTGGAATTATTATATTGAAGAAACTGCTACATCTACTGATATTTTCGTTTGGTTTATTTTGTTTTACGGCATATCGACCTCAATGGGTTATTTAAAATCGACATTTAGGATAAGTTCGTCTGAAAGAAGATGTATTCTTTGTAAGAAATCAATTTTTAGATCAGGTTGCATTGACGTATTTTTGTAAAGAGGATATTGTAGAGAGTCTTGTTTATGGTTTATTGCTGTTATTTAAAAAAATTATTGCCGACAATTTCTCTCCCTTCAAATATGTATTGCAGGTAATTTTTTCAAACATGTATTGCTGGTAATTTTTACTATAAAAATATGTTTTTATACTTTCATATTGTTTTGGGGATTAACTATTTGCCTATAACTGGGACCCTAAAAGGTGCTACCACCCCGGGTCAGGATGAACCTGTGAATAACAGTAATTACGAGGTGGTTTTAAGTTCTTCGAAACCTTCACTTTCCAGATTAGGGACTTTGCTGCCGGGTGTAATTTATCATCATACCCAAGACGTCTAATGCTAGGAAAGTTGTTTCGTGCTAGACAAATGTTCTAATCAGAAAATATTTTACACTGATATAAGTCTACGTTTCGTCCACGCACTCAATAATACTGCGCCATCTGGCCTGGTGCTTCTGTTATATATTTAGAGAATCTTGATTAAATGCAATTTTTCTTTCCTGACTATGTATCTGGGTTTCAGTCACGTTCACACCGCTGTGACGTACACTAGATGTGCCTTTTCTATAAATATTTTCATGGTAATTTTTCTGATGATATTTCTTCTTTGGCATCTCGAACTGACCAATTTAAATGCACTACTAAATTAACAGTTGCTTTTCATATATTTACCGTTGAAATGGCTAGATGTAACCGTAAGTTCCATGCTAACAGATTCTTTTATCACACTTCTCGCTTGTAGAACTCACTTTCGTTTTCTTGCTTCCCAGTCAGCATTGATTATCAAAAATTTAAGCACAATGTCAGCGCTAACTTTTGATATTCTCTGACTTTAATAGTGTTTTTATCATTACTTTCTCTCTTCTTAATTCATAATTAAGATTGATATTTTTTCTTTTTGTCTTCTTGTTTCTCACTCTGTATCCCTTGCATCTTCATGGCCTTAATGACATGCTTCTGGTCATATGCTTAAGGAAATAGATATAAATCTCCAAACTTCTGCACCGCCATTTCTATCTTATTTTGCTCACTATACACGCAGTTTTTGATGAAAATGTGTGATGAAATAACAAACAGCAATTGTCTGTTACGGCAGAGCTTATCGCAAAGGAATACGGCAAAGCAACGATGATGTGTGTAAAAGACAAAATAATAATTATAAAATAATTACTATATAATGCATATAAATAATTTGTAATGAGGGAATTAGAATGAAAAGTTACAGAACACATCTAGGCTTCTCCTTCATTTTATTTAAATATAGATCATGTCATACAAGACTCAATGGTAATGATAATATCAGACTATATTAGAAAACATGGTATTCATTGACTGAACAGCTGGTACTGTTTTCTGTTTAAATTTATCATTTCTCTTAAAATGACTTTTTGTCGGAAAACAAAAAGGTTTCTCAAGTCCAATAGTCGTTGTCAGCCAATCCAGAATTCCTTCCTAACCTTATATTGGATGTGGCATGGAATGTTATGACCTTTATGATGTAATTATTTTCTCCCCGAGTTACATGTGTTATCCATTTCAGCTGTCACTGCTGTCCCCAGTAATGTGTTAAATGTTATTCATGGTAGAGTGTTATTTTGTGTGCTTTTTAATATGGCCGCAAGAGGAGATAGAAAGAAATTAATATTATGAGAATAAGGAAGACATGAGGATCATCGACATGAAGAGATTAATATCGAAGTTTTCTCGGACTGTTCCTCATGGAATTCAGTTCCAGAGTGTAAGGTTCTTACAAGGAAAATATCTGAATGGAATTCCTCTTTACAGTTGCAATACAGGGGAAATGCTGTTGATTCGAATCCACGAACGTAGCGAATCCTTGCTATAAATGTCTTTGCATCCATGGCAAAGAAGCTACAGATTAGACAATAACTAACCCCTCATTCTACCGCGTGATAAGTTTTGAATTCTGTCAATGCTGGAAAGTGTTCAGACGAATTGCATCACTATGTTCCACCTTCACGGTTAATACCTTTTACTCCACGTTAATTGTGGAGGAGCACGCTCTTACCGTCATCTTCCTGTAGCACCAAATTAGGCTTGCTTCTAGTCTCTTCTTCATCCGGTATGAGATTCTCCAGCATTCATTGCCATATCGCAGAACTGATATTACGTAACAGTTTTCTACTCTTTTATTGGTTTCTAACGATATTTTACCGTTTCTTCATATTTTGCTTTGTTTTTTGAAAGCATTTTCCGCTATTCCAAAATGATTTCAGATTTCGTTGTCGCACTTTTCGTACTCTGTTAAAAAGCTTTGATTTCTTCCCTTTGTAATTAGCATGTTGTGCAGTAGAAAAGACACATTCTCTCTTGGGAATTTGAAAGAGTATCAACACATCATAAGAGGCAATGCTCCTTTCAATATCATTCCACAAGACCCCCCCCCACACAACGTCCATAAGCAAAAGTGGAAGAAACGGTCAGGGACGAAAATAGGCTGGAAACGTCATTGAGGAGACAAGAATATCCTTCACAGTGATTCAAACATTGGCACACGAGCGAGACATATGGAGGAATCGTGTCATGTGCTCAGTTGTACAGTGACTCTCTGATCGAATTCGCTCATTGCATTGCCGATGAAGCCAATGCGAAGGAATATGTCGCGACAATTAACTGAATTGAAAAGACGTTATTTAATAAATAGATATATTGAAACATATCTTTCCCCGCTTTTGTTCCAAGAGAATTTGACGTTGTTAAAGTAGCATCATTTCCCCACTTTAAAATCAAGGCATCTTTTTAGGTGATAACTGATCTAAGTGTTTTGGAGTCTTCCAGACAAATTAAGATAATGTTGTAATGATCGAAATATGCGTTATTCCGAATTGCGTCAGGTTTTGTAGAAAATTATAGACAATCTGTACCAATTTCCGCCGGGTCTGGTGAAAGAATTGACGTCTGGCGTTGTCCCGACGGAAAATGGCACCAGTCCTATAGGGAAAAAAAGGACAATTTGCATAGATTGCTTCTTTCAATGGTTCGGTTTTGCACAATACTTTTCTGAATTCAACGATCGAATTTATAGAAGGAGTTCGTAATTGATTATAACCTTCCAATCATACCAGATACACAGCAAGATATTTTTGGATGCAAACAAAAGTTTCTTTTACTGCAGGGCCTTTTCCGCTCAACAATGTTGTTCATTTTTTCATTTGTTCCGTTTGGCCGGAGATTCGCAAACGAAAATGTGGTGAAATACTTTTTATACGTTAAAGAGCCTTATCGATTCACGTATCTCAGTGTTTTCAAATGCTTTAGAACGCTCACATATGATTTGCCGTGCGTATGATAATCTGTATTCCTTCCTTTTATATTAATTGGTGCTTAAAGACTTAACTAATCGATCCACATTTTAATCTGCCAAATACCTTTGCGATGCCTCGTTCCAAGTGACATAGATTATTTTTTATTCAGCGTTTCAATTTGCACATCTTCAGCAATTGCAGTTCTTCTAAAACGTTCTCGGTGCTTTTAGATCAAAATTTCAAGTTCTGACACTAGCGAACAACTTACGAATGATACTCTCAGCTATGGTATCATCTCCATAAATCAAACTTATTTTACGTTTTCCGACATTTTTTCAAGTTAGTAAGGAAATAATATGTTCAAACGCCATCATCATCATCATCATCATCATCATCATCATCATCATCATCATCATCATCATCATCATCATCATCGTCATTAACTAATTGTGTGTGGTCGTAGGGTTGATACCCAGCTGAGAACTTGGCTATCATCTTGCATCTGTACCGTGACAAGGTCCGGGCGTCTGTGAATGAACTTTCGGTTCACTCGGTGACGTTGTCAGTCCATTTCCCCTCGATCTGACGATTTATATATATATATATATATATATATATATATATATATATATATATATATATATATATATATATATATATATATATATATTACCTAACGTGGTACTTTGTTTACTGGCAGTGGAAATATTGTTATCTCTTGTGATGTAACCCTACCAGTAGTAGTGGCTGCACGGTCAATGAATGCCCAGTTTTTTCCTTAATAATAGATAACAGCTAATATTATAATTACCAGTTGAACTTTCTCTGAACAGTGGTTATAAAGTCTAACATTGGACCTGTTTTGGTATTTGATGTTTTCACGTACTGCTTCATTTTTTTCATATAGTCTACATAAGTGACCTCGGTGTGAACTATAGCATTTCAATTCTAATGCTTGGAATATTCACTGTAATTCTACAGTAAATATGCAAGGTTCTGAGATGCATAAATGTTTTATTTTATACGAATTATCTGATATTTGATTTCTGGCTGCAGACTTTGGGATTTCAGATGTTTTTAGTTTTGCGACAGCTGTCAATGTTTTTGATCCTCTTGAGACTATTTATATTCTGGGACCCACTTTGATAAATCGGTCAAGATATTTTATTAGTTTCCTGAGTGATTTTTAATCTTGCCCTTTCTCATTCTTCTTTTTGCATTAATAATAGGAGCAATTACAAACCTGAAATTGTTATGAGAAAAAAAAAGTGTTTTAAGATTCTTCATTCATTTCCCTGAGTCAATCACTTTTCCTCTTGTGGGAAGTATTGTATCATATTTCGGTAGGGAGTTCATTTAACAAGCACTGAGTAACTCCATTACTGAATACATCTGCCCATTTCTTATTGTGGATACAGGCTCCTCCATTAGAGAGTCTGATCTGCTTTGGCGTATCACGAAACATAAGTTGCTTCTGTCGTGTGACATTCCGTAATGGAGCGGGTTTAATATTTATGCAATCGTGATACGGCTGTCTGTAGAAACCATCGGTTTTTATACTTACTTGTAAGAGTAGAAGATACAATACTATTCGCTGATCAGTACTTAAGTATCCTGACATTATTTGGCCGTAGTAAGAAGAATTGTATCTAAGATGCGTATGAATTGGTCACGTCATTCATAACGCGTTCTATTTGAATCACGTAATTCGTAAAAGGCTTAATTTATTACAGGGTTTAGCTTGTATAATGCTGTCTCAATTATGACATTTCACTTATGCGTGACTATGCTTTGATCGTGTCATCCTTGATTGTATTCGATCATCTCACGTGCTGAACATATTACAATTCATGTTAGAATTTATTTAACTTTTTCATACTCCAAATAGAATTACTCCAGCTAAGATAACCTCCCTAAATAAATATGCTAACGTTTCCATGGAGTACTTATTTCACAGTAGGTAAATTGGACTGGAGATTTTAAGGATGTTTTAAAACGATCACAATGTTATTGGCTGTAATTTAAAATAAAGATAATCTGAACAAATTCTTAACTTTATTTTTTTTAAATTTTATTCTTCATTATTTTCATTGGCTTCTAAAGAGTTACTATATCGATTCATTTTTTTCATGTGTCAGATATTTTTCACAGAGTAACACGTTCTGTCAAAGTTTAGACAATGTGAATCATCACCTGGATCTCTGAGTATTGCGATTCCTAACTAAAATTGTCTAACGTAAAGGAAGCAAGAAGTGGTAAGAATATCTCGAAATAAAAGAGCTATAAGAATTGGCACACGCCGTCATATCCACAGATGGTTATATATAAAAAAGGAAATATAGAAAGAATAGAGTAGAGAAAGCAGAGGTTGTGGAAATAATTTATAAGAATAGGTGGGCGTTGAACTTCAATTTCCGTCTTATTTTTATATCAACGTCTGTATCTTCTTCTTTAACAGATTCATATTGTTTATTTGTTAAATTGATATATTTTTTCACTTTAAATGTACAGTTATTCACAGTTCACTTAGTTCAATCTCACTTAATAAACGAAAACCCAAATCATATTTAATTATGCTTATCGTAAAATGATATAGTATACATAAATATGAGCATATAATTAATAGTTAATTATTAATTAACAAGTAAGAAACAGGCAAATTATATAATAGCAATAAAAACATAAAAATATAGTGTGAGTAGAGTTTGTTTATGCATATGTTGATTTATGTATTTTATACTTCAGTAGGCGAGATTTTGAATAATAGTACATAGTGATATAACACGCTTTGCCGTGTATAGGCATATATATATATATATATATATATATATATATATATATATATATATATATATATATATATATATATATATATATTGATGAGCTGTGAAACAGCGAACAGTCAGTCTGTGGATGACATATATATATATATATAGCATAATGAGACACGGCATTGCAAAATGGAACGCTGATCTTAAAATTCAGTCATTTTGTTTTGATTATTCTTATGTCTATCGTCTTTTTATGTTGACTTGAAAATCGTTTTATTATGTTTTAATAACTATATCCTGAAGAAGGTCAACTAGACCGAAACGTCTGATGTCGACATTGAAACATTAAAACAGTAAACTTGCATATTCGGATTTTGTTTTGTTTGTTTCATATTTTTCCTCATATATATATATATATATATATATATATATATATATATATATATATATATATATATATATATATATATATATGGTGCTGACATTAAAAGTGTGAATATATGAAAAGGTATATATATATATATATATATATATATATTTACACTGAAATAATTTCCCCTTCAATTTTTTCATAAGCAGAGAGCTTTTTTTTCTCGCACTTCAAACGTACGGAACTACTTTCCCATAACTTGCTTCCCTGATAAGTGCAATCTACGGACAACGTCAATCGCTATATTCTGTTTCCTTGAAGCCTGTTCCTTTTTTGCCCTTTGCTCAATCTTCCACATTTACAATATTCCCATTCTCATTCACGTTCACTCCCTATAATCATCTGTGTCATAATGACAATGTCGCCTTGCTCGGGGTGAAATGATTCTTTAAAAAATAAAATAAAAACTTATTGAATATCACAGTCTCTTGTTATTATTTAAATCAATGCAAAAAGCAAATATTCCTTGAAAATGATTATATTTATATATAATTTATTGCATCTGTAATGAGCATTGCGAGTCGATTGCTGGCTTCAAGTACCATTGTCCTTATCACGAGAGCCTAGAACATTTATGAAATCTTTCAGTGCTGCGATAGTGTTTTAATAAGTAGAAAACCATTTAAGTGTCGCTTATCCATGTAACAACCAGATTATCTGAAAAAAGTAATGCACAATATATCACCATTATTTCAGATCACGCAATAGTTGCTAATTTAACAGATAAGTAGATGGCTCAAATTTAATACAAACATACACTAGCACTCATAAACCACGCACACACATACAGAGACAAACATGCAGAGACACACATGCACACCCCATGCACACACAAGCGTATATATGCATAGAGACAAAGTACCCACAAAATACCACACTCACACACATGCTCGCAAACACATCACGAACAGACATGCAAAAGCCACGCCGTACATGCACACACCGCGCGCACACACACACACACACACACACACACACACACACACACTGATATACCACACATATACATGCGGATGCACAAACGCGCTCATGCCCAAACACACCCAGAGAGAGAGAGAGAGAGAGAGAGAGAGAGAGAGAGAGAGAGAGAGAGAGAGAAATAGAAAGAGAGAGAGAAAGAGAGAGAGAGAGAAAGAGAAAGAGAGAGAGAAGCAGATCGCATGTACGTTCACGTGTGCAAGCCGCATATAAAAAGGCTTACTCACGTACGTGCACACACACACACACATACACATACACACACACACACACACACACACACACACACATATATATAATATACTCTTATTGTTATCAAAACCATTAAACTGCTTTGACAACGCTTACAAGCATCGACGTCAGTTCGTATTTCAATTGGATAATTTTTTAAATATTGTTCGGGAATTTACATTTCAGGCGATCGTGTATCTTTCGAGGCAGATTTTTTTCCCGCAGGAGGTTGCCATTTCTTTCTGCGATAGATCAGTTGCTATCCAAGGTTATACAAACCAGTGTGGGAGGAGAAGATTTGCACCTTTCCCAAGGATATTGCAAAATTAGATTAAACAATTTACTTTTTATATCTAGTCTTGAAATCTTTTGAAATATATCTTCAAAATAACCTCTGTTCTTTTAAAACCCTAAAATCTATAATAACACTTAAGAAAAGAAAAATCTAATTCGCAGCGGATGGGGATTGTACATTTATGTGCTAATCGGTCTCGAAACGGCAATTTCTTTGATTTAATGTTCGCATTTATATTCAGTAATGCAGATTCGTTCATGTTTATCGACTACAATCAATTATGCATCAATAGAGATAAAGGAACTCTTGATACATTTCTGTTGTGTTGGCATCTAAGTGATTTCTCAAGCTACAAACGACTGCTGTCGTCTGTCCAAATTGCCTTTGCATTATGCTCTATCAGATAATAACAAAAACCATTCTATCTTTTCTTATTAAATATTTTTTCTTCTTTTGTGAGAGATGTCGATCCATACAACACTGTCTACCCGCTTTTTTCCTTGCAAAAAATAAACTGTAAAATACATCAAATATAGAAGGAAGGATAAAAGCAACTTCTTGCTTTCGATCTACGTAATAATTATGTTTGTTAGCATTATGAATGAAAGATCACTTTTCAGGGGAATACTGACGAAAATATAAATATTGCTAAAATATGATTACTTTTAAAGATGTAAATTATTGAAATGATTGAAAATTACGATGATTTCGAGCTGTACAAAACGCAAGAGCCACTCGATGTAGACTATTACGGCATAGTTTATGGAGAAACGCGGAGAATATAACGTTTAACGCTAGAAATGAACAGGTTAAAATTGCAGTGATCGGGATACCATAATCTCTGGAGTCGGTACCATAGAGCAGCCTTTTGTGAAACGAAGCTGTTCGGGTGGAACTTACATCTCACCAATGGAATATGATGCGAATCAGGGTGCTTTGGTATAATGTGTGTTTTATGGTGGGTCTTAGTCATGAACGTCAGAACTGAGGAGACCTAGGAAAGTAGATATATTCTGAACAATTTTAATGGAAATAGCAACTGAGAAGCAAGAGGTTTGCGACGTTTCCCCCGTGGAAAGTGGTTGTATCGTGGAAAGACCATTGGGATGAGTTTGGCCTTGATCGTGTCAGTGAAAACTGGAGAGCTCCTGCTCAAATTTACCCCCTGATCTCACTCTTGTAAAGGGAGAGGATAGTAGGAGGAGTCATGTACTTTGCCGTGCGGTACTGGGTACGGACCATTTTCCCACTAACTTTTGCGATGCATCGTATGCACGAGTTCCACGTGGGTTAATTTTAAGTGCCAATAGACGCTCAAGGCACGGGACCTCCCCTATTAAATGTGCTAGGTTAAAATTCAGCAAGAAATGTTAGGCATATCACTTATCTCATTTTCGAAACAAAATTATAGTCATATTCGGGTGCCTCACAATATGTTTGATGCAAAAGTACTGAGCAATTTTGAAACTGTTTTATACATCTTATTGCCAAAATCATATATATTGTTAAATCAAGGAGTGTATGTGTATATTCACAAAGAAGAGAATAAAACGAATATAAAAATTGCCTTTTCATTTAAGAACAACATTACCTGATTAAACTAAATGGAAATAATATAATAGAGTTGAATTCAAGTGAGTATGTGATAATATCCTCTTAGTACGTACTTATATGTGTCAGATTTTGAAAGAATTAACTTTGTAACATTTTCTTTATCTGTTATTTTGGTAGAATTATATGTTCGTATGTGTGCATTCATGTAAATGTAGGGTAGTACATGTTGTGTATCAATATGTGCTGTGTTTAATACAACATGATAGTCGATAGAAAATAAAAGGCTCCGCCTGGAGGGATCACACTCTCCTCTTCTCAAAGGCATCTTGTAGCATAAAAGAAAGATCATGAGAAATGTCTCGTCCTTTCCTATACACTGAATTATTTTTTTTTATTGCAGACCTTTGGGGAATTGATATCTAAACATTTTCACTAGCCAATGTATTTTTAAAGCCACATGCTCACAGGAAAATTGTTTATTCAATTTTAAAGATCTTTTCATTTAAGATTAAAAAAATGATTTTATGATTGCCGATAGAAGCTTATGAATATCAGTGTTTCTTTGTTGAAGACATAAACAATTGTGACTTTTGTGGAAGTTATTTTTCAGAGATAAAATATTTCTATATTTTATGCATGATCACTTACAGCGTCGACTGTACAACGTACACTTGAGCTTTGTTACGCATCAAATATATTTAACAAAAATGTTTTTCCATTCTCTTTAAATATTTCATGTTAATGAGCCAAGTATTGACTAAAACTCGGAGCTCAACACTTGATAATGTTGCAGCAATTCGTAATTAGATAATTCCTCCTAAAGATAAACAGAAGGCATAAAATCTGATAGATGATAAGTACATTTCAGGTATAAGATGTTATTAGATTTGGATATTCAAATAAATATGAGAAAGTCTATCCGATTTTAGAGGGACAAAAGATATATATATATATATATATATATATATATATATATATATATATATATATATATATATATATATATATATATGAAGAAATATAGTCTTAAAGTGTGCTATATTTATGGGATAAAGTGCTCGATATCAGAGATAGAGCGTTTGTAAATATAAAAGTGAACATAGAAGTCTAAGTGTTGACTTCTATGTTCACATTATATATATATATATATATATATATATATATATATATATATATATATATATATATATATATATGTGTGTGTGTGTATAACATCAACAAGACATATGATAATACAATTCTCGTGACAAAATGTTCAATGTCTCTTCTCTATATGGACAATGATCAACAAAACAAAAGAAAATACTTCGTGTAATTTCGTTAAAAGAGGGAGGTGGCTTCGATTTAAGCGTTTTTGGTCTGATCTTCACTACAACTGTCGAAGTTCCCTTCCTCAGGAGTAGTAATAGTAGTAGTAATATTAGTGGTAGCAGGAGCAGCGGTACATTTTAGTGGACCCTTCGTTCCAATCTCTGACGTCACTTCTTCTCATCCTCGAGTCTCCTATTCGAATTTCCACTGTCTCTAACCCAACTCTTCTCTATGTCTCAACACAAATCTGCTCTTTATATAGAGAACTCGTGACGTATTTTTTCTAGTGCGAACTTTCTGATATACTTTAATTAAAAACGTGTCGACCCATCTTCCGACACACTTCTAAATTTAAAAAAGACTAACTTCACACTCATTTCATCTTTCGGCACCCTGACCGTTGTCATTGTTCTAAGTTTGTCTATTAATAGCTCGGAGCAATTTTGGTAACGTTACATAGATTCATGCTGCCTTGTTATCGTTAAAATTATCATTTAGATCAAGACATTCTGAATTCTATATTCTGTTAATAATCTGGTATCTTTTGTACGCTTAAAGAGAAAAAAACATTGTATTTCGTTTTCTAAATAGAATCTGTAAGATTTACATTTACTTCATGTTTAATATCCGAAAAAAAAAACGCCTTTTGAAAACGACTTTTTTTGTTTTCCAGCATATTCTACTTTATTATCATTATTATTATTTCGGGGGTGATATTGCGCCCCTGCAAGTCGCACGAGAGCTGGTACCGAAAATTGTTTTTTCAAACCAATATACAACAGTAATTAAATAATACCTGTTTATTTCTTATATAATAATCGTGTATTATGTTACGAAATCAGTGATATATACTCTCAGGTACAGAAATGTCGATACACAGGTTGTCCCTAATGATTGGACACATAGGAAATCTCATTATCTATATTTTTTACTTCCACAGGCTAAACATGTTTTTGTAGAAAAAAGTAGGAATTGACTTCTTTTTTCTGGGATATGCTCAACGAGAAGGTGCACTCAATGAAATCCACAGATGCAAATCACATAATTGAACGCATACAGAGTTAATCTGATAAAATTGACGGCAATGTGCAGTTATTGCATCGAGTTCACTGAAACATGCAATGCCCATCAACCGTTGCATTACAAATAGAAATCATATAGAAGATGTTATTTGTTAACATTTATTTTCAATAGAATTTTGATGAAAATAGTATTTATATAAAATATGCATATTTGCTTATGTGTCCAAAAGTTATGGTCACCCTGTATTGTTTGAAGATATACGGCATTTATTTATCTTGATATAGAACAGGGCTATAGTAAATACGTTTCTGTGTTTTCTTTGATCAACTGTGGTTACCCGCCAAGAGTATTGAACATGAATCAATTATTGTACCCGTGAAACTTCATTCAACATTACCTAAGCCGAAAGGACCGTTTGGTCTTCCTATAAAAGACGTGCATTTTAGATTTCAGTATTAAATATCAGAGTTAATTTCTTGGCGTCAGGTTGCAGATTAAATGATATCAATTGCTGACCAAATGAATAATACGAAACAAATATAGTTCCTAATGAACAGTATATTTCATTCAACTCCTGACCCTATCAATTACTCTCAACCGTGTTCAGCATTTAAACGAGTAACACCATCAGCTTATCCGTTTATTAGATTGCTCGCTTAGCATAATACTTTGGCTTATGTATATATATATATATATATATATATATATATATATATATATATATATATATATATATATAAAACATACACATACACATACATATATATATATATATATACATGTATATATACATGTACATATATATATATATATATATATATATATATATATATATATATATATATATATATATATATATATAATATATATATATAAGCGGTATAAAAGGAGGCACGGTGGAATAATGGTTAGGAATCGAAGAGCCGAGTTTGAAATCCAGTGGAATCATTTTCTTCTCCCTCCAGATATGACTAAATAGCAAATAGTAAATATACTGGGTTCTATATCCTTGGATGGCAACTGGTCTAGGAGAATGACAACTCTGAATTCAAAACCTGCAGAGACCCGTTTGGAGAACTTGTGACACGTAGTGAACCAGGTCTCTGTATTCGGCCCTTCCAAAAGTGTGAATGGTTCTGCACAAAACACTCCCTACTATAATCAAATCACATGTGCTGGTGTCGGGCTGTCTGTTCCTAGGAACTGATCTGCTTAACCCTCATTCGTCGAATTTGACGAGAGAGTCTAGTATATATATATATATATATATATATATATATATATATATATATATATATATATATATATATATATATATATAAAGAAAGAAATAAAGAACAGTAAGATATATAATCCGGTGTTCTTATAGATATTTTTATTTTTATACAATAATGCTCAATATATATATATATATATATATATATATATATATATATATATATATATATATATGTATATATATATATATATATATATATATATATATATATATATATATATATATAGATATTTAACAATATATATTTGAATATATATATATATATATTTAACAATATATATTTGAATATATATATATATATTTAACAATATATATTTGAATATATATATATATATGTATATATATTTAACAATATATGTTTGAATATATATATATATATATTTAACAATATATATTTGAATATATATATATATATATTTAACAATATATGTTTGAATATATATATATATATATATTTAACAATATATGTTTGAAAATATATATATATTTATATTTAACAATATATGTTTGAATATATATATATATATATATATATATATATATATATATATATATATATATATATATATATATATATATATATATTCAAACATATATTGTTAAATATAACAGACAACAAATATTTCTTCTATCTGGTCATGAGTCGTTCTAATGTTCAAATGTTTGTTTTAATTTCTGGTGAAATAAAGAGAAAAATTATCCAACATTTGGATACGTTTTTTATTAATTTGCTTCTAAGCTTATATTTTCTGTTCATACGTTATTTTAATAGATACAATTTATTATTTGATATGACGTGTTATACCACTCAGCTGTAGAGAATCGTCTGATTAGCTAACTGGTATAGCACCTCAGATCAAATGACACTTCCGTATAGGACACAAGTTCGATTCATTTTGGAGAACGCATATTTTCCATGAAATTTCTCGAACATTCAGGCCGATAAATGTAATAAGTATGTTTGATTATAAACATAGAATTTAATTAAATAATTAATTTGATTAAATAAATCTATCAAGTATCGTAGAAACAGGAAATATATTAAATAATTGTCGGATTTATTCCATTTCATATAATGAATATGTGCATGTGTGTGTGTGTGTGGGTGTGTGTGTGTGTGTGTGATTGTGTGTGTATGTGTAGGATAAAGAACAAATAGGAAAGGTTTATAAATATTATTTTCATTTCAATTAAAGCTTCATCAGAGAATGTGATATAGAAAAAAATATATAAAAATATACAAGTTACAAAATGTCTCAATATAATACGAAACTATGCCAAAAAATTGTCAAGCAAAACTTCATCTACCTGTCCATATACATGTATCTTTAACCTTTTCTACGCTTTCATTCCTGGATAACGGGTTGGCGTCACTTCAATGACACCAAATCACCCCCACAACTAGAAGAAATCGCTTCTTTGCGACATTTACTTCAATGTATATTCATGATATTTTTGTATGTCGCATGCCCTCAGTTTTCATCTCGGAGATGTTTAACAGAAGAGTTTTGGGGGAAATTTTCCCATCAGCCACGGGAGATCTTTTTTATGTCTGCATGTTACAAGTATTTTCGCACGAATATTACATCCCCAGAGACTTGAGTACTTCATATCAGTTTGGATACAGCCTGTTTCTTTCATTACACATTTCTTTTCCTAAGACTAATGCTGCATTGCATAATAATTATATACCAGATGGAAAAAAATAAAATATATAAGCCTACGGATTATAAGTGTTGGGGATAAAAAACAACTACATTTTATAATAATAAAAGGAAATGTTTCTGAACTGATTTATAGAAAAAGAGAACGGGGAGAGAGAAAATGTGTAGTTTTTGAAAAGCGGAAAGAAACCGATTAAAATTATTGTATCTTCCTTTTTTCATATAGACAATATCAATAACTGTTTAGATGGAAACGATGCGGCATATAATGAAGTTATATATTCATTGACGCGGAATAAATATCCCGGGTTTAAATACAAGAAAAAACTATAAATCTTTCAATATATTAGAAACTATCCCATGAGGTTATATTATATCCTTATCTTGTTTTGTGAACTGGCGTTGCTCTATTTCAGCATTTTCTCCCTCAGAGGATATTTTGCCATTCAAAATGTCCTTTATTTCAGACAGCTCCGGATAGTTTGAAAGCAATTGCAATTTCATACTTAATGTCAGTGATTTTTGTGTCTTTACAATTTTTTCTTGGGTCATGTCCGACCGTATACTGGTTAAATGTAGGAATATTACAAAGTTATACCGGGGATTACATGAGCAAAATTATGAGTTCCACCTTGAATCTTATAGAAACAGGCTGGTCGTGATGAAAGCAAAGAAAACAATAATTTTTAAATAATAGAATTTAGTCGAAAATAAATAAAGACCATGAAATTAGAGATATAAATAAACAAAAAACAACTTCAAAGTGATTCAGTTTAAAAGCGTCTACGCAGCTTTATCAGTGATGAATTATTTTCCAAACTACAACTGCTTTCCCTTAGTCAAAACATTGCAAATATCATTAATGTTTCATCGCTATTTCCATGGCAAATGTAAAGACGTGCTACACTCTTTAGTTACGCAATTAAGCCCTGTGATTTGCAGCTATGAGCCGACAATCCGTATACGCGGGTACGATTCATCATAATTTCGTTCATATCCCATAAGTAAGATGGAAGTTTCACTATGAAAGGTTCATCCCTAGAAGTCTATCATTATGGAGTAAACTTCCAACAGCATGTCTCCTCGATATCTACAATTTTACCCGCTTCAACTCCAGGGTTAACCGTTATCACTCCTACATAATCTCATAAACTACGCTTCTAACGCTCATATAACGTCTTTCAGTAGCACTCTACCTAGAGGGATTTTAATTAATATATATTAGTCAAAAAGTAAAACAAAAAAATAGAAAAAGAAAAGGAACACAGTAAAATGCCTTGTTATTTAAACTATTATAAAGATGAAACGTGAATGATAACGACAAATTGTCTCAGATTCCACATAAAAATTCCTGAACAGATATTAGTAATTTCTGATTTCGTAAAATCGTTTCCACCTGGGACTGTATTTTTATTATGTTTTAGGTAATGTCAACAGACTTGTATATCTCGCACTCGTATATAATAACCACCCTTAATTAAGGGTTCCGAAGGTTGCATCCTATTTGAGAAATAACGAAAAATAACTCCGAGTATGGCATTTACTATACTGATATTATGCTCAGACCGATCATTTTGTTAGGCATATTCATTAAAAAAAAGACACATACAGACAGGTTTTAGATTTTGGTAAAGTGATCTCTGGAACATTTGAAATATTGCGCCACATCACTCTATTTTCAGAATTGGTATCGTGTATGTAGGACTTTGTTGGCCTCGTTCATCGATCTCATTATAACTTTCCACACGTAGAGTGAACGCCATTCTAGCCAGGATCCGTGAGAAAATTACCTTTAGTATTTCATTAAATCATGGTTCAGTTCTGATGTTTGCGCGCTACTTAATGTTGATTTCGGAGGTGAAAATGGATAACCAGGGGGTACTCAGACTGGTCCATGAGACGCAGAATCAGTGTATTCTGTTTTGATGCATTCTTTAATTTATTTTACAATGATGTTCACCCTGTAAAAGGCGCGGGGGACAATCGAGGTGGGTGTTAACAGAGTAAGAGGCATAGTTTACGCTTATATTTGGGGAAGATAATGGTTAAACTGAGACTTGAACAGGTTAAGATTGTAGTGATCGCGATAGTTTCATTTTCGGATTCGATTCCACAGAGTAGCAGTTCGTAAGCTGCTAGTGTGGAGACAACAACTTACCAACGGAACACAACTAAATGCGGGTGATTCGCTATAATGTGTCTAAATTTTATAATGTGCATCAATTCGCCTAAAGAAAAAATTGTAGTATTTTTTCTCAACATCTGCAGGCTGTTGACTCGTGTTTAACATGAAAACCTTAACTTCACCCATCGAAATATCTGATCCCGGTAATATACTGGCAGAGGTCACTCATTTTCCTTCATTGACTCAGAACTGATAGACACTCACCAATTTCGAACTTGGACAGCTAAAATATATGTAGATTTAGATATGATTTGAATTCGACTCGTCGCAGTAATAACTTGGCCTCTAACAAATTCACTTATATTTTTCTTCTAGGCTCTAAATGTGAAATTTAGTACATCAAAGTATACCTGCCTATATTTCTGAGATGAGGTGTTATAAACACTATTTACATTATTCGGACTATTGTCCTCATCTTTGTCGCCATATTTATTACAACGTTTCGGCCGTTGTACGATCTGGCAACCTTCAGGTGATTGGAATATCGAGCTAAACCCTTTATTTCGCTCACTGGGGTATACTTGTCATGTTTAATGTCTTCAAGGGCACATGGCACAGTGGATAAAGGCGTTGGTTACATCCAGGACCCAAAGAGTGTGAGTTCAATACCCGGTTAAGGCAGTGGAGAACCTGGAGAGGGAAATTAACAGGAGATAACTGATAACTGACATCCGTTAAACATGGCACGTGGAACTAGAACAGCCTACCCAGTGAGCGAAATAAAGGGTTTAGTTCGACATTTCAACCATCTGACGAAGGCCGGAGCGTAAAACAGCCGAAACGTTGTAATAAATATGGCGACAAAAATGAGGACAATTGTCCGAATAATGCAAATAGTGTGTATCGAAGTGTACGTTTTGTTCAGTAGAAAATAAAAGTTAACAGTAGTAGTTGCAAATACTAAACCGGCAAAGGAAAGGTTTGCTTGTTAGATTTTTCAGATAATAGCACAGTCACTGTCTTCATGGGGGGTGTTAGTCAAAGACCTTGTCCAGCAGTGAATTAGCAGTTACTGAGGCTGATGCTTGTAGTGAAGACGAAGACGATAGTATATTTCAATAATATAGCAGAATAAGTGAAATGGTAATTAAATTGCATGGAGTTTGGGTGAAATAATTTTCATCTCATTATGATTATTAATAGAAGGCTAACATGGCTTCTATAATTAGCTGGGAATTTCTAATTGTCAAGGTCTCCATATTCTGTGGAGAAATGTGAGCGCAAAGACCGTACAGAAGATTTTTATCTCGAATTTTATGTGCAATAATGGAAACCCGCCAAGAATCCTTCCGGAGTATTAGAAATCAAAACAGGTAATTAAATAGCATCACCGAGGAAATAATTAATTGGAATCTATTGCCAAAGATAATGATAGAGTGTGAATGGAAAACACTAAAACCTTGACGCTTGAAAATATCGAGGAATGAACCAGGAAGTGGAGGCAATTTGAAAATCAAAACACTTATATTGGATAATTGATATAATAAAAATAGATCACAGAAATAGCAATAAGCTGATATGTACTGAATATTCCCCCTAAAAATCAAAAGGGATTTTAGAAGATTATGTTATTAAGCGTTATACATATTAATGAGTAGGCGGTGTTTCCCGTTAAATGTGTTTAAATTTATGCATATATCAGATGCATTCCGTCATCAGTAATTCAGGTTATTGAAATTCAAAATCGGGAAGCCGTGCTCGAATATTTTGTATATATCATAGCAGGTTTACTCTCGAATGACTGACACACACACACACACACACACACACACACACACACACACACACACACACACAGAAAGAGATAGATAGAGGTAGATATATGTATGTATGCATGTATTTAGACAGCAGTCCCTTTTTTATACAAGTTTTATTAAAGACGAATGACAAGTTACAGCGATTAAACATTTTATTCAATTTTTCTAATATAAGTATTCTGATTTTCAAAGTGCCTCTTCTTCTTGGCTCATTTCCCGATATTTAAAACTACATTCATATGCAAGATCCGAATCACAGAGAATCAATATTACTGATGATTTTACATGCCCTTTAAGAAACTGTGTTCCTGATCAAAGCAAAATTCATGAACAATCATATTGGACATACAACTAGATGCCTATCAAAAACGCTCACGTTATATTCCTCTGACCATACCTCAATTAGGAAGCATTTAAACACATATTTAAACACATATTACAACACCTAATTATGTTCATCTGCAAGATATATAAAACACAAATAGAATAGCCTCATGTATATGTACATAAAACGCTAAAGCGTACGGATGCAAGAATATCAAACAAGTAAAATCTAATACTCAGTACCATTAATGATGAAAACGTCAAAAGGTGCTGACATATAAATCCCTCCGGATACATTTAGAAACATCTACACACCAGTTAAAAAAACATTCATGATAAAGGCTAATGGAACAGCTGAAAGCGCTCGTGTGTACAGAACATTCGCGCAGTTCTTTATGTGTGTAAAATAAATCACTTACACGAACACAAGAGATTTTGAATAAAAAAAATTAATCGCTGTAACTTGGTAGTCGTATTTAATGAAACTTGTATAAAAGAGTGATTGCTTCCCAAATACGCAATTATATATGTAAATTGATTTCAGATAGAGTGTAACTTAAGTCAACATACACGACCACGAATAATTTGAAAAATCAGAAGAAAACGTTTCAATCCAATAACTCATATTTTAGAAGATGTACTGCACATATATCCATCTCATACCATAACCATATAAATACAATTTGAACTTTTTTTTTCTAAAAAAGAAATATTCTCTTGAATATTATTCGATAGCTTTTTGCCAGACTTTGAATTATGCTACTTTGCATCCTTCCACAGCATCAGTCTGTATATCGCGTCACCAAAACTCTTTGCACAGTTCTCTTCACATTTATATGTCACCATTTTTTATAGAGAACATCAGGGCTGAGGTGAATGCAGTTGGGCAACAACAAATCAGATAATAATTATAGCATTTTTTTTTTTGTTTACACAGTTTTCAACTTTTGCCAGTCGGTCCATTCTACTAGTTGTTATTGTCATATTTCTTAACGACTGACAACAGTTTTATACTAATTTAGAAAATCAAAACTAAGTATTTAACCAATATAGAGATCGGGATGATTTTAAACTTCTTTTTCGCTTTGAACGTTATAAGAGTCTCAGAAATGAATTCAGTAAAACGGAAATATGATAAAAACTTTTACTAAGGAAAGTACTTTCATTTCTATAGGGTGTTACTACAAGTTATTGGATGACTATACTGTTATAATTCTGGCGTATTGTTAGTAGAAAACAAATTTTATATGAATGGAGATTAATGATATATTTTAATCAGTTTGAAGGCAGAATAATTGAACAATAAAGAACGAATAATGACTCCCCAGTTTGTTTTTTCGATAATCTTCCCTGAATAAAATATAAATAGATATAATACAAAATTGCAAATCTAATCCCCAAAAGTGAAATTAGCTAATTTGATTGTTAATGCTAGACAACAGCGATATTCAGAATTACAAGCTACGATAAACCAATAAATCATGTTGTTCTCTAACAGGCCTTAAACATAAGTGTATATTTAACACGTTCCACAATTTAACCAATTCTGACAGAATTTTGAGTTAGAATAAACTTCTCACAACCACAAGTAACAAACGATTGTTATATGACATAATATGTACTGCTGAGAGGTGTTAATTGGGCGAGATAGCCAGGCAAATTCTAAACTTCTTCAGGAAGGTTTGAATTTAGAGTTTACCTTTTTCTAGACGTGTCGCCAACCACGTCTATAGTACCAAGTCTCTCTTGCTGTTTATCCGTAGCTGTGGGGAGTGAGTGATGGATTCGTAGCTTTCCCAAGGGTTTCGACACGTAAGTGCAGGTAATAAACTCGACTCGAATTCGAACCCGACTCTCCTATTCCGAGCTGCTATCCATTATTCCACCGTTTCTCATGCAAATAAATATTGTCATTAACAGTTCATTCTCCAGTTTTAGTCGTTGTTCTTTTTCGTTGTATTACGAAATCGTTTTATGCGTTCATTTTTTTCTCTCTCTTAGAAATATTTGAATTGCTTGATGTGCATTTTGTAATTCTGCAGGCATGTTCTTTTTTGTCCTGCCTCAGATGCATTATTTTTACGGATGTCACTGAGAACAATTGATCATCTCATCTTTTCTGGTTTTCACTGAATTTGCTTGAGGCACTACTTTGGGAAAAGGGCAAAATCTTCTGAAGTTATGCTTCAACTCATCAATGCTACTTGATAGAAGCTCCAGTGCTTTGTTCAAACTCCTTCTGCTTGATCTTAAAATCTATGGTAATAATTTTGCACAAATAATGATAATACATATATATATATATATATATATATATATAATGTTTTTTTATATTTACAAATATTTAAATAAATGCTCTGTTTATAATAAAGAGTAATAACAACATTTACCGGCCTGAATGCCCGAGACATTGTCATAGAAAATATGCGTCCTTCAACATGAATCGAACCTGTATCCTATACGGAACCATCATATAGCCTGACATGCTTTACCGATTAAGCCACAGAAATAGCGGTTCGGTTAGCAATTTCGATTTTACGGGTTTTAAACTACAATTCTCCATGATTTTCTCTCGTATATTCATATCTGCTCGATGCTGATCCAAATGTAAACAAATGACGTCACACATTATGAAATTGACAAAGTCCGACAATTATTTGAAGACATTATTATGTTATACATTCTTTTTTATAGATATAAATATTTAAGTAAATGCTCTGTTTATAATAAGCGGTATTATCAACATTTACCGG
>OZ038481.1:108696448-108701448 GCA_964036315.1 Acanthosepion esculentum
GAGTCCCTATAGACGCTCAAAGCACGGAGCCTCCCCCAAAGAACACCCATTTATTGATGGTAGTTCAGGGTCCGATCATCGATAACGAAGTGTAACTAATTTGTTTTTTCGAGGCATTGAATGTAAACATGCTGACTATAAATAAAATAAAACAAGTTCGGAACTATTAAATTTCAATAATCTCTGATATGAATAAAAACCTATGAATATTTTCATCGTTATTTCATATAAATATTTACACAGCTTATTTCAAAGTGATGAAAGTATTGCATTTTTTGACTACTAATCAAACATTTGACTAATTAAGAAGTAAATAGAATTTCAATAATACTAATTCTATTCTAATTTATAAGTGCATCAACTATATTATTATTGCTGCAATTATGATTGCTTCTCAAATATTAGAGTACTGTGGAGTTGCCCACAAGTTGAAGAAAAAATATGTAATTCTGAATCGATCGCATGTGTCATAGCCCCAGGTTGTGAGACGAATTAATTAATACATGTAGATATTTAACATTATCTTATAAATACATATGATTGGCACATTTTATTATCATATATGATAATATTTAATAAATTGATTGCAACTATTAGATAGGAATCTAAATCTGGACTTTCTTGTACTTATCCCCATATATGCGCGTGTAAGACTTTTCAAATATAATCAACAAATAAGCTCGATAGAATGAATGCAAGGACCAGTCAATGTAGATATAAATGAAAACTGATAACGGGACATAAAGGAGAATGTATGTAGTGAAAATTGTGAAGATAGATAGTTATGGACCCTGAATTGATGCTTGTAATGTTCAGAATAGCATACACAAAATTCTCTTCCACAATGAAGTTGTTTTTGCGGGGAAGCTGTCTGAGAGAAATTTCAATGTTACAAATGGAAAGCTATTCGATCTTATTTCCGCTCTAAGTTTACGATATCAAGAATTAATTGACGTGTGTCTCGTAGGCATAATGCCAGGATATAGTTAAATGTTTTGTCTACAATGAAGAAAAACGTTGATAGAAAATAAAGATCAACATGTATCAACTAGCTGGTTTGAGATTTATTCTAAACTACTCTTCAACAGAAATATATTTTTCTCTGCCTTGAATATATATCAAACATATATCAACATTGAAGGAAATTAGCGCATAATCCACCTAACGAGCATTTGTAAATGACTAGCAGAACAGTGTTTCGGAGAGATACAAAATAAAGACAAAATTTGCTAGGAGCTACAAAGGACAGGGAATTGTGCAGTGCCACGAATGCTAAAGTCCTGAAGGATAACGGCACATAGAAGAAGAAACATTATAATTTACTATCAAATTAGTCTGGTTAGCTTATTAGAGCTGTTAATCGTAGGGCAAATTGCAGTAGCGAGGAGTAATAAATGCAATATTGTACAAATTATCATCAATCTTTCTTAGGTACACATGTAGCTCTCGTTGTCCTCGCAACATTATATTCATTGTCTTCGCTTTTAAATAAGAATAATCATATCACTCTAGATTTAGTTTTGAAATATGCATGTTCCATTATTCTTAATTTAATCATAGATGCTCTTACATTTGTTTAGCTGCAAATACGTTTCCTCTCTTTATGGTGACTACTCCTACAGGGGATAGCGTTTTGCGGACACAGAGCAGCACTCACCGACATCTGTCATCACAGAAGATTGGCTTTCTAATTTAATAACGTTCCTAGTTGGGCACAAACATGTGTTACCTCACCAAAGTGTGATCATATGATGGATCTCAGAGTTAAGTCTGACAAAGATCAGCAGTAGGCAATCCATCAAACTCAAAAAGGCGAGTTAGCCCAATTAATTACATAAATCTTTAAAATGACGACAAAACTAAATACATTCCATCGCATTCCTAATGGCTTCTCATCTAAACTTATTTTCTCAAACGAGCAATATGAGAGAAGAGTTTTAGCAGACACCATTTACACAATATAAAAACATTAGTTCATACACAAACCTTCATATCTGATGATATACAAATATATGTTTCAAAGCCTACGTGGATAATATAAACAGTAAGAAGTAAACTACTGAATGCGTAGCGGAAATTTGTAACTCACAGGAAAGAATCACTTCATTTGAAATTAAGTAGCTATATTATATACTTTTAAATGAAAGGAAATTAAAATAAGATTAATATCCTCGCATTTTAGAAGATACAAATATTGTGTGCAAAGTAAAAACAATTTGGAATATAATTGACATAATCTCTATGATAGTAAGCGCATGGTGCTTATCATATACTCTTAAGATAAACCAGGTATATTAAACATGACGAAATTAAATATGTGTTTTGTGACAATACCTGTAGTTATCTAAATAGCAAAAGAATAAATGACACCGTTTCTATTGGCAAAGTTAAAATAAAAGAAATAAATGTCTTAGATAAATTCTCAAGAAGTTACAAAATGACAATCATGTGTTCTTTGTTCAAAAGCGAAGAGGCTGTAAATGAATTTACTAATGCCCAAATCCATAAACAAAATAAATGTAATTGACTTGATAAATACTAACACAACTAAACATGTTCAGAGTGAATTCTTCAGAAACAAAGATAATACAAGAAACACATCGAATCATAGCTTGTTCTGTCGAATTTGACTTTAAAATTGAGAGAAATTGAACGATTCTCAAAGAGAAATCAGAGAGAACATCAGCAAATTTGGGGAAGGAATCAATAACAGATTCCAGGTTTTGTGGAAAGGGGAAAATAATAGAAAATGCAAATAGCCAATTGGTAACTTTAATTAAGGAATCAGCAGAGATAGCCATGGAAAAAAGAAACCGACTTGACAGTAAAATAGGAAATGATTGAAAATAGGATATAAAATGTCGACAACGATAAGAGTGATCAAATTTAAAGTGTAGAATTAAACAAATATATCAATACAAATGCAACTTTAAAAAGACAAAAAAAAACTATCGAAGCTTTCAGAAGTGTAGGGAACATGTAATATAATCATTTGACAAACACATTTAAGCAGAAATTACGGTTTATCATCCTATATTCTATACATAAATTAAATAAATTTTCAGCTATGCTGATATCTAGTTCAGGTATAAATTAAGCTACGCCATTTCATAACTCATGTTAAATTATGCTAGGTTAGAATATACAACAATATACAAGGGAAGCCAGTGTATACACCCTGTTTTACATGAGATAATATTTATATTATTGTTTGCACAGGGATAGGCGCATATAATGGACCATTCAGTATATGTCCACAGAGATCTCTTGTTGATTTATAACTCTCAATTTTAATCTGATTCTTTGGTTTTCACGTTAGTAATTCTACATTCCAGTTGCTAATAGATTCTGATCAGCCAGTGTCAGGTTATCGATTAAAAAAGTTAAGATAAGCCATAATTGCCAATTGTTCATCTGAAGGTATCAAATAAATTTCTAGTTAAGAAAAACTATGTTGATGCTATTAGTAAATGTGTTACAATATAAATCAGGTAGGTATAGTTTAGAATATTTTATACTTAGAGGTATCAAATATGTTATTTCCAAACATCTCACGGGGGTTATCATGGACTACTCGTAATGTTAGTCCGTCCTGGTATCCCTGAAATAGACTAACTATAGCTTGAAGATATTAAGAATATTCGAGGTTTACTATACAAATCTGACACGTCAAAAATAAATTATGTACTCTGGAATGCCCTCAAATAAGAAATAGATGAAATATATTTAGCGCTTAAATCTGTTAACTGCAAGAGGTAATGGCAGAGTAATAAAGAATTTTGGAAGGTAAGGTGTAGAATATTTCCGAAAAAAGATTGTCACAGATGTTTGCACAATGCACACGAAAAAGAAATGTGCTTGAAATAACAGTCTAGAAATAGTAGTCCCACTTTTTATATACAAAATATATTAAAGCTCTTAGCCTCTATTGATCTATCACAATACTATTAAGCATAGTCGACTTATTATCATATGTATTTCAGTCAGTTGCACTTTTAGGTGATCATGTATATTTCGATATATGACAGGCAGGTTTTTTTTCCCGCAGTAGTTTGGTATTCTTTCTGTGGTAGACCATTTGCCATCCAAAGCTATAGAACCCAGTCTGTCCTGCTATTTACCCGTAGCTAGGGTGGGAGAGAAGAAAAGGATTCATTTATGCGTAAGTCAATGTAATGGATTTGACTTAAATTCGAACTCGCCTCTCCTATTCCTCAAAATTAAGCCTTTATTCATTAGTCATATAGTAGAGCGTCATACGTATTAAAGTATAGAATAAGAAAAAAGAACTAGAGGAAAGCCAGCTCTGGGAAATAGGTTAACTTTAGATGCGGCCAGTCAAAGATTGATCAGTTTATTAAAGGTTAAACTAAATATAAGTAAGAAGATTCTTTAAAATGCCGAATTATTATTTAAAGAGTAATTATAGAAGCATCTGGGAATATATACCAAAGTAAAACTGAAATATTCCGAGTAAAGAAATGTGCAAATATAATAAAGACTGGAAAAAAAAACGGAAAAAAGGCTACGATTTCGCGGAAACTATTTAGAGTCGTATATAGAATTATCATATGGAGATAGAAGTATAATATGTAGATCAAAAATATCAAAACAATAGAAAATGTTCTGAAAAATTCCAAATATATGTAAATTTAGGTGAGTTAATAAACTTACATGCGTGAAATTGTGTAATATGTATATATATATATATATATATATATATATATATATATATATATATATATATATATATATATATATATATATATATCCTTCATCCCTCAGTTCACCAACGGATTAGTGGTAGAATACACGACTGACGCCAATTCAGTTTCGATCAAAGCTAGAGGTAACCGGACGTCTAGCCACAATGATGAGCTATGTTACAGCGAAACACAATATATATATATGAAATATACAAATATGCTAAAATCTTATATATATATATATATCTATATATATCTTCACCTGATGAAGTACCATCTTAGTTTTTGTGTGGC
>OZ038481.1:108703948-108728948 GCA_964036315.1 Acanthosepion esculentum
ACACACACACACACACACACACACATATATATATATACGCACATATATACAAGTGTAGCATTGGTGTATACGGGATAAATTACAATAACCAGAAAACAATATTCTTAAAAGAGTGCTCAATACAGAGTATAGCTAATATAATTATTTATTCGAAAATTATAGCATAAATATGTTATAATATCGCTACAAAATAGCCATTTTGTTTCAACAATTCTGCTGTTTATCAAGTGATATGACACCAGAAGTGTTGAAACAAAATGGCTTTTATTTTACTGATTTTATATCATATTTGTTATATTTGTTATAAATAATTATATATATATATATATATATATATATATATATATATATATATATATATATATATATATATATATATATATATATGAATGTCTGTGTGAAAAGTGATAGAATGTATCATAATGTAAGAAACTGTTATAGAAGTAAATGAGAAACTTTTATAGAAGTAAATGAGACACGGGATTCTTTTTCTAATTTTAACAAAAATGCTTACGCTGTACAATCTACTCAAGTTGAAGAGGTACAGTGTAGCAGGCCCTGTTTATGGGGATATTGCTCTAGATTTGAACAGGTTATGATTGTAACTATTGGGGAAGCATCAGTTTGAGAATCGGTTCCGAAAAAGCCGCTTTGTGGAAGAAGCTGCCGGAAGGGATCTTACATCTAACAAATGGAATAAGGATTTGAGTGTTGTTCACTACAATGTGCGTGGTGTGGCGGGTCTAAGCCATGGAGTTCAAATCTGGTAGAACTAAGGAATCTAGTTTGTCAGAATACTTAACACGAATTTTGTGAGAACAGCCAGAGATTTTACATTTCTTCGGTAATGGATTAAAATGGAAAAGTTAGTTTAAGGGGCAACATTCTTTGCATGTGAAATATGCAGTCTGATAATTTTCTCTTACATAAAAGAAACAATAACTGAATAAATTCCCTCGGATAAATATAAAAACATCTTGATGCACTCAGAATTCATCATGTTGTGCAACTAACAGTACAATCAAAACTGTAATGTCTGCCATCTTTTAGACATGTTTTTTTTTCAACGCGTAAATTGTGAAATATAATGAGTATACACTTTTAAAACTGTCTTCTTCCTTGGTTTTGATGGGAATTTATAAAAGTTATCGCTTGAAGAAAAACAAACATCTACTGCACATTCGCTGTGCTGTCAGCGTGGGAAAGTTGCCAAATAATCAATAGTCTTCTCCAGACAATTGTTTATATTTCAACACGGTATATTATGGAGTACTTCTTATTAATAAATTTATGTGAATGTACCGTTCGTATATATCAAACATTCAGCCAATGTTGGGTGTAAATTTTAATTTGTTCTACACTGCGAAATATTGTCTATATGGGAAAACAAATGACTTTACATTTAAAAACAATGGGCTCATTTTCAACAACAATATTTTTCGTACCAGTCACAAAAATAGAGACATTTTACTTCGCGTAAGCCTCTTTCGAATCCATAAATCTCTTCTTCCGAATATTCTTTCCATTTCAAAGACAATATATTTGCTTTCCTCATAACCTAACTCGCGGGCAAGTTAGTATTATTACTCTAGGTACGTTATTCTAAATCACTTTCAACCAATGGACTTATGGTGACACACATTACCGGTTTTTCGTAACACATCTGTATTGTGTTTGGTGTCATTTTGTGAACTTAAATATTTTTATCTTTTAAAAAATTAATATTGGAAACACTAAATTAAAGAATACATTAATTATTGGGAATTAATAAAAATAATACAATTATAGAATTGTTTTATTTGAATAATTATTTTAATTAAAGAATAATTTTAATATAAAACAAAGCCATAATTATTGAAACCTGAATTTTGTAAACTCTAAAAATCTGAAAACGAGCTTTTATCAATTTAATATATTGCATATATTGTCTTTAAAACTGGATATATAAGTAATGTGCATCAACTTAATATGAAAACTTAATATTTTCAAAGGAATTGTTTGCTTTTGATAACTGCTTTGAATCTCTTGCCAAAAAAACATACTATATCTTATTAGTCTAAATGGGAACATTCGTGAAGACACGAAGTAGAAAATCTTTTTCTTAAAGAAATAAAAAAGGGAATATATCAGCAGTAATCTGTACAAAACCCTTACAATATCAATGAATATCAGAATGAATTTATTTTGTCGCTTTTAATTATAATTGACAGAAGGAAGTAACTCGTCAACAAAGGATATTTTTCGTCACTTTTTAAAGTTGTATGCAGTATACTTGAGAAAGTTTCTAGTAGAAACAGCAGCTTACTGATTATGTCAAGAAAGCAAGAGAAAAGAAGTATTTTAATCCTTTCCTAATCAGTTAGGTGCCAGATGTGCTTAAGAAGTTTCCTGGAACATAGGGTTCTAACTCAAATAATATTTGAACCTAGTCCTTTGTTATATTCCATACACCTTGAATATAAAACAACTCGATTATCTTTAGAAATAATTGCAATCTCTTACATAATTATTAATAAGAATAATGTTTCATCTAACGATATTCGTATAGCCTAAAATAAACTAATTTTTATATTCTCGAGCAAATGTTTTCGTTTCTGCTGATAGTATTATATATATTTAAATGTAAATTATTTAAAGAAAAAGGAAAGGAAACTTTTCCTCAAAATATTAATTTCCCACATGATACTACTGTATAATTATATCAATGTACACCAACAGAAAAGTTGTTTATACTGTCTCATACCTAACGGAGAACGCGCTCAAATTTATGCGTATTTATAAACAGTAACGGAAATGTTTCCCCTGAGTGATTTAATAACGGGAGAGAAGACATGAAAATAATCATGACGAGGCATTTGCTTGCTTATTTATAGTGCCAACTCCGTTAGTTACTAGTTTCATGAACACGGCTCCGATTATTCTCTGTGGCAATTAATACAGAAATGTTTGTCTGATATGCTATAATCCGCTGAGCAGAAAACGAAGATGTGAAACAAACCAAGAATGACCGAGGTAACTACAATCCCTTTAGAAAGTTATATTATTCCAACAAGTGTTCTACTTGTAATGCCTTTAATGTCTCTAGGGTTGGTTCTTTATTGTGTCTGTTCTTTTTTTGTAACAGCTACACAATTCTATCCATACGAGAAGCGATAGTGAATACATTGTGTTCATGTATCTACTACCGTTTAGATGTATTTTTACGCAATTGTATTTACATTATTGCTTAATTCTTAATATTGTTTAGTGAAAGATGTCTTCCAGAAAATAGGCAAAGTACTAACTCATGAAGAATATTGTTAAAAAACAAAGAAATTGTGCTAAACGGCTATGTAATGTCTAATCAGGTATAGACAGTTGGATACTGGATTATTAACACACAGATGAAGAAACATACAGAGGCGGAGATGTTCATCTACCGGCTAATTTTAAAAATAACACAACATGTGAGCAACGAGAAGTTAATTTAAAATCAATTAAATATACTTATAATCCGAAGGAGACGAGACATTTTCATTTTTTTAGCGCTATGTAATATTAGGAAGGAGGCAAGGTGGAGTAATGGATAGCGGCTCATATTGAGGAATCGGAGAGCCGAGTTCGAATTCCAATCGAATCCATCTACGTACTAATACCCTTGGGAAAGGTATGAAACCTCTTCTCTCATCAGCTATGGTAAACAGAAGAACAGATCCAGTTCTATAGCCTTGGATGGCAACTGGTCTACTGCAGAAATAAATGTCAACCTACTGCGGGGAAAAATCTCGTCAGTCATGTATCGAAACATACATGATCGCCTAAGCGTGCATCACGCATGGCACATAACTGACTAGATATCTGAATGTATTTTATTTCTTCTCGGAACACGTTTCATAGTGATTCTTACACTTTTGGCAGATTTAATGTTTGACGAGTGTCAAATAATTCACGCACATTTTCCTCGTTATGTTTCATTGACATTATAACTGATGGTTATTGACTCTTGTTTTTTTTTTACTTTTCCATTCACTGTATATATGTTCCCATTCCTTATATGCTATGTCTATATTTTCCCCTGCATTCCAAGCTGGGACCGCCTCTCCTTCGCCTCAAGTTTCTACTTCAACTGGAAAGAGATTATCCTATTTCCCATACAGGAGAATTAAAATCACATGATATCCAGAACATTTATTTACTCTAACATTATTTTCTTATCTTTGAATACTTTAGTTAATTTCTGGAAGGAACCATTCGCGATACGTATGCATTCGGCCCCCTCTTACGAAAATATACACATTGTTTAATTTGTCCTACATGCTTGTGTTTATCGTCCTATATACATAGTTCACAACTTGGAATTTTCACAAACATAAATTCCATTTTTTTTTATACTAATAATTCAGGATAATTCAAAAAGAATTTCAGAATTTTTTTTCTTGCTGTTATATAATTATTCTAAAAATAGATATATGCTTGTTCATTTTAAACAGGTTAATATTATTAACAGTTTAATTCATAATCTCATGTTAATTTAAAATATATAAAACATAAATTAATACCAGACTAAAATAATTTAAGTACGTATTTACATAAAAATATCAAGAACATCCTTCATTTACATTCATTGTCACCGTAGATTTCTTAAATGATTATTTATAAGCGTTTTAAAATTTAGGCTTATTGAAAAACAAATATTATTTTTGGTCTTGTATATAAATACAAAATAAAATTCCTTGCATTTGGCTAGATAAAGTCCCTCACAGGAAGAAAGGTATCAGCCAAAATTAGTTTTTCTTTTGCCTTTATCTTTATTCATATTGTCATTCACAGATGTGTGTGTGTGTGTATATATATATATATATATATATATATATATATATATATATATATATATATATATATATATATTGTTTTGGTATCCTCTGTCTAAAGAGTCTATGTTAGACACTTCCACCTACTATAAGATTAGTAGGGCAGAAGGTTTCGGGGAACTGTGAATAGATTGAGCACTAGTGCATTCGATACACTGTCACTAATCGTGTAATTCTCTTCTGGGGTACTTCCTGTTTAATATACGATATAACTGCAAAACCGACTTTTTATTACTTAACCATTTAGTTGGTTACAACATATATATATATATATATAATGGTAAAAGACATTAGGAAAACTGAATTATTAGCCGACGAATTTCGTCCAATGTCAACTTTTTCAAGGCAAAAACAAAATGAAAAATTCCATATTAAACGAAACGCGTCGCTAAAAATACAAATTTTCCTATTTTCTTCTAATTTTATAAACACAGGCATATATATATATATATATATATATATATATATATATATATATATATATATATATATATATGTATGTATGTATATATCTTCCTCTTTTGATAGTATATACTAAACACGCCTTGTTTATTTAGGAATGTAACGTGTATTATGGGAAGATTACAAGTTATAATTAATTCTATTTTTGGTAAATATACTCGTGACTTTATGAATTAGGCATTGAATGCGGCTAGTGGGAAATGCAATACATTGACATGTAAATTATTTCTTTTTAAAGTTCCTTATAAAATCCCTGATATATTTTTAGATTACTTAACCATTTTTAAATAGATGTTCCTGTAGATAACCCAAACACTCTGCCTATGTTTATGCACATCCTTTCCTCAAGAGAACACGAAACGAATCCTTCCGTAAAAGCACTTTCTGAGTGGATTATTTAAAGCAGAAAAAATCAATAACTTTCACTTGCAGTCGGATATACGATCAATAAAACTAAAGCTATATTAGAAAGTTAAAAAAAAATATACTAAGACATCTTGCTGTTCTCGCTAAGACATGTAATGGGTGACAAATTGCACAATGTATGTGTAGCAGAATGCAGGATCAGATCTCGATCGTAAAAAAAAAGTTAATTTAAGTTTAATCTAAAATGTTCCTGATATTTCCCGTCTTTACAAATTTGCCTGAACGACACGACAATTAGAATTCGTACACTTTCTTTCTAGAGACGTGGCTATGTTCTCACTGATTATTGCAAATTCTTTTGAAGAATTCAGAGTATAAATCGTTTAATTTTTAATATGGTAATTGAGTTGATATGACAAATAACACTTCGATGTCACGTAGATATTTTAAGCTATTCATTCTCTATTGATCCCTAAAGTATCCACATGATACCTAGTTTGTAGATATTAAAAAAAACAATTTAAATAAACCAAACAGGTGAAACAATTCAAGAAGTATAACGAATTAAATAAAACGAGTGAGTATATTCAAATGTAGACGAAAATGAGACTGCCATGTCTTCTTAAAATTCCAGTTGATACTGTTGAATTTGTATTCGTAAAAATATACTTGAATGAATTTATATCACTTTCTTTCAACTATAGTCTGAGGGCTGAGTGAGATCTCAATCTTTGGTTTGCAACCAGACTAGGATAAGAAAATTCTAAATTCAAAACCATCTAGCGTCGAGCTAGCGACTCCATCATGCAAGAGTCAACACACCTGCATCACATAATATTTTGGGGATGTATGATATTCATATTATTTGAAACGGAATCTCAAGATTGATGCATTTAGTCATTAATAATAAGTGACAATATATTTTAGATTGTGTGATGTTCTACTAGAAATAATAAAGTGTGCTTTGAAATTACTACATTTTTATATAGAAATTGTTAGTCATGTATTATAATAAACTGAATACTTGTTGAAACTTGACTAATGCATGGAATAATAATGCAACACAAAATGTACTTAGAACAAAATGTATTGAAACAAGAAAGTGTACACAATAATTACATATAGTCTTTTGTATATTCCTGGGAAGACCGTTCTTGGAGAATGTGTTGACTAAGTCGCAGTCGGGCAGAGTCTCTAGTTGCATCTCTTGATTCGCCTCTCATGTCTTCCCGGTACCAACCATATGTATATAGTCGGTACTCCACTATGCAAATTAGGTGGATCCTACCACAACAATACTATTCATCTTTAATGTGCCATCTACCTTCAGGAGGAGGGTGATCGTGGTTAGCCATAATTTGTTTTTATCCTTTTTAGCACAAACTGATGTTTGTCAGCTTTCACTCTATCCTATTCGTCAAACCCTCGGTAACACTTGTCAAAAGTGCGGGATATCTCTGATTTTCCACTTGACTAAAAACATTATGCTAGGAACGGTTTACTCTTTAATATGTAAGTATCCATCCAGAAGGTGGCCTTTTTGTTTGGAAAGGATCATAAACATCTGTAGCGGGGTCTCTCTACTTATTTCTCCCTCGACAACAGATAGAGATTAAAAACTTACAATGGTATGTTTGTATTACAGGGCGTATACGATATTCTAACAGAATTTTACACTTATAGTACGATTATTTACTACAATCGGAAAACTTGATGTTGTTTCTTATTGGCATATATTATTCTTTAACTCGATTTCTTCTCCTATACTCACCTCGACTAAAGTACGTTATTTAATCGCTTGTTTAACTAAAAGAGAAATATAGACTGTATATAATTAATGCATTTGCGTATCACACAATAAAAAACTCAACTGTGATTGTAATTTTATGTTTTTCTATGAAGAGCCAATGGTATTATTTTTCAAGATTTTCGATTTGAAAGATTGTATGCTAGCGAAGTAATTTACAATGTACAAATGCAGCATTCGTTAATTCAAAATTAGATTCCACACAAAAAATGAACCTGTTGATAAAACTAACTACAATCAAATGTAATTTGCATATTTAACCTGAACAATGCATTCGCATAATTCCAAAAGTTTATTTACTTTTTATTTTCATCTTCATCCATTAACATTTTTGAAACGCATAATGTATATAAATGATACAGTGTCAAGATACAAAATCAAACAGAATAGAGACATTTCAAAACATGCGTACGTTTCAGTCCTCCAGAAAGGAGACGTTGAATAATATTTCCTAACATTTAACCCTGTGTCTGTAATCATATTTTGAGATTGGCCAGTGCCATTGAATAATGACTATATTCAACATAAATTATATCACTGAGAAGCGATGGCTATATCCTCTGGACTATCTCTTCTGTGACAGTGGGTACTTAATCAACATTATAGGAGGATAATATTAAAAACAATGGATGTTTAGCGCTTAAATATTTAATTCCTTAGAAGTTAATCGCAAGTTTAGTAAAAATACATGCTACATAAAATAAATATAGATGCTATATAAATACAAGATAGTATGTTATTTAATAACATCGAAATAAATGAATATTCATTCAACTTTGAAAATCTAACAAAACTTACTGAATGATATGGAACGCTATTATATAAAATGTATTAATGTTGACTTTGCTAAAATTTAAATACGTGTTAGGTATTATAAACATTGAACAAAGCAAAATCTTATTTTAAATGAAGTAATTAGTTACGATTCTTTTCTTTATTGTATAAAGGTGATTTGTATTTTGTACATATAAAATCAACGAGGAATAATTATGAGATTGAATCACATACAATTGCATATTTCAAAGAAAAAAAAATAACATGAATATATATTTAATATTTTTAAAAAATGTATTCAGGAAAGAAGTTTGCTTGACTATGCCGATGTAGATTTTCTTTTCTTTCTAGACAGCGCAGCACTGAGTTCACGGTTTCACATCAGTGGATAGGTAGAAATGCTGTTAGCTTCGATTAAAAGAGGAGTAAAATAAAATAAAAATATTTGTGTCGAAGGAGCTAAGAACGTGATAAGAATACTGAAATACAGAAAGTAAGTGCAGTGTTTTGCGGCATCACGGCCGTCTTCGGGAAGATACATGTCAGTTGCCAACTCGAAGCAGGAGAGAATTGGCAGGCTACGGCCCAATTAGAGGAACTGGCGCGCCAGACAAAGAGAGGGAGAACATTGGGTCAGACTGCGAATATAATCATTAGGATTTATAAAGGATGTTATCATTGGAAGCTAGACGAGACAACAGGTTAAAGACAGAGAAAAAAAAATCGTATATTTACATATAATAATACACTTACAGAACAAGTTAGAGTCAGTGTGTATGTCTATAATGATAAGCGTATATCAAGTATATATTTATGTGTCTCTGTAGTAAAACAATGATGAAAAGAAAACAGAAGACTCATCATCAATATATTTGCGAATTCTCTTTCATATATATGTATATATATAGCGTAATTTCATTCAAAAAGGTTTGGTTAACTAAATTAGACATTTGCTGCGATCCTTTCAATTTCAAAGATTAATTTCTTGGTAGCCTTATAAAATTGATTAAGAAGAATACCAAAGTTTTCTTTCAAATATTTTTTTTTATTTTCCAAATTATGTTCAATTCCATCACAGACCATCTTCAGGGGTTTAAGTTGTCTGTGATATTTATATGTGTTTCTGTAAATTCGAAATATTTCAACTGTTTGTTTTTACTGCGTATGCAACGTTCTCAATTTCAAATTTCAAAGTTCGCGTGATTGTAGGCTTTTTTTGTCAGTACAAGAGTTATCTCTTTTCAATTTTTCCGTATATATATATATATATATATATATATATATATATATATATATATATATATATATATATATATAAATATGATATAAATTGTAAGGAGGATTTAATAATTATAATTAAGTAATTCATTGAGTCTGAAAGAAACCTCAACAGAATGCACTGGACGGCCGTTTCGTCCTATATTTGGGACTCATCAGCAGTGCGCATCCACTACCGAGAATTGAAACCCTAACAGTTAGGTTGTCAAGGAAACACCATACCAATTGTTCCAACGGGCTTCAGAATAGATAGCAAATCAAACTCGATATAGCGCCGCTCGCTCACATATTCCGTGGTGGAACTCAACTGAAGTTCTCTGTAAGCATAGGACTGTGCTCCCCGGAGCCACGACTACTATCATCAAGTCGCTCAAACTGAAGCATTAGAAGCCGGATCAAGCAATGATATACACATGATAGAAATTGTAAGGAGGATTTGATAATTATAATTAAGTAATTCATTGAGTCTGAAAGAAACCTCAACAGAATGCAGAAAGCACTGGACGGCCGTTTCGTCCTATATTTGGGACTCATCAGCATATATATATATATATATATATATATATATATATATATATATATATATATATTATATGCATTTAAGGACATTGTTGCTATAATCTTATTTGTTTTTATTTATTTCGGGCTTTAATTCTCTTACATGAAGCGCTTCAAGTATTTTGTAGTTTTTGCTTATTATCATTTTTGTTTAATATAGATTTATTTTCAAATAAATCCGTCTAATCTGTGAGTGTAGGTATGAGTGTCCCTTTAAATGTTGAGATATGGAAATATTCTCAGCCAAATGAAATGTAATACGTTTTGTTAGCATCGTCGTTCTAAAGCAAACGTACGTCTTGGCATTATTATCAGAGATACAATATCCTAAAGGACATCTAAAGTGATAGCAACAAAGTCCTTAAAGGCTTACCATATATATATATATATATATATATATATATATATATATTACGTTGCGGTTATAAAGTTGAGTGGGTTAAATCATAAAAACGTTGTGGTGTCATTTGTGTTTTTATCTTCTGTTTTTCACCTATAATCTATAATAAATTTACGTTTGCCTTCTTCTAGTGCTTCTAAATATTTAACTTTAGCTTCATAAAATTTTTCGATATAGCTGCAGTTTGCTGTTAATCGATGTTGTACTGATTTACATAAATGTTTAAGTATAATGGAGGATGATTTGATTCGCTAATCATGTCTCGCTGGTTGTTAATATCTCGCGGTATTCAATGTCACGTCAGCAAGGTTGTACACTTTTGCATCTGTTTTTCTAGTAGATTAAGCCTACATGAGAAGAATTTTCACCACTCTATTACTTGATCTGTCTATGCTCCTTGAAATAATATTACGTTGTGGGATTATACCGTCATCGCTATAATATCCTATAATATTGATATCGAACATATATTTCAGCCGCCACATCATGAATATTCCTAATCACTTACATACTTCTACCACAATATAGGGACTCAGGACAATGTTGACATTCTCATCATTTTATTCAGACCAAAAGCATCCGTTATAATACAGTGGGGTTTTAGAATTGTCTTATTATTGTGAGTTCGTTATCGCTGATGTTACAATAGTTTCTGGTTAAATTAATGGCAGTCATCAGAATTTCCGTAATGTAAGGTTAAATATCGTTTATGTGGAATCGGATGAACGTATGCTGATTCTTTTACTTTTTTTTTAATTTGAAATAATTTATAGATTATTCTGAATTTATCACTGATTAATTCCGAAAATAATTACCGTATATTTATATGCTCTTTCGGGATTTCATTTAATAATTTTTCCAAATTTAAAGAGCAGTTCGATAAAAGTGACTCACCTGATGTTTTTTACTAAATGTTCTCTTCTCCGATGAAACGAAAGTTGAGCTAAATTCAACGGATAAGCGATCTAAAATCCAAAGAAGAAATTTTGAAAGCTCTTTGAATTTAGCAGTAAGTACTACCAAGCATCTGTTCAGTATAATGTTCTGGGGATGCTTTTCTTTTCATGGGATTAGTTCCTTAAAACCTATTGAAAAGACCCTTAGGAGCGAGCAGTAGAAGATAATTTTAGAGTCTTGTCTACTCCCTTCTGCTGAATGGGTGCAAATCGACCCCACCGAGCTCATTTTTATGGAGGATAATGCTAACACTCAAAAATCAAAATTAATGAAGGAATACTTTGATGAGAAGCAGATGAGTTTTATGACATGGCTGCCCCAATCTCCTGACCTCAACCCCATAGCAAACTTATGGAGCATTATAAAGTACAGGCTGTCGAGAAAGCAGTTAAGCAACAAAAAGGATTTGATTGTGAATTTCATATCCGAATGGAATTCAATGCTTGGAGATGACATTTGCCAGAACCTAATCAAGTCAATGCCAAAAAGGATTGAAACGGTTATTCAAAATAAAGGAGGACCCATAGATTATTAAATATTTCGAACTATATTACCTATTATAAATAAATTATGCCTCTATTATTATTTAAAGATGTTCGGTTATGTTTCTATTGAATAATAGTAGGAGGAAATAAGTGAGTCACTTTTTTTGCACATAGTTTTTACCTAACTTTCATTTATATCCTAAATTTTAATTATCAATAGAATACCTTAGGGTGAGTAAACTGTTTTACTAGGTGGTCGAGAATGGTTCTTTATAATAGTATCATTAAAAATTAGTTTGATCCCCAAAACAATAGGCGAAAAAAAATCATATGTGTTACTTTTATAGAACACCACTGTATTTTTAGTTAGATTGAGTATTCTATATTAAGGTTTGTTTAAGATTTTCGGGATATGGTCTGTAATAGTGATAAATGTTTTTGCTTTACGCAGTTTGTTGATACTAACATGAATCTCAACGGCTATATCTCTGACTCTGTTGATATTTTTCTTCCAATTTGCAGGCGCCTTTTTGAAGAATTTGATATGTTCTTTAGAAAGAGCAATAGACATACACGTTTTTTTTATGATGGTTTTCGATTTGCCTTGCAATCTTTAAAATTGTTGTGTTATCTGTTTTATATATCTAATGCATATTTTTATATTTTCCATTGCAAGCCGTATATAAATTTGATTAATATTGTTTTATTAATGATCCTATATATATATATATATATATATATATATATATATATATATATATATATATATATATATATATATATAGGTATAGGGTTAGGAAAATGAGATAACTAGATATTACCGACAGTATGAGTATATATATATATATATATATATATATATATATATATATATATATATATATGTATACACTTTTGTATTTTGGAAGTAATCGCTCTTTTATAGCATACAAAATATATAGATACTTTCTATGTATGTACAATGTATTATAACGTGTGTCTGTTCAAGTTATTGGATGTAAATATGGCGTTAGTCTGTAGTGTAAAGTGTGTCTGTTTTTTTTTTCAAATCACCGTTCATAAGCCTAGGATTTACTTGCAAATGAACACTGCCCAACATTTCACCAAGAAGACACATGAAGTTATCGGAGGTACGTGGTATAAAATCATTTGAAATGACCCGTATTTTGAGTGGTAGTCTGAATATAATATCCCCAAAAGACAAAACAGTTCATTAGTTGTAATGTACAATTGTAAATATATATATATATATATATATATATATATATATATATATGCTTACACGCACACACAGAGACTATCCGCAAAAGATGTATACACACTTAAAAAAAAGGAGACAAATGTCTTACGTAGTTTTTAGATTTTTTCCTATGGGGATCGTAAAGGATGTTGCGTATCACTGAAAACTGACTAGATTGGCAGCCCTTAGACAAGAAATTGAAAATGAATATACATCAATCCCCCTGGAAACTATGTTCATCGTTACCCAAGCAGTAGATCACTTTATTAATAAATCCCTGGACGCTAACGGACACCGTTTTGAGAATATCTTGTAATTGTAAGGACCAAATTTAACTTATAAATTTACTTTTACAATATCTATTTAATTCTTTGCTTTCCTGAAGTGTATATGCTTTTTTGTTGTCTCCCTATCTCTCTTCACACGCGCGCGCGCGCACACACACACACACACACACACACACACACACACACACACACACACACACACACACACACACACACAATTTCAATTGAGCACTGTTGAGTGATAAGCTAATTTTATAAACAACAGCCACCTGCACTAATGCAAAGCTCTTCAGTAAAATGAATGGAGCACTTTGGTTGATTGGCATTTGGTTACATTTGTAAAAAACAATACGCTAGATTTTGTCGTGTAACTACCGAGTGAAGATAGCTCTGGCTGACACCAAATCAGTTGTGTTTCAATCCTGGCTTGAGGCATTCGGATGTCTAGTCGCATTGAGGAGCTGTGATACAGCGAAACAGTACTGTCTGTGAATGACATATATATATATATATATATATATATATATATATATATATATATATATATATATATATATATATATATATAAGGAAGAGTTTGTTGTGGCATTTCTTCCTCTGATGGATCTTATCAAAGAAAAATAAAGGATTTTATTTTTCAACCAAGTCTTTTTAAACCAAAATAATAATGCCGCCCGCCAGTTTCAAAATTTTCAAATTTCAGGATATATATCAGGCTGGCTGAAAACTCTAGGTTTGGGTGTGACATAATATAATATCTAATAAACAAAAGTGTGAAAATATTTATTTTAATAATGTAATCGTTATTTTATCAACGGAATATAGAAAGTCATTATTTATTGAAAATAATAGCGTCCACAATATATTTTATTGAAAAACGTAATTAAAAACTTCTTTACTAATTATAAAATGTTTTAGTTTTGTTGCATTATTTTATTTTGTCATTGATATTTGATTTTATATCGCAGTAGTTCTTAATAACCAAAATAATTTAATGATTTAAATTCTCCGAGGGCTTGTGCTTATAACCAATTAAAATATGCTGTAAAATAATTTTGAGAGCATTACTAAGATTTCGTACGGTAGAAAGACAAGAAAAAACTGCTTTTCGCTGCATTTCTCTCTTTGACCCAAACCAATTCCTTGATTTTGCTTTCATACTGCTTGTTCAAGGAGAATAAATCAAGAAAGCAATTAATTCATTAGTTTTCTTCTTTTCTCGGTAAGTATACAGGAGATGGCTTAAAACGTCTGAAAGGCAAGACGCAGAAATTCTACTTTACGTATTTCTCTTTGAGCGCTTCGTTCGTGTTGTTTCAATCATGCTCCTTGCTCAAAGGGAATGGAACAAGAAAGCAATTAATTGACTACTTTGTCTTTTCTCGCTAAGCACCGACGAGCTTTTCCAACTTACACTTCTTAAAGATAATCGCTTATTTTAATTAGACTTCTTAAATAATTTCGTTAATTTTATATTATCCCAACATTATTTATTCTACTCAGTATGGTGTGTAGTCCATGCTTCACACACACACACACACACACACACACACACACATATATATATATATATATATAAATATATATATATATATAATCATGAATGCATATTATCCCACTCGAACCAATGCTTACTAGAAACATTTGCTGCAATTGCTGCCGTAACTCCTTTGAGGTAGGTCTCCATTAAATTAAAGCATCGGGAGGCTGACATTTTTGCCCCGTCTTTGGGAAATGGCTCACGTCCATTCATGTTGAATGGACACTATCTGTAAATATGAAATTTCAAATATTGCCACAGATATCCCATTGTATTTAAGTCTCTGCGTTGAATGGGACATTAATATATGTGATATAAGCCTTTCTATATTAGATCTGGATGTATTTTTAATGTCGGTGACTTGTTGAAAAATGAGCCTTCACTCCAGTAACATATAATTTTTTTTACAAATTACCTTCGTGTATCCACATGACATAATATTGTCACAATCAAGTTTTACTCTGTTGATGGTTTATGCGCCAGAGGTACTGTTACGCGGTAAGGCACAAAAGTTCAGTTTTGTTCATATCTGACCTCAGTACATCTTTCAAACTGTTTCATGTGTCTTGCACAACGCTAATAGCAATCTGCAAAGGGAATTTCTTTTGGTTTTCTCATTGAAATTCATTGTGTCACTCTTCCATAAAGAAAGGTGTGTAGGGCAGGACTAATAATATTACTTTAGACAGATTCACTCATTGATTTTCAGATATTAACAGTTCTTGCCGTGTTACCATGGGCTTTTTACTTGATTCTCTGATCAATGATCTGCTTGCTGGTGGTCTGATTGCGGGGTGGGACAACATTTTCTTCCAGTTGTGTGGTTGTGCCAAGCTCACTCCATTTTCGGATGATGAATATAATAGTGATCTGTGACAAAACCTGCGATAATTTATTTATAACATAACATAACCCTGTTTTTTATTTCTCAACGACATCATCCCTGAGTTGACTGGTTCTCTCCTTTTTCTCAATGATTTCGATAGTTCGGTATTGTTTTCTATCAAGTAATTGTGGTCTTCATTTCACTGCATGTTCACCTGTTTATATGAAGTACAGATCGTAATTATATTTCAATTATTTTCTTTAAGTACATAAAGTTCATAATCCGGCGGTCTATATTTTCTAAGTACAGTATTATTCGATAAAAGTGACTCACCTGATTTATTTTACTAAATGTTCTCTTCTCCGATGAAAAGAAAGTTGACTTAAATTCAAAGGATAAGCGATCTAAAACCAAAGAAGAACCTTTGGAAGCTCTTTGAATTTAGCAGTAAGTACTGTAAAGCATCCGTTCAGTATAATGTTCTGGGGATGGTTTTCTTTTCATGGAACTGGTTTCTTAAAACCTATTGAAAAGACCCTCAAGAGCGAGGAGTACAAGAGAATTTTAGAGTCTTGTCTGCACCCTTCTGCTGAAAGGGTGCAAATCGACCCCACCGAGCTCATTTTTATGCAGGATATTGCTCCTTTTAACAAATCAAAATTGATGAAGGAATACTTTGATGAGAAGTAAGTGAGTGTTATGACATGGCCGCCCCAATCTCCTGACCTCAACCCCATAGAAAACTTATGGAGCATTATAAAGTACAGGCCCTCGAGAAAGCAGTTGAACAACAAAGAGGATTTGTTTGTAAATTTCATACCAGAATAGAATTCAATGCTTGGAGATGACATTTGGCTCAACCTCATCAAGTCAATGCCAAAAAGGTTTGAAAAGGTTATTCAAAATAATAGATTATTAAATATTTCTAACTATATTACCTATTATAAATAAATTATACCTCCATTATTCTTTATTTAAAGCTTTTCGGTTAGGTTTCTATTGAATACTAGTAGCAGGAAATAAGTGAGTCGCTTTTTTTGCACAGAGTTTTTCCCTATATCTAAATTTTTATCCAAAATTATAATTATCAATAGAATACCTTAGGGTGAGTAAACTTGTTTTACTAGGTTGTCGGGAAGGGGTATTTATATTAGTAAGATTAAAAATTAGTTTGATCCCAAAAACAATAGGCGAAAATATTTTTAAGTAAAAATATCAGGTGAGTCACTTTTATCGAACAGCACTGTATGCAAATTGAGAAGTCAGTATTTTTCACTAGATTTTATTTAGTTGTTTTGTATTAACAGAGAGGAAATACATAGGGATTCAATATTTTCTATCTGAGTTTGTAAATAAATCCTGCAATACACTCACTTCAAATTGATGCACAATTTTGGGTGCGCACATTATATGAAATCACAATAAATTACATTTATATTTGTGTATGCAAATTTTGGCAAAAAAGACCAAAGTGATAATTATTCAAGACACGGTACTTTTCAGACACGCGCGAGCGCGCACACACATACACACAGACACACACATATTTTACTGGATACGCTGTCATAGATATGATGGAAAGACCATTGAAACTGGGCAAGATTTTATGATTTTGGATTACTGAAAATAATATTTATATAAATAAACAACATAAATATGAACTGAGGATCCTCACAATTTAAATATAATTTTATGCAATTGCAACAAATGTACGTGCACCAAATGTACGCTCTCCTTTCTTGATTACACCCACTTAGAATTTTTGCTTCTCTTACAAGACCGGTGTAACATTTTCCGAACATATATATATATATATATATATACATATATATATATATATATATATATATATATATATATATATATATATATATATATATTGGATAAGTCAAACGACCAGATATAAGCAACAGTATACGCGCGGATACACAAACACAGCCACATACATCCTCACAGACATTTATCGAAATCTATGCATATATATATATATATATATATATATATATATATATATATATATATATATATATATATATATATATATATATATATATATATATAGCTAGCCACTCGTATTAGAGGTTACCCATATACCAGGGCGACAACCAATCCCAATTGCAGCCACTTGCTCATTTATGTTTGATTTATCCGAATCTATACATATACATCCGTATACGAGTGTGACAACCAATCTCTGTTGCAGACATTTGCCCATTTTTGTTTAATCAATACCCACATAGCCCACTTATTGTTTATGTATACTGTTGTTTATGTATACTGTAATTGAGCAAAAATTAGTTACATTTTCTGTCGTGTTTTCTAACGTGATCACCAATCTGAACATGGCCACGATGACTTGTGTCATCGACGGCCAATTACTTTTATCCAATTTCACTTACAATCCTTGTGTCAACCTTGGTAAGTTTTCCAAATATTTTCTAAATGTGCCGCTAACATGTAGGAATATATTTTTGAAAAAAAAAAAAATAAAAGAAATATTACCAGCAATACATTCTTGGAAAAATATTACCAGAAATCCATTTTGAAAAAAAAAATATTACCAGCAATAAAAAAAAAATCTTGTCGGCATTAAATAACCCATTGAGGTTGACATGCCGTAAAACTAAACAAACCAAACCGAATCAATAGATAACGTAAAACTACGAAAGAAAACGTGCGATGTAAATAAAACTATGGGCGGGTAGCGATAAAACTAAGTGCATGGAAATAAAAATCCTTTCTGTTAAAGTACAGGTTGTTCTGAAAGTCTTGTGAATCCCTACCAAAAAGTAGAGAACAGCAGAACAACTTGTAATACAGTAATACAAAGCACATGTGCTGGATTCAGTTTATTAAATTTCGAGCACTTTTCATGGTCAAACCGTCAACAATTCAAAATTGTTTTAAAAAGGCCGGCTTTGTCATTGAATCACAGGCTGAAGTGGAAGAAATACTCGACGAAAATGATCAAGTTTCTCCACCATCGGGCATGGAGCAAACAGATTTTGACGAATTTATCAGCTTCGACGACCGTACACAATGTTATGGAGAACTGACTGACACGGACATCACACGTGGTATAAAATCGGATGATCAAGATTTTGACGAAGAAGATGATGCTGAAAACGTAAGTTCTGAAGTTTCTGAAAGTGACAAACCAGTTCCAAATTATCTGGCTGCATTGAATGCGCTTGAAACTCTGACAGCCTACTTTGAAGCAAAAAGCAGTAATCCTGATGGCGCATTGAAAATGATTTACGGACTGTATGAAAGTGTTCATGATGTTAACACAGAGATTTCTGTACAATCAAAAATGACTGACTTTTTTAAGAAAAAGTAATTTTTGATTGAATTATTTGTAAAAACTGATTGAAAATGTATTTTTGTCTGTGTTTTTGTGTTTTTTCATGTCTATAACTGTTAAATAAACTAGTGTTCTGTACGTAAAAAGCGTTATATTATATTATATTACATTATATTATATGTTCCCATACTTACCTAAAGAAAATAGACCAAACCCGGATATAAGAGAAACCCCGGATATAAAAGACTTCTTATCCGGTCCCGACAACTCTCTTATATCCGGGTTACACTGTATGAGCTCCTTTCAAAACTGTAGAAGCTCGTGTCAGCCATAGAAATTTATATTATATGATGGCGATAAATCTTTCGGACCAGTCTATACAACGGAACCTCCCCTATATTTGGTGCGCCCTGTAATTGCGAACATTTTTAAAGAGACACCTCTGTTAATATGTCATCAACACTTTATCTCTGATATTGGAAATTAAAAGGAACACTCACATGAAACGCAACAAGGAACTGATTATTTCTGCCTAATTGGTTATGACTAGGCACGCTAGATAACGGCTCGGTTTGAGGAATCGGAAAGCCGATTTCGAATTCCAATAGTACTTATTAAATTCACTTACGTGTTAATAGTTTGGAATGGTATAAACCCATCTCTTTTCTCTGTTATAGAGAAATAACAGAAGAGATTGAGTCGTATCCTTGGTTGGTAACCAGTGTATGACAAGAACATCTCTGAATTTAAAACAGCCTGGAGAGGGTTGTGTTGATCATGCTGTTTTGTCCATGAAAAACCATAGCTGCTATTGCTGCAGTACATGTGATGCTCCGACGACATTCCTGATTTGTAATCGGGAGATGCTTCATATCCATGTAAGTAACTAATTTGAGCTGTCTTGCGGTTATAGGTCAAGAAAAGAAAATTCTAGGCAAGACGTCGCAGGAATGGGCAAGTTTGTCTAGGACGTCCAGGACTTCATCAGACACGGTACTAGCGAATCGATTATGTATATAACTTCGAGCAGCTCAGATGGATGGAATCAATATATTGATCTGACGTGTACGAGAGAATCAAGTAAATGTCCGAGGTGATGGGGATCGGGCTATTCATGAAGAGAGAAGAACAAGTTCAACAACTTGTTATGATCGAGGCGAACAAGCTAAATCGAACAAGCTCAAACACATGATGAAAAAGCGCATTCTCTGTTTATATTATCTTCAACCAGGAAAAGGAGGAACGATATTTATCTCTATGTGTACACCACTGTGAATTCCCATTGTGATGCGAGATCACATCCTTTCTCGCCGTTATAGGATTGTGAGTATTGAGGGCGGTGTTATACCGACATCTTCCCGCACGTCCTCGGTATAAATGCCTGTTACTACTGAACGTCTTAGACGCAGTGTTCAAAGGCTGGATAAAGTGTTATTCTTTCATCAGAGATATAAGCAACGTTTATATAGACGAGTGTGCGTTATTTACTCTCAAGTAGAATTTGATAAGGACCAGCAATTGTGTTTATAATTGCAACGCTAGATTACGCATAGAGAGAAAGAAGACAATACAATATTGGGGTTTGTTTTAATAGTAACTCAATGCATAAGGATATGTACGTAAAATGACCTAGACTGGCTGCCACCCAAGGCTAGATAATACAGTCTGTGTTGCTGCATAAATGATAGGTGTAAAAAGATAGAGTCAATCATTTTCCAATTGTACACAAGGGAATTGATTGGAATTTAAATTCCATTTCACGTCACAATAACTTTACGATGACCGAACATTTATCTCACATTATATCTCTCTTTAATTCCTACTTTCTTACTTCTTTATAGACGATTTATCACACTACCACCGCCCCCTTTCTATCTCTCTCTCTCTCTATATATATATATATATATATAATTAGTTGGATTGATGTGAGTCTGTAACCCTGGGTTTCACGATATTTGCGATCGTCAGACAAACTGATTAATTTTTGAATTTTGGATTTATATATGGTTGCGTATATTGGTGTTTTCATGGTAGTGAGGGGAGAAATTGTCGTTGGAACGCAGCTTATACGTTCGCAGAAATATACCGCAAGTTCACGGATGGGGATTACAAAACATAAGATCAGAAAATAGTCACGCATGGAAATTCCTAAACAGAAAATCAGAAATAATTTCCAAATGCATACCTGTTACCGCAAATTATACCAAACGGATTTTAAAAAATACCAACCAACACTGCTACATAAACCAATATTGACATTATGAACACGAAAAGGGAAACCACTGACATAATAACAACATAAATTATTTTCTAATTCAAACTACCATCATAATAATTATAAGTACTGTTATTACCTTTCCACCACCATTATTATAATCACTTCTACCATTTTACCATAACCATTTGCTGCTACGATCGTTATTATAATCACCCACTTCCCACACCATTACTATCGCACCACAATGACGTTTAGCGCATCAGTCCACAATTATATTTATTTACCCACCCACAGCAAAATTAATACCACCTCATAAATACCAATAAGTTGGAGTTTCTACCAATTGCATAAGCGCAATCGCCGAAAACATTCAAATAACCGGCTTTAAAATAATAACAAAACGGCGTTACATAATAACAATTACATACCCCATCTTTAGATAAAAAAAAACAGACGGATAGAAGGTGTGTGAACGCGCTTTCATACGTATGTATGTGTGTGCGAGAAAACATTATTCCGCGAACAAAACAGACGAATGGTCCGCGCGTTGACACTCCGACTTGCGAAAGAAGTTCGCTACACAATCCAACATTGAATACAGTGACTTATTGCGTACGTATGCACAATATATATATATATATATATATATATATATATATATATATATATATATATATATATATATATATATATATATATATATATATATCACAGAGGGTAAATGAAAGTGTTGAAGAAACCAACTCCTACATGAATATATCCGAAGAAATTGGTGCCTGGGCAAATCGATTATTTATTGACGAGTGTTTGGTTTCTTTCCGAGATATTTTGCACGGCGAAAACTGCCCATTTTATATCTTACGCGATGTCGAGTGTGCCAAATATCTGCCCAGATATCTTTTTCAAAAATCTTATAAAGAAAGAGATCACAAGACAATAATCTTTACTTATCCGAGAGGGTAAATCAGAGTTGAAGAAACCAACTCCTGCCTTGAATGTAGCCGAGTAAACTGATGCCTATATAAATCGATTATATATTGACGAGTGTGCTTTTTTTTCCGGAGATATTTAGCTCGGCGAAAACTGCCCATTTTTATATCCTACGCGATGTCGAGTGTGCCAAATTGACTGTTGCTGACCCTTTCACCCCAGTGGCGGAAATTACTATTTGTTAAGTAGCCATTGAATCAATATTTCAAAGCTCCTTACATAGGTCTATTCATAAATATCGGGAAAGTCTCCAAAGTGGGGAGTTTCAAAATATCGTCAGCCGATCTGTTCGCCTCTTTGAGCGATCACTAATGACTATCAGCGAGCCGTTAAATGCAGGCGTTAACATTTGTTAACGCCAGACCTTACCAACGCTGATTTATTGTCTGTTAAAGCGATGTTTAAATCAGCATGAGTGATAGATAATTATATAATTCTCTTCAATGATGAGTAATCTTTATTGATTCATTACAATCCTTGACTTGTTTTGTGACCATTGATTTCATTATTTTTACGACCTTGTTCACGTAGTTTCAATATTAGAATTAGTTTATAGTTATTGTGGCCTTAATCTCTTTTCCTTTTTTTTACTTTTATCGTCTATTATTCTTTTCATTCACGATCTTCTACTTGATAAATGTTGTTATATATTGTGAGAATTTGACAGGATTTACTTTTGTTTGTAATTTTCTCAATCACTTTATATTTATTCTTTATATTCTCTTTAAATTTAAAAAAAAAGAACATGTTTACATTTATTAAGATTGCTTGTATATTTTCCTTGGTAGGAAACTTTTTTATCTCTACTTATATTTAGAAAATAAACAAGACTGAAAACAAATCATCACGTTTGCTAGCGATTTCCTTATACTTAAATTTTAACAATGTTTAAGAATTCACGGTTTCTTTCATTTCCACTATACGTGTTCTTGATAAACAGTTTCATTTTTAATTAATGCTTCACAGAGTCGTGTTTTTTTAGGGTGGCAAAAAATCTGATTATTCTTGTAGAAGATTACGATTTCACTAGAGAATGAATATTTAATAGTGGATCAGTAATCATCTTTTACAAATTTCACAAACACGAGCGCGCACTCGCACGCACGCACACGCACGCACGCACACGCACGCACACACACATACAAACACAGAAGTATGGAGACATACCTACAATGGTGCGCGCATACGCACTCGTATGGGCGTGCACGTACAAACACACACGCGCACGCGCGCACACACACACACACACACACAAACACACATACACACACACATATAACTGGGTAATCCGTATGGGTAGACCCAAGGAGGATAAAATCTAGAGAGCTTCGTTAATTTACATATACTTAGTACTGCCCGTCATAAATGTGTAAATTTCTTTTCATTTTTCGTTTCAACGTTTGGAAGTAAAATCTGAAGATCCGTGGTCCTTAAAAGGGCTGTTGTGAAATAATTTATTATATGGAACCTTAAAGTGGTCTGTTTTTATTTAATATATATATATATATATATATATATATATATATATATATATATATATATATATATATATATATATATATATATATATATATATATATTAATTATATTAAAAAACAGACAACATTAAGTTTTATTTGATTATAATTTATTTCCTTAGGACCGGGATTTGGGTCCTAATTTTCAGATTTCCATTTTCATACAAAAATATGGGTGACAAAATTTTCCAGGCTTAAAAGCTTACATATTATTATTTTTAATTTGTGCACGCATGGGTATGAGGAGGCAGTTTTAAGTTGGTATAAGGTGATAGAGAGAAGAGGAGGAAGATGATAGACACGTGATCGAAACTAGAGAGGGAAAGGAGAGATAGGAAGATATTTATCCCTATCTTTATTTAGAGAAGAGGCTAGACATTACTTATTTATCATGCCTTTTCACAGAAGAAAAAGAGAGGAAATTAGACAAAGAAATGAAGTTGAAGAAAAAAAGATAAGGGAGAATAGAAAACATATTTGGAAACAGGGGTGTGTGGGGGGAAGAACAAATTGGCAGGACGCCAGCGAAATTTAAGAATACAGATTAAGACAGTTTAAAATTAAAACACTTGTCATTATTTTAAAGAATACCAACAATAATTTAAAAAAATAGTTGAATATATATATATATATATATATATATATATATATATATATATATATATATATATATATATATATATATATATTATCATCTGCATATAAACTGTTTCGCGGTACCACAGTTCATCAGTGTGGCTAGACATCCAATTACCTTAAGCCCGGATAGAATCCCGACTGGTATGGCATCAGTCGGTGATTTTACCCCAAGAGTAGAAGGGGAATTACCGGTAGAGGGGAAAGTGAATTTTTGCGTATTTATTCTTATGAATAAAGACGCCAGCAACCTAGAGGTCTGAATACATGGAAGAGCTTTGCATTATCAGCAGTAGTAGTCACTGTTTACAAATTCATGCATTCTCTTCAGAGTGCTCGACCGAAATTAAATTTTTCGGGAGCGTATATGTTGTTATCCGAGAACAGACTGTTTCCCTGTATCACAGCTCATCAGTGTGACTCGACTTCCATTGCCTCAAGCCGGTATCGAAACCCAACTGCGTGTTATATATCTTAGATGTGTCACAAAGCCGAAAGTATCTAC
>OZ038481.1:108733948-108736448 GCA_964036315.1 Acanthosepion esculentum
ATGCCTCAAAAACAAAACTGCTCTCTTTTACCCACCGAAGAGAATCCCACTCCTGCCTCCCATGAGAATGCCTTCACAGGAGCGTCTATCTGCACTTGCATGGTCTCAAGCTGTCCGCTGACCTGAAATGGAATAAATACATTGGATCAATAGCATCATCTACCGAAAGGGCGTTGGTTGTATGTGTCGCGCCAGAAAGTTTTTCTCGCCTGGGTTTATCCTTCAAATCTTTATATCAAGTTTTAGCCATTGCATGGAATACTGCTGCTATATATGGTCGGGAGCCCCCGCTGTTCGTTTCAAGGTCTTCGACAAAATCCAGAGAGGGATATGCAATGTGACTGGTCCTGATCTGTCATCTCGCTTTCCTCTGTCTTTTCTACATATATTTTCACGGTAACTGCTTCGACGCGCTACTTTCGCTGGTTCCCAAACTGCATGAATTTAATTCAGTCCCACGCTTTCACTGTCGAAACTATTAAATGTAGCCGTCACTTCTACTCCAATAGTCTCATGTCTCGCACTTCTCGTCTGTGGAACACCCTTCCTCTTACTTGCTTCCATGATAGCTATAATCTTCCGTTATTTAAATGCAATGTCAATCAGCATCTTCAGATGCCTTGATCTAATTCCCCGTCCTTCTCTTCATCCCTTCCTCTATTACATTTCTTTACTCTATCTCCCAGTCTCCGTAACCCCTTGCGTGCTAGTGGCACTCCTGCTTGCTTGGAGTGACATGCTTAACAAAATCTTATCTCATAAAACAGTTCATTGCTAAAACTATTGGCCAATTGATTCTATCTTTCAAGAAAGTGCCTGAAACCATTACCGAACTTTATCATTATGTCATATAACGTATCTGTGAACACTAATGTGTATGTCCCAATCCTCATAAATACGTTCGACTATTGTAAGTGAGGGTAATATGCTGTCTAAGTAGTCCACCGCAAGCTGTGGTTTACCTACTTCATGTCGATGGCGAACATTGTATTCTGTTGATGCTATAAAGATTACCTTTTCATTTCCAACTTCTGATTTGGCTATTCCTCATTTAGTAGCCCTTTGTAGATCGCAACGTATTGCAAGGGCTAGATAAAATAAGAGCTAGACTAGTGATGTCTGGGCTGGATCCTCAGGATTCCCATTTTCTTGCCTCCATAAAGTTAAATATCTTTTACGCAGTCTCATGAGGGTGACGTATCCACAGCACTGCACGCACTTTCCATAAATCTCAGCGCTGCAAGCCTGGCGCTACTCGATCTGTATTCTTATGGAATATTTTTGAAATGTACAGCGAACACACGCCTTGCTTATGCGACTGAATCGACTCAAACGTTTCCTGCCTATTGCAGTTATGAGAAGAAAATTCTACTGAGACATCTGTTCCTCGAGAATAGTTCTGTTGAGGAACAGACTCATTCCTGGATTCTTCAAGGAGAAATATAATCCTACTTTACCGTGTCAAGATTTTGTCGTTATTTATTCCTTTCATCTTCGTAATGTTCAATTCATAACAGCGCTCTTGCTTTCAGTAAATTCAACATTAATCCTGTAGCAGTAACCTTCTAATATAAACATGTAAAATATATATTGGCGACATGCTACTTTGCTTTGGAAATTCCGACTAGAATCATTTTTTTAATCATTTCACCCCAAGCAAGGTGGTTGTGTCACTAGAACATAGAGGGTTACAGATAGTGAGGTGAGAGAAAAGACAGGTTATAGGGGGAATTGTGGAAAGGATAAAAGATGAACAGGGTTCAAGTCAACAAAAGAGGGCGGTGAACGTTGCATTACATTTTTGATGATTGTAGTTATCTGGGAAGAAAGTAAGCGGAGGTGATTTCCATTGTCGGGAAATGCGAGAAACTGTTGGACTAGAAGTAAGAGTTACATTAAACTGTTTCCACAGTAAAGTGGGTGGGACCTAAGATGACAATTTACTGGAACGATTAAATTAATCAAGTCGGGGCAAGGGGGAGAAGCTCTACCGAACAGTTGCCATGAAAATATTTGTAGAAAAGAAAGAAGGATTCCAAATGACGTGTGTGAGAAAGTGACTGAAGCTGAGATACCAAGTCAGGATCGATTATATTGCAGATACTTGTCAATAAACTCGAGATGAAGAACAGAGGCACACGACCAAGAGAACCTGAAAGAAAATATTTTGCATCCCAGCGGAATAAATATCCATGGCATTCGTTTGCACCAAATATGCCTTTGACTAAGCACAGTTTTGCATATTCGGCATCGTCTTCGACTTATACGAATTATTATTTAATCACCAATAATAATCGCCAATAATCACTAGTAAACTGTCTGGCGCTATTGAGTAGATTCATCAAGATTTCTTGTAAAGATTTCTTATTGAGTAGGTTTGTAGATTAATTCGTCACAGACAGACCAGTGTCGGAGACTGAAATCTGTTCATCTCTCATTAGCCAAGTAAAGTCTAATTTTAGAGCCAAAGATAACAGCCTTACTAATTCACTCGGTGACA
>OZ038481.1:108741448-108803948 GCA_964036315.1 Acanthosepion esculentum
TGTTATTCTAATACTCAGGTGAATTTCTGAACCAGCATGACTTTGAGATCTCCAATATATAATTCACACCTTTGCTCTTTTGCTGACAAACAGTTATTCCGTCTTCTTATAGTTAACATATATAATGTTTCATCTTTGATCTCCTCGATTACATTTTGCAATATATTCAGTCTTTCGTTTGTGTCAGCTGAATTCACCTGTTGTTAATATGTTGTTAAGATTATGACTGCTAGTAACAAAATATTATCGCTCGCTTATATCTCTATAGATGATCTCTCCGTATAGGATAATTCAAATTTAGTAACAAAAATCATCATTGTTTTAATATTTTTATATTTGCAAAACATTATACGCTCTAATCAAAACCAAATTGGTTAATGATTCCACGTTGTAATGTTTTCTAATCTCAATATGAACTACCGATAGTTTAGCAGTTATAGCTGATACATTCTATCAAGCCTTAAGACGACGAAGATGAATCGCGTGCTCTTTGATATCTCGAAAGCTTTCGACTGGGTTTGTCATGCTGATCTCCTTCGCTTGTTTAATCCTTATAAACATTCTTGTAAAATAACGAAATAAAATGAGGGTGGTTTTCAGTGACAGCTTTTCTAGGTCTTTCTACATAATGCCGGCGTCAGGAAGATCTCTATCCTAGGATACACTTTGTTCTTATTTTTTCAATGAAATCCATGATGTCATCAGGAAATTTATTCTGTTTACATCCCGATGAAATATATATTTATTCCTGCTAGTCTGATTGGATCTACAGAGTCAAATTTTCTTCTGTTTTCGAAAATAATCCTTTGCACTGAAATGAATTTAAATAATTATATCGGGTGAATTATTAAACATGTTCATATGACATTTTCTTAAATGTGTCTTGTTAGTGAATCTTTCCATGCAATCTTACTTGTACATTTAAATCAACCATTTGTCAGTGCATTGCATATTGTGGTCACATCTTACCTTGTGCTCCCTCGAACTGTATTGAGATTCTGGATAAAAAACAGATAAGAATCTGAAATATTATCGGTCCCAAGACTGTATCGCGGTTTCAGTCATTTACCTACCGCCGTAATAAAGAAGAGTTGTGGCTATTCTAGAAATATACCCAAAACAGTTGTTTTGATGATATTTCAACTTTGGTAGAATATAATCATGAATTTTAAGCGTAGTTCTATAAAGGAAACTATTAAAATTGACAAATGTAACTGTAAGTTCTATCATAATCTTTCGAACATCTCGTTTGTGGAAATCTCTTTCTACTACAATCTTTGAAATCCTCTTATTAATATTGACCGCTCGATACAATAGCAATTTTTACGATTTTCTACAATCTATTTAGTTTTATCATTAGGTGTTTTATATTCTTTTTGTGGGTGAAATGATTGGCAAAAAAGTTATTGAAAACGGTATTATTTAAATATTTAAATACGTTTTTTAATAGTTCTTTGTGATTTAATCTCTAGTTTTAGCTGAAGATAAATAAACAACAACCATTTGCCCAGGATTGAAAGACAAAACCTTCTACATCATCATCATCATCATTATCATAATAATAATAATAATAATAATAATAATAATAATAATAATAATAATAATAATAATAATAATAATCTTGGATTAACGCATTCGAAATACATGATTAGGGAAGGAAAATGTTTTAATTGAAAGTGTTAGTGTAAAACAGTTTCAGGTTTAGTCGTCATGTATTCGTAATAAAATAAAAGTGTGCCACGTGCATGACAGAGAATTAACTTGTTGTAGATTATGTTAGCTGGATGAAATGCGAGGGAAGGCAGAGGAGTAAGGATTGATGCAAAAATTGAGAAATAATAAAATAAAGAGTAATACTTGATTGCCATTATTTAATATTTGTTGCAGTATTGTTTTTTTAATAAATATAATCGTCGGTAAAATAAAACCAAGCTAAACCCGTCCTTGTATCCCTGGTGAGACAAGGGTAAATAATATTATTATTTTTTATATTATATGGAATCTGGTTGAATTTTAGTACCCTTAATTAAGCACTACCTATTAATGCATGAGCGTCTTTTATTTCGCATATGCATTTATTATATACATACATACACACACACACACACACACACACACACACACACACACACACACACACACACATATATATATATATATATATATATATATATATAATGTTTGCATATATCTATATCTATATATATACATATACATACATATATATATATATATATATATATATATATATATATATATATATATATATATATAGATAGATAGATAGATAGATAGATAGATAGATAGATAGATAGATAGAAAATAGATAGTTTTACTATTATATATAAAATGAGGTAGCATATGGTTATTTAATATGTTTTTTTTTCCATTTCCTTATTAGTATTTGTAAATGTGAAATCATTGTTCATCTTTATAAGTCCAGTGCTGAAATAGTAATTGACGAAAAAACATGTCCTCGGGGCGCAGACAATTGATTAAGTCGGAGTGGCAATCCACGATGTTTTATCACGAGAAAAAAAAAACAGAATTCATTTTAGCAAGTAGCAGTATCATTGATAATTAATATTACTACTGTTAATATTTTACTTTAAACTAATTATATGTATGCGTTTTAAATCGCTCCAGTAAAAGACAGAGAAAACAGCAATAAATATCAAATCTGCTTCTGGAGAAAATTGTTTTTTTTTTTAATAATGTTATTAATTTTTATTTTCTATTTGCTTAAAGTGAAAATGAAGGACGTTTCAATATGGCTTCTCCAGAATAATCTGACCAAAGGAAAATTCAGTTAGTGTCCATCTATTTCGGATAGTTTGGCTTTTTGACAACATCAGCCATATTTAGCAAATACGGTGGTTATTTTGTACACATTTTCTTCATTTATATTGAATAAACTCTCTGCCATGAGATAATCAAGTGAACACTTACATTTATATTTCATTATTTTGTCTTTTAATTTAAACCATTTAGTGACAATTATTTCTAATAATGTTCACTAATATCATTAAAGGATTAATGCACAAATGTAATGTTGAGCAAATAAATCTTTATCAAAAGAGCAAACATAGTCTAATTTCCTTTAAAAATATCTCCAGATTTCAAATCGCATGGCTTTTCTGCTTTTGTGTACGTGATATTCCAATTTCAATGGGTCTATCTCTGCGTTAAGCAAAAACTAACAAAAACACGCACACGCACTTCTTTAATTTTTGACATGTGTCGCAAGATGGTTCTGTAACTATCTGGAATACAGCTATTGCAAATATAAACAGAATTGTCGTTAAAATCATTAATGTACAGACATTTTGAGAAATTAAATGATCATCACATTATTCGTTCGTTTGGCTTAATTGTCGTTCAATCAGTCAAACCGGCAATCTACGGTGTTGATATCTCCTTCAATATTTCTATGTGTTGATATATATATATATATATATATATATATATATATATATATGTGTGTGTGTGTGTGTGTGTGTGTGTGTGTGTGTGTGTGTGCATATACAGAGTGTCAAAAATATATACACAATTAAAATTATTATAAAATCAATGTTTCTTAAATTACATTTCATTTTCAAAATCTAATAGAATCTTCACACATTATTTTATTGTTTCGTTAGCGCCTGTTTTAAAACTGACTGTTGGCGGTTTCCTAGCTTAGACTTTGTCTTCTAAGTATCCCCATGAAAATGTTAGTGGTGTGAGGTCTGATGAAGGAGGAGGGTATTCTACGAAATCCCTTCGTAACAATCCAACCTGTTAGGCAAGATCTCATCAAGGTAGGATCCAATTATACTCCCTGATGTCGATTATCGTCATTACTAGAATGGGCTAAACTTGGAATGTAAGTTTTCCATTGACAGACCTTCAAAATGCGTTGGATAGGCGATTTTGAAATACTTACATCAGGACTCTTTTGCTACACAGATATTCTTGGACTTTGATGATACGTTTCCTCTACTCTTGCTTGTTTTGTGGGGCGTGTCGATGTCGGTGGTCTTCGGGAACAGTTCTCCTGGAAATTCTGAGCAGATTCATCAGGTTCAAACTTATCACCTAATTCGAATGATGGTAAATCGCTTTAGTGATTCTGTTTGAAACTCCCTCCTAAACCGTCTATCAAGTTCAACTGCGTTTTCTCACTTCCAATAGCAATTTAGAATGGTTTTCCTCTGTTGAAAGCCTTCTTTTAATTTTTTCTTTTCTATTTTTTGTATTCTAAAGGGTTTAACCTGGAAAGAGAAAAATAATCTATCAACTGTTAAATTCTGTAATATTTGGGAGACACAGTATGTGTGTATATATATATATATTTATATATATATATATATATATATATATATATATATATATATATATATATATATATATATATATATATATGTACACGTCTATATTTCTGATATGAGGGTATGTAAACTATTTACATAATTCGGCCTATTGTCCTCATCTTCGTTGCCATATTTATCACAACGTTGCGGCCGATCTACGCTCCGGCTTCTTTCTTCAGGTGGCTGGAATGTCGAACAGAACCCTTTATTTCGTTCGCTGGGGTAGACTGTTCTAGTTGCACTATTATAGCATCCAGCAATGGGAGTTTGTTTTTACTCTTTCTCCATCTTTATCGAAGCTTTTATTCAGTTCACATGGTCCACTATAACCTGGACATTTTCCTGGTGTGGCCAGAGTACGAAGCTATCATCTACGTACATTAACCATAGAGTTGCCGTTAGAGATATAGATTCTAATGGCATTTCCTCAAAGTATTCAATGTATATATTCGCCATTGATGGTGATAATGGCAAGCGCATTGCTTAGACTTCATCCTGTCGATATATGTGTAATCCCATTCCGGAGAGTGTTGTTTTTGTACAGAAATTCATCATCTCCACCAGATAAGAATGCTGGTCCGTTCTCCTATGGATGTGTCAGAGGTCAATCTCTCTCTGACTACTGAGAGTGACTCTTCTATTGGCACCTTGGTGAACAAATTCACCAAGTCGAACCTCACTATTTGGTTGGATAGGATATGGGCATTTTTGATTATTTCCACGAAGTGGACGCAATTCTCGATATATGAAGGACTCTTTCTGATCAATGGGTTAATTATAAATACAAAGAAGCGACCCAGAGGGTGGCACACAGAGCCTTGGCAACTAACACTCGGCATGATCGGAATAGCGTCTTTGTGAATCTTAGGGATACAGTATACGTGATGTTTGACTTGGGCTGCTTGGTCTTCTCCAAGGTCTATCTCAGCCTCCAGCTCAGTTCATCCGTCTGAGCCTGAGGAAAGTCCAAGTCACCTGCTCGATTCTAGCAATGATGTCCAAGTATGACACTCACTTGATGGTTGCAGCCAGGTTCAGAGCTTTATTTAAATAAAGGGTTTAGAACAACCAACTGAAGAAGACCGGAGTGTACATGAGCTGAAACGTTGTGATAAATATGGCAATAAATTTGAGGACGATATTACGAAAATGTAAATACTACATATATATATATATATATATATATATATATATATATATATATATATATATATATATATATATATTAAAGCAAACAAAAATTACCTCCAAATAGAATCTATTTCAAGCCGTTCTCTGCGCGGCTATCATCAGTCCCTAAGTGTCTGTGTCGGAGCATTGTTTTAAATTAATTTTCCCTTTCAGTGCTACTTTGGTAGACGCAATGTTAATGAGAATAGGTTTGTGTTAGCGATTGGTGGGGGCGTAAGATTATATACCACCGGATTATATATCATCGGATCGATTACCTGTAATATATATATATATATATATATATATATATATATATATATATATATATATATATATATATATATATATATATATAAGGAACTATGTCTGACAATTATTTTAACATATTTATTGTTTATACGTTAATTTTTTAGATGCAAATATTTAAGTAAATGCACTGTTTATAATAAACATTATTAAAAATATTTACCGGCCTGAATGTCCGAGAAATTTCATACAAAATATGTGTCCTCCGACCGGAATTGTACTTTGCTCATCAGACGCTTACTCTGTAGCTATGGAGAGAAAGCAAACAGAAAAAGCAAAACAAAAAGAATATTTTGAGAATTACAAAGGTACAGAAAACTTTGAAGGATAAGGACGACCCATCTCTTGAAAGAACACGGCTTATACAAGAATAAGAATAAGAAAACGAATTTAATGGTTTGATGTCACATATATCGGACATCTTTGATTTTAAATGTATAAAAATATTTAAAGTACGATATTTTTAAAGTAGAATACATCCTCTAAACTTTAGCGTTTAATCGTTTGAAATTTGTACTTTAGATTCTAATCTATTAATTTCAAATGATTAAACGCTCATTAACACCCATTTAAAATATATTATTTATACAAAGTTTTCTGAACACATTTTTCTGAAGAGAAATGTAGTTATCGCATGAGAGGTTAAATAGCGCCAAACCTCACTTAGATTAGGATCCGTTCCAACGAACTGACGTGAGAAATTGTAATTGTCCGCTATTTCAGGCATACTACGTGTGTAATGGACTTGAGCAGACTATCACCAGGTGACGTTAATGGGACTTTAGCATTATTTGTAACATTTCTTATTTATTTCTCAAAAGTAGTGTGCTGAACTGTAAACGTAAGAAATATCTTTCAAATCAACACTATATTTTAGTTTAATATTTTGTTTTGCATACAACAAATACGGTACACGTATTATTTCTATTTGTTTTTCATTTTATTTACTTATCTTGATCCATTTGGAAGAAATATTAAGAATGCATTGTCAAAGATTTCCTAGAGATTTCACTATCGACCAGTTGCATATTTATGAGCTTGACATCTTTTACTTTTCTTCTCCCTCCTACTTCTTCTCCTCTTCCTCCTCCTCCTCCTCCTCCTCCTCCTCTTCTTCTTCTTCTTCTTCTTCTTCTTCTTCTTCTTCTTCTTCTTCTTCTATGTACCGTGTCCCTTAATATTATGTGCAAGTAAATAGGTCGTTTTCCTATATCTCCTAATCGTTATCCTGCCAACCATTTACACAAGCCCGATAGGTAGGCTTTCATCTGTTCCTCTTGCCTTCTTAATCTGCGATTGTCACATTTTCAAAGCCTTCTTTCCAGATTATATTTACGAGAGATTTTGACTGTCTCTTTTAGATGCTCCGTAGATTTTTCCCTTTGGTTTCAATTTTCTTTAAAAAAAAAAAAAACATTCATTTTAACTGGTCGTAAATCCTAGGGTCGTCAAGTGAGAAATTACTATATTCATTTCAGTTTCATCTGGTTCCACAGTACAGTTTAAAGAACATTTTTTCATAACATGACAAAAAAAATAGCAGAAGCAGAATACATTATACATTTACGTCATAGTACCAATATGTTTTATTTATTCCAGAGTGGAAAAGGAAAACGAGGAGAAGATATTATGGCTACAATTTTCCATAATTTCATCTTTGCTACTTTTTAAGCCAATAAGATGTGCAAATTCCCAAAAATGGAATTTTACCTAGAACACCTACACTAAACTGTATGATATTAGAGCTACACAATTTTTTATAAGATTCACAAACGCAGACATATATTCTAGCAAAAACTGTAGCTCAGTAGAGATCGTAACGGAAAATATATTTTAATATTAAGTACGTATTACTATATATATATATATATATATATATATATATATATATACATACATATTAAGTTATTCATCAAGTCTAGAAGAAACCTAAACAGAATGCAGAAAGCACTGGACAGCCATATATTTGGGACTCATCAGCAGTGCGCATCAACTACTAGGAATTGAAACCCGGACAGTTACGATATGAAGCAAAAACGTCATACCAACTGTACCACAAGGGGAACTCATCCAAATTACCATTACCCATACGACAGTGCCCCCTAGAGCCACGACTACTATCCACAAGAAACTCCATCCAGAGAATTAGAAGCCGGTTCAAGCAAGGATATGAAAGTGATAAATAATTAAGGAGGATTTAAGATAATAATTCAGTAATTCATCAAGTCTAGAAATATATATATATATATATATATATATATATATATATATATATATATATATATATATAACCGCTGATGAAAGCAACGGAAAACATACCAAAACATAAAGCACTTATCCAAAAAAAAGACAAAAAAGACAATAATGAAAAAGAAAACGACCAAAAGGTCTAGAGGAAACCAAAGCTACTCAGTAAAACTCTCAATCCCTAGATTGCCTATATAGAGCAAAACACACTTTAACACGTTAAATCATATGAAAATATAGCCCTAGACGTAACCCGAGTTTCACCATAACGCGATCGTATGTGTGTGTGTGTGCGCGCGCGCGTGTGTGTATCTGTGTGTGTGTGTGTGTGTGTGTTTGTGTGTCTCTGTGTGTGTCTGTGTGCGTCGCGTATATATATATATATCTATCTATCTATATATATATAGAGAGAGGGTGAGAGAGAGAAAGAGAGAGAGAGAAATATTCAATAACGATCCGATATTTCCTGATGGAAAATTCCAAATATAAACCTTAGCAAAAAATGCCTGCAAAATCATAAGAGGAATATACAATGTTAACAGCCAACAGTTAACGATATCTATAGAAAAAAATATGGGAAACCAAACCAAGATAACTGTGGAGATAACGAAATCCAGGAATAATTCTAGAGACAATAATCTTTATCGATTATTGAGCTTCATTCATTCTCCGATCATCACACGATTAAGGAGAAATTACTAATAGACATATTAAACAATCTCATGTATTCTACTACAGAATATATTTCGAGGGAGACTCATGAATACTATAGCCGTGCGATGATGGCAGGCAATGAAATAAGTGATTAGCATCCGTAAGTATATGGAAACATAAGCGATATGTTTTGTCATCTGTCATCAGATTGTGGCTTACTCGCAATCGATTAAGTTAGATTCATAGAATATACAACATAAGATTACCTGAAAAACAGTTGCAAATGAATACAAGCTCCATTTGACAATAATTTAAATGAGAACACAACCAAACTAATGATGCGAATCCATCGTTAGGTGTGCTGCTAAGAAAGAATTTTCTCTGTGTCGTGCGAGACAATGTTTCTCTCCAGAACTTATCTTATAATATTTATAAATCTACCTATGCTTCGAATATTTCTCAGACATATATAACTGATGTGATCCTGCTATCGATTTAGAGATTCGTGATAAAATCAAAAAAATATCAGCAATATTATTGATCCGGACCTGCCAAGAAGGTTAATCAATTTAGATTTCTTATTAAAATTAATATAATATACGATTTAAATTGTTAATAAAAATGTTATAAAATAAAACAACGATTTCATTAATGATGTTTGATCAGGAGACTTTTCATATGTATTTCTCAGTTAATTGCTTCTAGGTAGGTAATGTCGAAATTAGAATTTTCCAGAAGAGTTTAAAGTAAAAATAGATTCCCCTAAGTTAAATCACTTTTAATGTTGCACAATAGTCCAAGAGATCTTTGAAGTCAGTTCTTAGCATTAAGCATCAGGCTGATTCCAATCGTTCCTACTGGCAGTAAACGTTTATTCTCATAACTGACCATACAAGTAAAAGGATGAATTACTTTAATATTGTCCATTTGAATTACTGGTGAATACATTACGAAATATCTGCGCATTCATCTCCATTAAATCCTAGTGTTATAATTTACTTTCGATAGATTTTAGTTGTGCTCAATATAAGACGATTGATTTCCTGATACGTTCGAAATATATACATTTGTAAATGGAAGTGTACTTTCTTATGCAAAAGCATTTATCATGAAAAGATATTTTTAGCTACACATTAATAAAAACCAAAATTGCTCTGGCGGCTTTACACTTTAAATGCTAATATCCATCAAAGGAACGTTATTTTTGTGCAGTAAGGAAAGCGAGAAGAAGGGACAAATCATCAATTGTAAGAAGAAAAAATATATGGTTGTCATCAAAAGGAACAGCCCAACATGCAAATTAAATATTGGAGACAGCAGAAACTTATATATTTAGGAAGTGTATTCAATGAGAACAGAAAATGCGACATCGACGACGCATTTGAATATCGAAATGTACTAACCAAATGCTAAGCAAAGTATTACGACACGGGAGAATTTCGACAGAAACAAAGAAAAGAGTACTGGACCTTTATGTAATATCGCTTCTCTTATATGTCAGGAAATGATGCCCAAACTCCTCACAGATGAAGAAGAGAATTAAAGCAACAGCGATGTGGGTCTCCAGCAGGATGCTGAGAATAACATAGAGGGAATATATGAGCAACGACGGGTTTGGAGAAATTGGAGACAACTAATACTGTTTTACTTTGAACCAGAAAGAGACAGTGAAATGACAAGTGAGTATAATGTTAAACGTGACTTTCGAGAATATGACACTCATAAGGCACTTGTAAGAAAAAAACGACAGAGGAAATCAGCGAATAATCGACATAAGGTGCCTGTATAAATTACTGGCAGTCTAAGGATGAAGTGAGAACGCTAAAAGACAAACCGTGCTACACATGGCCGGATGTCGTGAAAAGCTATGATGAGCCACGTCCTGAAGGTAAAAGGCATATAAAAAACAGGAAATTATTTGAATTTTTTAAAACATTTTTTTCGATTTGCAATTAGAAAACATTCACGCTAATTATTAATGACGCATTTCAAAACAATATATATAATCAAGCATAGTTAATTTATTTTATTTTCTAAGAATAGGTTTCTTGAATGTAACAATTAATTAGCGGGGGATTATTTTATATATCAACTTGCAAGTAATGTATTCAAGGAATAGCCTTTATATGAGGCAATGAGTATATTATTTTCGGCAGTGATATTTATTTACAAAAATACTTACTTTAGATTTGAAATAATACGTTATCTCTATCTATAAAAGGCAGGATATGTTTTTGTGTGTAACGAATGCACGGCTGCAATTTTCGACGGATTTGCACCAAGATATATATGCACCTGCTCCAAGTTAGCGGGAAGGCCAATACCATTGCATTTCCCAACTCCCATCGATAGTGTTAATAATCGATTTTTCATGCTTCTCCGGCAGTTTTCATGTAGTTTGCGGGCATTTTCTACTGGCCAGAGTGAGAGCCTATAGCTGGCTGCCACGAATAGGCAGGAAGATTCTATTGGCCAGCGTGAGAGCCAACAGATGACTGACACTAATGTTAACTAGCATGCTAGCATGCAAAAAAAATCGATAGCTGCATTCGTCACGAGTGGGAAAAATTTAAATCTGCATGGCACTTTACTCCAATTGACTCATTCGCTTCCTTAAACTCAACGTTGATTCTGATTCCATAGAAATGGGTTGGGTGTGAAAAAGTATTTGTTGTTAACATTCTTTTTTCATTCGGTTTTTCCAGTTACGAGTCCTTCTTTAAAGCTGATCGTTTTGTGTTCATTTTGTTTAGTTATTTTTTCGTAAGAGATTTAATGTTTAGTATAGAGCTTCGAAAGAATTCACAGTGTGAGATAGGCAAGAAGTAAGGCATGTAGCAACAACAGCACGGCAAACGGCACTCCTTTAAAGGCAAGGAAGGGAAAAATATTTCAAGCCAAGTGATAGCGATTGCTGTATAAGTCGTAAGATTTTTTAATCAAGCACGGGCAACGCCGGGCCATGCTGCTAATATTTATATGAAAGGCAATATTTTAGCTGATTTTTGCGTTTATGATTAATGCATGATATAGAGAATGTATTTAAAATACAGTCTCCGGCAAAACGATTTTTCAGTATATTATCTCAAATAAATTTCATTTTCACTTTACGAAAATTAATTTAATACAAAAAGATATTTAAAGTTATGTAAAAAAATATATACTGCAATTATTCATATATATTTTTTACTGGAATTGTATAACTTTCTGAGTTTTTATGACTTTTACACCATTCAGCGATCTATCTATCTATCTATCTATCTATCTATCTATCTATCTATCTATCTATCTATCTGTTCATTTTCTCTCTAATATCTGTTCATATTCTATCTATCTATCTACCTATCAGACTGTTCATATTCTATCTATTTATCTATCTATCTATCTATCTATCTATCTATCAGTCTGTTCATTTTCTTATCTATCTGTTCATATTCTATCTATCTATCTATCTATCTATCTATCTACTAGACTATTCATAATCTATCTATCTATCTATCTATCTATCTATATATCTGCTCATTTTCTATCTATCTATCTATCTATCTATCTATCATTTTGTTCATTTTCCGTCTATCTATCTGTTCATTTTCTATCTATCTGCCTATCACAGTGTTCATCTATCTATCTATCTATCTATCTATCTATCTATCTATCTATCTATCTATCTATCTATCTATGTATCAGTCTGCTCATTTTCTCTATATATCTATCTATCTATCTTGTGTATATACCTAAGTAATTATACCTAAGTATAAAGCAAAGTCGTTTTCGATTTTAACTTTTACAAAATGCTTCGAATATTATGATAAAAATGAAATGATTTCTTGACGATAACATAGTACTTGAAATATATATTTGGAATATTGACTACGAACTACAGATCGTAACAGTTTGAAGTAAATTCAAAACACTATTTAGGTATGTATGTATTTACCCACATATGTGTGATTTTGTTCCAGTAACTCTCACAATTTTTTGAGTTAGCTTTAGGATTTCATCCTCCTAGAATATGACATGTTTCTGGGTAATGCATTGATCGAAGAAGTTTTAAAGATTCCTAGATAATTGACGTTCTTCCAAATGAGAGAATTTTGTTGAGATAGAAATAAAGAGTAATCCGACGGTGCAATGTGATGTTAGTACGCGCGGGTGGTAGGGAATTCCAGCCAAGCGGCAGGAATTTTTGCAAAGTTGTGCACAGAGACGTGATGTCTGTCGTTGTCCTGATAGATGACGACAGCCTTCCGATCGGTCGCTTCCGGTTGCTGTTCATCGATTTCTGCCGTTATTCGGACCAACTAGGCACAGTACAGCGATTACGGAAGTATGAAGTAATACAAAATGCATTTTCATTTTCTTTGTGCTACCCAAGGGGAAGGTATATTTACAACATAACTCTTACAGAAATCTGAACAAAGTATTTTTCTCTCTATATATATATTCTGTCACTTACATAATTTTATCGTGATCGACAAAAGCAAACATATTTCTTGAATAAATCTGGTGAATGTAGCAGGTGTGACGTATCTTCCATCCTAGCAAATATTTTTCTTGATTTGTATTTGAAGTGTGTGCCCTTGTACTATCGGAGTCCGCCTTCGTTCGGCCGAATGACGCGCATCGAGCTAACGAACAGAAAGAAGCTACGCGTGCGGCGGTCGCAATACGGTGCTCGCTCGCCACAAGCCTTCACCCTGATTCAGGACATGGCTACACACAGCAATGACATAACTCTGCACAACGACGACGTCTGGCTTTAGATTCCTATTTATGGAGTTGGTTTTCTCAATTTTTGATAACCAATCTCTTTTTTCGTTTTATATAGACATGCATATCACCTTTTTTTCGACTGGAAATCTCAAAATGTTTGCATTCTACGTTAAAATATTGGTGCATAATGTGAAATATTGTGTACCCCAGTAACTCACTAACTTTCTGTCCTGGATTAAAAGAATTCCCACACAGGTTTCACCTACGATCTAATTTTGAAGTATTTTTCACTGCTCTTTCGACTCTCGTAGCTAAAACTCCTCTCTCACGCACCGAAAGCTTCGTCTTTGCTAGTTTTTGCAGTTAAAATCAGAAATGCACTTTAATGCACTGTATGAAGAACGGGTGATAAATTAATTCTAGATTCAGTTATTTACCACTCAACCAAGTTTCTGCCTTGTTTAGGTCAACTCGTAATTCTTAACGGTGAAGTAAATAAATAATTTCCAAAAAGGAGACGTATATAGCGGTGTACATACAAACACGGCAATGCGGGGTTGTGCTCACTCATGGAAACACACACGCATACAGGCACATGCTCAAATACAAAGACACAAATATTGAAATGAATAAATAAGAATGATCGTGTCGTTTGCTACCACAATGGCATTTTGAAAATTCATCATGGCGTCTGAAGCATGTTGCACTTTATGAATCATTTTTTTGGTTTTGTTTTGTTTTTAATTGAAGAACACCTGGTAATTTTCCCCGTTGCATTGGAAAAGATCAAGTGAGATGAGAAGAATAGCAATAACGACTATAAACAGCAGCTGAATCTATGCGGAGTGAATACATCAGTTGAACTGAAGATCTTCTTTGAGTTGTAAGAGCTGAATATATGAAACCAATTTTGAGAAAAAAGAACGACTTTTCAGATAATATAACAATCTAAGAAACAGCCATTAGCTATAACATTTTCCTATTTGTTGTGAATTCCGGGATGAAATCCGGTATCAAGTAATAACAAACGCCAAGAATGAATATAGGAAATAAATGTATTAACGTAATAATACAAACTGGTAATACAGGTTAGTAGTTCCAGGAATGCGGGGATAGTTGATAAACATATATATAAAGTCTTTGGTATCGACGTATCGCTGTATGACTACTTACTGAGTCTAAGTGCTCGTGACTGTGACTTTTGCCGCTACGTTATTCTACCGACCGACTCAACGTTCCACTACTACTACTGTCCAACTTGACTTAACGTACTGACTCCACTACTACTATTGACTTGACTATTACCATCCGGGTATTCACTGGTAGTAGTATATGTACACCGTGGGTGAGTCCATTTGTGTAAAAAGGGAGACCCCTCAATACTATTTATACCCGGGCCAACGCTTTTGTGCACATAACTAAACAAATAAATGCCGAAAAATTAAAAATAGTCAGTGATATATTTTAAATTAACGTGTAATTTCTTCTTCTTCTTCTTCTTCTTCTTCTTCTTCTTATTATTATTATTATTATTATTATTATTATTATTATTATTATTATTATTATTATTATTATATATGTACATATATATGTATATATATATGTATGCATGTATGTATATATATATATATGTATCTATGTGTGTGTATATATATATATATATATATATATATATAGAGAGAGAGAGAGAGAGAGAGAGAGAGAAAGAGATAGATGTAAAGCACGAGGTAAAAAAATGGACGCACCCATAGAAATGATGATGAACAAAATACAAAGTTATTATATTTGAATTTAGAGTTATTAACATGCTTAAGCATTGTTCTGACTTCGTGAAAGGCCTAGTCGCCTCTTTCCATGATTTTTGGCTGACGAATAAATCGATAGCTGATAAGATTCTTCGAAGTGAGTAATGTTTCCGCTGGTAAATCAAAAAGAGAAAACAACCTGGGACTTATAATAGACGTAGAGAGTCTGGCCAACCGCTAAAAACTACCGACAATGAAGATAGAAATTTGGTTTGTCAATGCCAGAAAAATGACCGATTCACAGTATGACAAGTGGCTAGTTTGGCGGTTTCTTCAATAACAGTCAGACTCAGGCTTAAAGCAAATGGCTTTCCAGATACATAAAACTGAAAACTTTCGGATCTGGAAATAATCGACGGGTATATTTGGCTTGGTTCAAAGCTCATTTACCATGGGCTAAATTTGATTGGGATGATGTTATGTGGAATGACGACAGCTCCTTTACTCTTGGATATGAAGAAGGAATACGTGTTCTGTGTACGCCCGGTGAAACGATTATTCCAGTGACTATCAATGGCACTGTTAACCACGATAAGAAATTCAAAGTTTGGGGTTCATTCTTAGCGGAAAGCTTTGGTAATTTGTACAAAATCAAGGGAGACATGGACCAGCATCAATACCACAACATTCAAATAATACTATTACTCAATTGCCTTGGTAAAAATACAAAAATCGTCTTTGTGGCATCTCCCCACTTACTATATATATGTATTCAAAAGGTTTGGTTACATAATTTAGACAAATCATGTCGATTAGTTTATGTTCTGATCCTTTCAAGTTCGTGGATTAAGCCTTTGGTATATTTAGAAAATAGAGTAACAAGAAATTTTCTTCGAATAGTTTTTATTTCCCCAAGTCATCTGAGAAAAATTTAGTACCTGATTATTTTACTTTTTACTTGTATCAATGTGATATATATCAGTGTTTATATTTTAGAATTCTTTACTCTTGCTTATAATTGTAATACATTTGATTACGATAAAGTAATTTGATATATTTAGAGTTATTTCATGATATATTGCCTTAATATTTATATATGTTAATATAGGAAAGAATAAAAAAGAAAACTAATCGACTTGATTTGTCTATATTATTTATCCAAATAATTATACTACCTAAATATATATATATATATATATATCCATCTTTCTCCTAGAACATTTGCCATCCAAGGATATAGAACCCAGTCTGTCCTGCTATTTACCCATAGTTGGAGGGAGAAGAAGAGGATTCACACCTTTCCCAAGGATATTAGCACGTAAGTGAGTGTAATGGATTCGACTGGAATTCGAACTCGGCACTCCGATTACTAAATCCAATCAGTTATCCATTACTCCACCGTGAAACTGGTCTAGGAGAAGGACAACTCTGAATTCAAAACCTGCGGAGGGTCGTTTGGGGACCTTGTGGCACTCAGTGCACCAGGTCTCTGTATTCGTCCCTTCAAAAAGTGTGAATGGTCTTGCACGAAACCTTCACCACTATAATCAAATCTCATGTGTCGGCGTCGGGCTCTCAGTTTCTAGGAACTGATCTGCTTGACACTCATACGTGGAATTCGACGGGAGAGTCGATGATATATATATATATATATATATATATATATATATATATATATATATATATATATATATATATATATATATTAAAAAGAAGAGAGAAATCGCAAACGTGTATACTAATTCATTATAATAAGTGAGTATGTATGTATGGAGAGGGAATAAACGTATGCATATGCATGCTGACAAAAACACACAAAAAATTAAATAGATCTAAGAACACACAGGGGTCCATTAAAAGATAATAATATAGATATCTTTCTCACCCTTTCTCGGAACAGTCTTAATTGTTTTGTTACCCTTCACGCAGAAGTCTTTCACTGCCAGTTTAAGAAAGACATTCTGCTCACTAACACACAAAAAAGAGAATGTCTAATATCGAGATATATAACATCGCAAAATATAAGAAAAATGTATTTCTTTTAATAATATGTGGAAATGTCCACTCTTTGCCTGATTAATGTCGGAAGACCGGAAACTTGTGTAGCAAAATTATGGAAAATAAAGCATAATATATTTTTTAAAAATCTACATTACAACCAGAAACGTTTGCGGTTTCACTCGTCTTTTTAATATAAACATTTTTCTCTCCTAGGAACTACTATAAATTCTTCCCTTTATATATATATATATATATATATATATATATATATATATATATATATATATATATATATATATATATATATATATAGTCTTAAAGTGTGCTATATTTATAGGATAAAGTGCTCAATATCAGAGATAGAGCATGTATAAATATAAACATGAACATAGAAGTCAACACTTAGAGGCGAGAGTCTGTTTCATGCTAGATGCAAACGTCAGGCTACGAGTGCTATTATTTTTCTCGGCTATTTATATATACGGGTCAGTAGTGCATCGTGGGTATTCTATTTTTGCGCTTATTTTACCGGAAGTCGTTTATTTGTTTATTTATTTGTGTCAAATTATTTTGTTTGTTTTTATTTATTTTTATTTTTATATTTTATCTTATATATATATTTATTTTTTATTTTGATCGTTGTTTTTATTAACGTAGTAAAAATTTATTTATATAGCTTATTGTGGGTAGTCTATTTTGCGATTATTTTACCGGAAGTCGTTTATTTGTTTATTTATTTATTTGGGTCAAGTTATTTAGCTTGTTTTTTATTTATATTTATTTTTATCTTATATATTTATTAATTTTGTTCATTTTTATTTTGATCGGTGTTTTTATTAACGTAATAAAAATTTCTTTATATAGCTTATTTAAAATTTTTCTTTTTGTTTGGGAAGATAATTAAAGCTATTTGTTCAATTTTGGGGTTGATTGTTATGGTTTGTTCTAAATATTATTTTGGCGGGAACACTTTTTAATTTATTTATTTGGATTGATTATTTTTATTTGTTTTTTCTAAAAGGCTAGTTTATCGATATCAGTTTGCTAGTTTATTTATATATTTGGGTGTATTTAGATCGATTTATTTTACTTGTTATTTATTTGTTACACTGTATATTTTCTATTTTTGGTTTTCGATTTTTAAGTAACGCAGTATATTATTTTTTCATTTTTTTTTCAATTTTTTTTTATCGCTATATAACTGTCATAGCTATTTTTCGTCCGATTTTTTGTTTTGATTTTTATAGTCTAATATTTTGGTCATAATAGTTTGCTAATTTGTTTAATATTTACTTTATTTATTTTGTTTCTTATTTTTTTACTCTATTTCGTCTATTGTAACAGGTGTGATTTGGTAATTTGTTTGGATTAAGTTATTTCGCTTATTTTATTGTCATTTTGATTGTTTATGTATTTATTTTTTTCCGTTTTTTGCACACACACACACACACACACACACACACACACACACACACACACACACATATATATTATTTCAGGATCATTTTACAACATATTAAAAATGATTTTCGTACCCCAATAAATCACTAACTTTCTGTCCTGGATTAAAAGAATTCCCACACAGGTTTCACCTACGATCTAATTTTGAAGTATTTTTCACTGCTCTTTCGACTCTCGTAGCTAAAACTCCTCTCTCACGTGCCAAATGTCTTATGGATTGAGTTGGATGTTTTCCAGTAGATCTCGTTAGCACTTTATTTGAAATGATTATACCTCTTCCTGTTGTGTCCTATAGATTGCGATTTCCTCTCTACTTATTCCTTTATATTAAACTTATGCACCGGTCTCTTGATTGTTCCTGAATGGACTCGAACAGTAAAAATGGCGCATGGATGATGGAATCATAACCGAATGATCTTTTTCCTCTTACCATTGCTACTTTCGGAAGACAATGTATCTGACACAAAACGATTTTTACCTATTCTGTTTCTAGCCAAATAACTGACAGGGTTTTTCAGTGATTCTTATTACAAATGGTGTCAAAATGGTTAAACGTACTGATAACCTGGGAAAAGAAACTCAAGTAGTTTATTATGTTTTAGATATTAAACTATTTGTGTGATAGAAAATTATGTTGTAGCATGATTTGTACAATTTTGCTGTTACACCCGATATGCTTGAAGCAATCGGATATTTCGCCACACTGATGAGCTCTGAACCTGCGAATCAGTTTGTGGGTGGATGGCAATACACACACACACACACAGACACACACAGACACACACACACACATATATATATATATATATATATATATATATATATATACACACACAAGTAAAAATGTGTATATATATATATATATATATATATATATATATATATATATATATACAGTTTTACTTGTATCCAGGCTCAATCCACGATATTATATATATATATATATATATATATATATATATATATATATATATATATATATATATATATATATATGTACACTCATTAATAAAGAAAGAAAGGATCTTTGATACTACAATGGGAAGATTTGACGATGCAAGGACCTACGAAATCATTGATATTTATTTACAACACGAACTAAGCAAAATAATAGATAGAAATGATAAGGTTCTCTACAGGGACGACAATATAATAGATAAAAATGATACAAGACTCTATAGGGACGACGGTCACACAATCTTAATAAACTATAGAAACAAAACACAGAAAAAACTAGAAATGGAACAATAACGATTTTTAAAAAAATAACGGATTCGAAATAAATATGAAAGTAACCCAAACGAAATAGATTTTCTAGATTTTTTTCTAAAAAAGGTACATATAAATCATACAAAAAACCCAATGATAACACTGAGCAAGAAAAATCATTTTCTTAGTTGTCTATATATTTTCAAATGATTTAGGGAAATTTTTCTTGGCTGAATCTGAAAATAACATCCGTTTCTCTCGACCTTGTTAGTGAAAACAATATTTTCCGTGTGTACACATGTTTAATTTGATACCAATTTTTCTGTTCTTAAAAAAGCAGTAGTATAGTAAACGGACAATAAAGAGAACGCGTATGAAAGAAAATGGACCTTAGACAGTATTTTTCCTGAAACAAAAATTTAACGGTTTAAATAATGCGAAAATATATATCAACTGACACAAATGCTCTTCCCTTTCATATACGTTGAATTATATTTTTTTCTGATACCATTGGATGAGATATTTCTTATAGAAGTGCTGTTTTTTTCAGGGGGCGTATAAAAATAAATAAAGATTATATAAACATCACACCAACATTTGCATTTTGAATTCTGGATCTTTATTTTGTCACATGTTGCTGATTTTGACATTCTGTCCTCACGCTGACCGTATCCTAGTGTTGAATCTGACTACTTAAACACAGATCAGAAAGCGTATTCTTAGAATCATAAGTAATTATATTCATTGTTGTGTTAAGAAAATGATGGATAATTTCAAAAATGTATAATCCTTTCCTTACAATTTGAAATATTGGAAATTATTGTGTTATTGACAATGGCATATTCTTTTGCCATTATACCACTTCTCTATTATGTGTAGGCGCCCTGGGTATGACGATAGACTACATCCACGTTCCGGGTATGAGGATAAACTACATCCAACAGCAAGGCTTCTGATCAGGAATTTTTATGGAGCGTGGAATCACCTCTTAATAACTGGTGTTCCCAGGTCCTTCCTAACCCGGGGTGGTAGCACCTGTAAGGGTCCCAGCTATTGCCAAATAGTTAACCCCGAAACTGAAGTAAAAATCTTTATAAAAGTGTAAAAATAGGTTTTCAATATCAGAAATGCTTTGTAAAAAATTATTAACAGAAATAAATTTTTGAAGAAGAAAAAACTATTGCCAGCAATATATTTTTGAAAAAAAATTATCAGCAATACATTTTTAAAATAATATTAACAGCTATACATTTTCGAGGATGAAAATATTACCAGAAATAGATTTGTGACAAAAACAATTACCAGGAACAAAGTTGTTGGCATTAAATAACCCATTGAGGTTGATATGCCGTAAAACAAAACAAACGAAATCACTCTATCATGTGTAGCCCTTACCTGTCTGCTCAGAATTATGACTGGACAATCTACGAGAGGAAATTGTGGTTGTCTATCCAATATCAGATTGCATATTCTTGTTATTCACTGTGATGCAATTTATAGTAAGACAAGTGAAATTGTAAGCATCCTTTTGTCATATATTCAGTACTTAATATTCATTTAGTTCCTCACATTGACTGAACGAGAAGCAACAGGAAATCGAGAAAAACAAGAAATAATAACTAATCCACCAAGAACCTAGAAACACATAATAAAAAATCTAATTGACTTGTTTGTTGTCTTTAATAAAATCTAATCATTTCATATATATATATATATATATATATATATATATATATATATATATATATATATATATATATATACATATATATATATATATATATATATATGATGACGAGATGAGGAAGATGTTGTAAATGTATTACTCTCCAACTGCCTTATCATATTTGTATAATCAAGATTGTCTTTTTCTTCCCAGCGGCATTATTATCATATTCGTTGGCGGCTTTCACTTCACAAATATATTGGAACCGATAAACAACGCCATCTTATATTAAATTATTATGCAAATACTTTCATACACTCTATTTCACACACACACACACACACACAGACACAGAGAGAGAGAGAGAGATTCAAATAAATTTTCATATACAATATTGACAAAACAAGTTGGTAATTTCAGTAACATCAAAGTTCAAGAGTGAATATATATATATATATATATATATATATATATATATATATATATATAAGATTACGGTATCAACAACCGGATCTCAACAATATTTTAGGACATGAGATAAAAGAGAGTATATCTTTGCATAAAGTCATTCTTCTGTAATGAACTAAATTCAGTGAAGTGCATTATACACAACGAAATTTGCACAGTAATCCCCGAATTTCTGGATGGGTTCTCTCTCTCTCTCTTTCTCTCTCTCTCTCTCTCTCTCTCTCTCTATATATATATATATATATATATATATATATATATATATATATATAAAATTGTTTATTTAAAAATTCTAACATAAATATGTTATAAGATCACTACAAAAATAGCCATTTTGTTTCAACACCTCCGGTGTCTTATCAAGTGATGATGTTGAATATATATATATATATATATATATATATATATATATATATATATATATAGAGAGAGAGAGAGAGAGAGAGAGAGAGAGAGAGAGAGAGAGAATGCGTACAGAAATCCGAGGATTACTGTGCAAATTTCGATATATATATATACATATATATATATATATATATATATATATATATATATATATATATATATATATATATGTGTGTGTGTGTGTGTGTGTGTGTGTGTGTGTGTGTGTGTGTGTGTGTGTGTGTATTTTTTACCCCAGAATCCACCCTTGTTCATGGGTACTTCGGATTGATATCGAAAATTCACATTTCATTTGCAGATTCATCCCTCTAATAATTCCTTTTTACCACGTTTGCATAACGGTGTGCTGCTAACTACTTTCATTCCTAATGAATCAAATTTCCGCTTTTTATTGTATAATTATAATTTTCCTCTTTATTAAATTCGTATATACAAGAGAAAACAATCTCAGTCTCCATTTCAAATCAATATCTGTCATTTGTCATTATTTTAGTTAAATTAGATTTATTGGAAAACCTCAAGTCATACACACATAAAGTTATATATGAATTTTTAATGGATTTTGCATTTATGAATTATCATTATTATATATTTTGATTATTCCCCTCTGACATAAGATCTTATTTTTATATATATAACCAAGTTTCGACTAATATAATCTCCTGACTAAATTATTTTCCATCTTACTTGCTAGCATGGTTGAAAATTTCCCAAAATGTTTTTATTCAGACGTTAGAGAAAATTATTTACATAAAGTATTACATGATTCGAGGTATTGCTAAGCAGTAAATAGGCACCGGTATTATTCATTGGACACATAATATTTGACATTGAATCACTTCCTGACATAGAGACTGAAACCGCAACAGCAAAGTTTGGGAAAGTACAAAAGCGGCCACTGATGATTCCAGATATCACATCTGTCGCATCGTTGGGAACATACCAAATATCACGAACACAGTTAGTAAAATATCTGTCTATGTCTGTCGGTTTTTTTATCTATGTCTCACTCAGAGTTTACAGCGAACATTATGCTACTGTAAAAATAATCTTTTAAAGAATAATTCATTATATATTTTCAGAAACGCAAATATCCACTACACCTGCGATATAGTCTCTAGAAGTGAAAAATAAAACCATTATTTATTTTATCAACTTATTATCTTGTATCACATTAAATATGTCCTCTCTGCTGAAGCTGTTAAGCATTTAAATTAAAACGATAATTAAATATTTGAGTCCATTAAATTTTATACTTCATTCATGATCTAAGACCGTTCATGTCAGTATCACGAAAATAATATATCACGTTTGGAAAGTAAAACCAGTACGCAATCTGTAGCAAATTATTTTTCAGACACACACACTTCAAACGTTCATACACAAAGATATACACTCACATACGTACATGCGTGTGGATTTGTCCACATAGATTTACCAGCTTATCTCTGACATCTGACTTTCACAGTACCTCTAATCTCTAAAGTTATGTTTACTATCACCTGCAGGCAAACTTGCTCGGTCGTGTGCATTTGCGAATATCTATAATTAAATCTGACTCTGCGCACACGTGGTGGCTTTTAAGCGAACGACATTACAGAGTGTTTACATTGTCCACGAACACAAAATTATCTGCACGTGTATCGTTAATTTAAGCGAAATACTGTCTCTGAAGTGAGACTAAATATACGCGCAAGATGGTTGATGAAGGGTTTTCAACCCACGTGTGAAAGACCTGCAAAACGTTATAATTTTCTTTTTCAATCATTCCCTGTTCGGAACACAAATTATACAACAATTTCCACCTGCCGCACGCATGTATATTCTTTCAAAAAATTTGAAACTACCAGGGTCTCTCGTTTCGTGTGCAAGTAAAGATGTGGGAACATGAAAAATGCCCAGTCTGATGAAATCGTAACGGATGAAAATAACATTTTCTTCCATTTCGTCATAATATTTTCTAAATACATTTATAATATAAATTTATACAAAATTATCTATCGATCGTTATAATATATATATATATATATATATATATATATATATATATATATATATATATATATATATATATGAATGTGTACGTATATATATAATTGATACGAAATATATATATTTTTAAATTACACATGTCGAGGTGTTAAGCATCGTTATGGGTCTAATGAGAGAGTATAATTTCCACTCGGAAACCTCCAACGAAAAGCAGTATTCCGCGGAAGAGTAAGTCCGACATCTTTTGTATTCCTCGCATCGTAATCTTTATTCATTATGTATATATATATATATATATATATATATATATATATGAAAGTGAACATAGAAGTCAACACTTAGAGGCGACAGTCTGTTTCATGCTAGATTCAATCGTCAGGCCACGACGATTGCATCTAGCATGAAACAGACTGTCGCCTCTAAGTGTTGACTTCTATGTTCACTTTTATATTTACACACGATCTATCTCTGATATTGAGCACTTTACCCATAAATATAGCACATCTTAAGACTATATATATATATATATATATATATATATATATATATATATATATATATATATATATATATATATATATTATACACTTTTACATTAGAACATGTAAGTTACTACCGCAAAATTGTACATATTGTTTCCACGTTGAGACAAAATATACAATTTGTACACACACACACACACATGTATATATATAATTTATTCGAAAATTGTAAAGTTATAATTTTCGAATACATTATATGTGCTCTACTCAGTATTAAGCACTCTTTTAAGAATAGTATTTTTGGTTATTGGAATTTATTACGTATGCACCAATATCTATCTATCTATCTATCTATCTATCGCTCTCTCTCTCTCTCTCTCTCCATATATATATATATATATATATATATATATATATATATATATATATATATATATATATAAGTTAATAGTTGAAGGAGAAACAGGAAATCCCCAGGTTGTTTAGCCTAACACTATCAGAGATAGATCGTGTGTATTTATGGTTATGTCCACAAGATGTTTCTTTTTTCAATAATGGTAACCCTATACAAGGAACGAGGGCAACCCGAAAGTAGAGCACTACGAAAAGGCTCGCTTATATCGATAGGAGGGAAAGATAACGACTGACACTAGACATGAACAGGTTGATATACTACTGATCAAGGGAATATACTCTACGGAGACATTTTATAGGCAGACACATGCACACACGCGCTCTCACACAAACACACACGCGCGTGCGCTCATACACGCACATACACACACACACACTCATACATATATATATATATATATATATATATATATATATATATATATATATATATATATATATATATATAGCACACACACACCTTAACTGTAATAAGAGCTGTTTGAGTGAAACTTAGGTCTTTCAGATATAATACATAGGAAATGCGAGTTCTTTCCTAATATTTACGTGGCATGACGTTTCTACGCTGTGAACGACAGAACTGGTCGAAGCAGGAGATTAAATTTGTCCGATCATTTTCCATGGTAGTAACGATAGCGGAGTGAGAGCATCGTCACATCCCGCTTGTGTGAGAACGGTTGGAGGGTGGAAGATTATTACCTCCCACGAGGAACCGAGGAGACTTTTGGACTGGAAATTTATGTCTGGGTATCTCTTGCCTAAATATAACTACAGTGCTCAATTTTCGGTCTGATCTGTCTCGTATAAATTTTAAGGATATCAAAAGGAGTCAGGTACTTGCTGGAGCGGTACAGCAAGATAATCATTTTATCTGCATTTTTAATGATGGATCGAATATAGGAATCACACTTATTGTCGGGTGTGCGTTTGCGACCCAATATCTTCACGAGACAGTGTTCTTGATATGGTAGCTCTTGAAAAACCAAACAGTTCAGCAAACTTAATGATCGAGCCTCCTGCCATGCGACCGCCAACAATTTGCCCTATTTCGAACTCGGAGGGGTCACGCATTTTTCTTAAATTTTACTACATTCTAAAAATAAATAAGACAAAACAGTAAATTAGATGAATAAACGTATTTACAATCGATATAACCACCAATTATGATGTTTTAGTTAAAGGTCTTAATATAATAGGTCTTTGAAATATAGAAATGGATTTTCCAACTGTTCCAATTATTTTGTCCAAGCCCTGTACTTATATATATATATATCGATGTATGTATATAATTCGAGGGCTTAGCGTGCTGGCCTGGTTCAAATTGTTGGCCACGCTAGATAACACGCTCTTTCCCAGAAATTCTCTTTTTTACATACTATTCTTTCATGTATTTTTCGCGTGTTCTAAAATTTGTTATATGCAAAACGTTCTAGTAAATTTATCTAAAGCGTATTTACTTGGACATTTATGTCATTATGTTTTCCATAGTGTAGTAGGTAATTTGTGTTCTGCATGACTTTGGAAGCGAACTGTGATTTTTTGTTTGTTTACGAATTCATCTTGTTTTGGAAATGTAATTATAAAGATTTCCTCCTCGAGACAAATTTTAGTTCTATTGACTCGTGCTGTTTTTCCTTTTCTCCGTGTTATTCTTGCTATATTCTTTGGTTGATGTTTTTATTGTGTTAGGTGTTTGCACAATTCTCAAGCCTACCAGATTTGAAAAGGTATTCTGTCAGTTCTGTAGTTCATTTTCATTATTAACGGGCTGCAAAAAATATGATTGAAATAACCAAACGTCCAACATTCAACTAGAGTATGAGGTTGCAAAAGCGAAAAAAATATGATTAATGAAGCCCACGGACATATTTCGGCTGAAAACCGTAAGTATCTAAAATGGAGGGCGAATATCAAAAAAAGTGAATTTAACTTTGCAGGTAACCCATGCATCTGTTGAAATGAAGTTATGTATTAGGGATGTTTTGGATAATGACACGACTTAATGAAGGTTTGAACTGACGAAAATATATCAGTAGTATCACTAAGGATTCATAATGTATTTGCAATTATCTATAAGCGAAAAAATAATTTCATATTAACACATTGATTTTCAATATCCGGTTGGTCAGTAATTTATATTATGACGCCGATTACGATTATTTTTTGCAGAGTTAGAGATATTTAGTGCTTGACATTTTCTGATATATTTTTATCTGCCAAGAAATAGTTTATTTGCTATGATACTTTTAGTTGAAGATATAAATTAACTTATAGTTTCCTTTTATTGCTTAAATTTTCTATTATAAATTTGGCGATTGAAGTCAGTTTTCAGAATCGACGTTAGATATTGAACGCGTTAAGGATCAGCGGCAAGTTTGCTTCTGCGTTTTGCCACCACTCTTTTAGGATTTTGTTTTTCCGAAAGACATGGGAAATTATGCTTCGCTGAAGATCACTGCAGACGAAATGTAAATTCATTAGTTTAATATTAAACATTCATCATGATGCAGTTTGAAGTTTGATGCAACAGGACGACAGAACTGTCACGACAGAACATTAAATTCCTCCTGCTCCTGCTCCTGCTCTTGGTTCTCCTCCTCCTCCTGCGTCTGTTCCTTATCATCGTGATCATCGTGATCATCATCATCATCATCATCATCATCATCATCATCATCATCATCATCATCATCATCAATCCTAAAACTTTGTGTGGTATTTGTGTCCTTACGCTGCTGCGAACAAAACCAATTCCTCCAGTATATTATCAGTGAAATCCGAAGAAAGTATTCTTTTCTGTGTAGTGTGTCACGTGCAAGTAGACCTGGCGGGGTTTATAACACTGCACGTTAAACACAGGCGATGGCCTCTAGCATGAATGTTAAAACTGGTCACGGACACGTGGCCATTGATTGTATGGGGAAAATTCATACTTTGATCACCGATTTCATTGCAAGAGGTCTCCGGCTTGCAAGGTTATGTCATCACCACGCTGTTTATAAACAAATTTATGGTGGCCAGACCCGGCCACTGTGCTAGAACACTTTTGACCGTACCAGAAGAAGGCTGATCAGACATTTGACAAATATTTATTTTTCGTCCTATTAGGTGTCAAACTACGATCTTTACAAGAAAGGCCAAGCTTAGAAATCGGTTTCGTCATCGTTGTCGCAACTATGCTGCTTCTACGGCATTACGACGAAATTTAAAAAATTAAATGAAATCAGTGAATGATAAATCCAGATTCCACATATAGATATGTCGAATAAATTACATAAGAAGGTAGGAAGGGTAGTATTTCGACAATATTAATCACATTTGCTGCGACTGCATAATGAATTTCTTCTGTCCAACACAGGTTTCAGTAATAGATTAAGTAATTTGAAAATCAGCCAAAGGCAGAATCACTTTATCTAGTGGTAGTTTGTTCCGAAAACTTCAGAAACCTAAACAAAATCTTAGAGAAAGTTAAGGATAAAAAAGATAATAATAAAACTGTTTACCAGTTATCATTTCTAATAAAAAAAACAAATGCCAAACAATTATGCCAAACAAATAAATGTGTATAATACACACAAACACACACGCGCATGTTCACACAAACACACACACAAACATGAATATATTTTTGTATATATATATATATATATATATATATATATATATATATAGAGAGAGAGAGAGAGAGAGAGAGAGAGAGAGAGAGATTGAGATAGATATATAGATATGTATATTTGTAGAAAAATATAGACATATTATATCTACTTATTTTTATACTGATTCTTTCAAATTGTCTAATTAGTTTCCTGATATTGAGATGAAAGGAATGCGCCGTAGTTTTCTTTTTTTTTTATTTTATTACCCAAGTATTTCGACCTTTTCTAAGATCATCTACATGTTATCGTCACTGCGATAAACTCAAAACACAGGTAAACACGTTCCAATTTTTGTTGTAAATATGCTTTCGGTTATCACAAAGAATTTTAAACACGTGTGAAATGCGCTCTGTAATAGGAATTTTAGTATTTTTTAAATTTTATCCTAGCATTCATGTAATTTTTACAAAACACGCGGTTCAATATAATGGAGCTGACAGGAAATTGGTAGACAAAGAAAATGACATTACTATATAAATTTTATATGCACTTAAATATTTATATTATTTACATTGTTCGGACTTTTATCCTCATCGTCACTGCAATATTCACAAGCTTTCGGCTTTTGTACCCTCCCGTCTTCTTCAGGTGATTGAAAATTCGAACCGAACTCTTTACTTTTGTCCATCGGGATAGATTGTTCTAGTTTCACGTGCCATGCTACTTCCGGGTGTCTCACTTATTTCCCTTTAGCACAACTCCCCAAGGCTTTTTGTTTTGGTTCACCACTGATGTAGCGTGGTATTGAACGCACAAATCTTTGGATCTAGTCACTGGACCTAACTAACGAATTTATCCACTGCGCCATGTGTCCTGGAGGTTCGGATCGAAATTCCAATCACCTGAATAAGGCTGAATAATACAACGACCGAAACATTAGGAATATGGCAATGACGGTGTGGATAACAGTCCAAATAATGTAAATAATGTAATCTTAATATGTCATTTCAGATATATAGACAGGCGCTTGAATATGTTGTTATATTTGCAATGAATTTTGTTGATTGTTGGTTAATTGTTTATATATATATATATATATATATATATATATATATATATATATATATATATATATATATATATATATAGTACCTCGAGAATTTGAAGTTTTTGTTTATTATTTTTATCTCCGTACCACGTTATGGCCTTTCCAGGGGTTCAGTTCTTTAACCAACATTTAGTAACTTCTCCATGGCTAACTCTGAAAATAAGTTATTTAACAATATATCCACTCCTTAGTGTCTAAAATCTATCAACACATATTGATGTATTTACATGTGTGAGTGTTTTCTGCATTGATATATCCAATGTAACACATTGTATTCATAAACACGTTTATATTAAAGACTGTTTTAACAGGAATTCAATCCGCCTTTACCTGAAAGAAGGTAATATCAATTTATGGGTTAATTACAAAGCGATTGTGTTTAAATTGCCTTACAAGTAACATGTGACCAACCGCCTTCTGGGGCAGTAGATGATCATTCTTACCCGTTATTAATTTTACAGTAATGCTACATAAGGCGAACATTTCTCACTTTGTGTTATTTTGTGCGTGTATCTACACATATATTAATTCTGCCGGTATCTGATACAACTGTGCGTGTTGAGTCACATATGTGTGCTCATCTGTGTATTTGAGAGCATGTGTGTTCAATATTTGTTCTTAAGTTCATTTGAATGGAATACGAGTTCATTTCTGTAGTATGATTGGTTTGGGATTTTTTAAAAATCTATGAAAACAAAGTAATTACCGAACAATATTTTCCTTTTTCATACTTCAAATATTTCAGTTGTCAATTAAACAAAGCGACACTAGTTTTTCTTTTCACGATTAATTTTACTGAAGTCAAAAACGCCCTGTTCGGCACCGATGATACTGACAAAAATATTCCTGTTTACGTTTTTTTTAACCCTTTTCAAGAAGATATATCTATGTCATTGTCTTTGTTGTTTAATTTTACTTTTGCTTTCATTTTTTATTCAACTTTTCATGACAAAATAATCCTAATCTATCACTCCATGAATAAGCGTTTATAATGAATAATGTTTCAACTTCTGATAACATGCATTGATCTGTCTACAATTCTTACTTTTCTATTGAAGTTATTCTAATACATATTCTTGTTCAATTTCTTCAGAGAAATATTATAGTTGAATGTTTTCTTTTTTGATGAATCTTTTAATTCACATTCTATATTTACAGTTTTGATTTACATCATTTGTATATTTTCAATTAGTAACATTGATATTCAGCAAGAAGACGAAAGAGTAATCAGGAGGACAGTACATAGCGTATGACATTGCATTTAAATTTTTGCAGATTAAATTTGGCTGAAATGCATGTATACTGAAGTGATATCCACAAGCGAGAAATGTCGGAGAAGAAACTGTTAACAGAAGATTTACGGTTATATCTAGCCAGTTGAACTGTAAATTGAAGAGATCCCGACGCCAGTCTAGTCATGAGTTTAAATTTTTAAAAATTGTCTAGGTACCACAGCGAGGAGCGCATCGTAACAATCAAGTTATCTCCTTTTCTGTGTGGAAAGATCTAAATTTGTTTTCTTTTCTTGCAATGTGAATTGTTAAAGTTTCAAACATTCAAATTTTCCGTCCACAAATTTCGAAATAATAATCTGTGAAAGATACAAACTTATTTTCTGTATAGCTGAGTACAATGTAAAATATAAATAGCATAAAATATTATGAAAAAATCCGTTGTCTTTGGCATAGGAAATTATTTATTTATATCGAGGTCCACGCTATACACATCGTAATATACATACATACTAATATAATAGACAATTAGAAAATAGTTTTGTCATACGAAATTATCAAGGCAATTGATGATAAACAAAAGCGAAATGTTGCATAGCTACTCGAAATTCAAAAAGTTTAAAAAACGCTAATAGGAATGTCTCTTTCTGGATAGGAGTAACATTTATTTTATTTTATTTTTGACTAATTGTTTGTTTTTTCCCATGTAGAGAACGTGTAAAAATTCTCAGAATATATCTGTAGAAAAGATAAATTGAATAAAATAGACAATAGGAAAGCAGTACATAGTTCTAGGTTCCAAATTTTATGCACTGAATTTCTTTTGATCTGTTTGATATGGCCAAGATGTGGTATACAATGCACGGCTTACATATACCATCACACACGTCTGCGCCCTGGAGAGGTTACTTTACTCTTAGCAACAAATGAATGAAATTTGAACAAACCAACTACGTTTAAGATAGAAGCGAGATAAACAGATGTCTACTATATATACACAAATTTGTTTAAAGCCAAAATATATTGCTTTGATATTGATTCTTTTTTCATTTGTATTGTCTATATCTCATAATACTTTCATTTTTGTGTATATATTTAAATCTATATTCCCCAATGTTGTAGTAATTTCGGCTTTCATTAGGCAATATCAATGGGTTTTTTCTGTATCCATTTGACCACGAAGAGAATGCTTCTGTAATAACAATAATTCAAAAATATATTTAATAGTATCCCAACCACTGCATTATCTCGTCAATTAATCTATCATTTATCTAATAATATTTCAATTAAGTCATATATCTCCAGACAACAATGCGAAACCCCAAGAAATATGAAAGGTTCTTACCAATAACATACTATAATATACGACATAAAATGTAAAAATAAAAATCTAAGAAAACCCGAATTACTAAGCATAAAGAATAAAATCAAACATAACAAAATATGATTGAATTAAGAAGCAAATATATTAAATATATTTTATTAGTAAAAAGAAAGCAAAAATATAAAAAACACGTGAAAAAAGCCAAGAAGTTCTATATGAAAATGAAAAATAACAACAGAGCAAAAAAAGAAATATTTCTTGTGCGTGGTTTATGAAAGACACTATATCATTCATACGTTTCACAACGTATAATTTTCAGTTCAGCTTATTTAGGAATATAGTTGATGGAATATATAGTAAAATATTTTATTTGGTTAGATTATGAATAAAATTTTCATAATTTTTTCTGCCTATTTTCTCTTTTCCTCCCTTTCTCTCGCTCCCTTACTTTTGAATTTCAAAGTTTAAAATAACTATATAATCATAATGCACATATAATCATAATCCATATATAATCATCATGCATATATCCATAATCATAATCATAATCCATATATACTGATAATGTATATATAATGATAATGCATATATAATAATAATCCATATATAATCATCGTGCATATATCATAATCAAAATCATAATGCATATATAATGATAATGCATATATAATCATAATCCATATATGATCATCATGCATATATCCATAATCATAATCATAATGCATATATAATCATAATCCATATATAATCATCATGCATATGTCCATAATCATAATCATAATGCATATATAATCATAATCCATATATGATCATCATGCATATATCCATAATCATAATCATAATGCATATATAATCATAATCCATATATGATCATCATGCATATATCCATAATCATAATCATAATGCATATATAATCATAATGCATATATAATCATAATCCATATATAATCATCATGCATATATCCATAATCATAATCATAATGTATATATAATCACAATTTATATATCTATAACCGTAATCATAATGCCTAGTTCTTTGCAAACCGTTTCTTTTATTTAACTCTTCCGGGTTTGTTCTTCGCACTCAAGTTTGAGCGTTCAAAATTCAAATAGATTGTCAACAGTTATATCCCCTCATCTTAATTATTCTTCTTTAGTTGTTCTCTCTCATTAATAGTGACTTTTCTTACATTCTTTAACGCTCATTAACTCTTTGAGTCTTACTTGTGTTATCGCCTTGTTGGGCTGAAATAATTTTAAAAAAAAACAAAGAAAACCAATAGATGTAATAAAATTGGTTTACATTAAATTATCACATAAAAGAGAAATACGTACATAGATACGGAAATGAGGCATTTAGCAATACTGATACTCAAACTACAAATTGATAAAGAAATCTGCATATCCTCATTTCCGGTTAAAATTTTCATTCATTGTACAGTAAAAATAACAAATAAACCTGTGAGAAAAACTATCATTCCATGGTTCTTTCGAATTTTCAAATATTACCGAAATCCTTGGAGGTGGCAGAATGAGGCGCCATCCCTTTGTTGGGATTACTATGTAATGAGTGCGTAATCAGAAGGTTTTTTGTTTTAAGATGATGAGTTTGAAAGGATGTTCTTCATATTAATCACAATAATATAAAGCATAGACATACATGTTGAATAAATCTCAAGGCAAAATTGAACAAGAAACAACGGTAGTCGTGAATTCAATTAGAAAATATCGAACATTTATATATAATTTATACAATTGGTAAAAGCTTGTGTTTTGCTTATATGAAAGTTGACGAAGTGTGAATTAAGTATCTTAATGAATCACAGTTCAGCAATGTTCAGTTATTGAAGAAATGTTCAAATAGGATAAGTAAAGAAAATTTATCAAAAAGGTAATTTAGGTAGTAAATATGCGAGATTAAAGTAGGGTTTGTTTTCTTATTCTTCCTGTGTTGTTTACCTTGAACTGTCTTTTGTTTGTCTTTTGTTGAAATTAGAATTTCTATTTAGTAGTGCAAATGAACACTTTTCAAGAAAGTTTTAATGGATTTAGAGAGAGAATGATGTTGGTGGTTGAGTCAGCAGTTGATACGCGAAAATTTCTTAAGTCAAAATAGTGACACGCGTGGATTGGTGAACTGAACTGAAATTTGTCCTTTTATTTGTTTTGGGAATTCAAAGTAGGCTCTAGCGAGCTTGGCGGTAAAATTAGATTTCGACAATCGATACACATTTTAGTTTCGCCTAGACCAATAAAAAGTCGAGTTTCGCAATGTGAGGTGTTGATTGGTTAAAACTGATTCTAATGGAATAGTGTATTTTTTACGGAGGTGAGTAGAAAATACGGACGAATCTATAACTTCATACTTCGTACATATTCAATGAGAGTCCTTTGTGAATCGGGCCAGTGTGGAAAGTCATCGAAATTCATGCATCAGCTTTTGGGAAATAATAAATTTACATTGGCTTGTATTATGCTATTCCTCTAGAAATTTACTTTCTTGTCGCGTGAATGGCAGCAAAGTGCGTTTAAACCTGTACTATACCAATATAACTTTATTCAAATTTTCTTCCACAAGCACAAATCGAGAAACGCTTTATTTTATCGCGCGTTTTGCCATAATTGTAGCAGGTGTGTCTATGTGCTCGACGTATATAATCACTGGAAAATATCGCTCCCCATGACGACATCGCACAGCTAACCGAATATCAATTATAAGAAGCCTTTCAGCTTTCCTCATCGAAGGTAACAAACCATCATTTATTCCTTCAGTTGACACAGTCATGACGTGAGTGTAGTTAGTGCTATGTACCTGAATGGTCGCGTGTCAATAAGTACAAAAGAGCTCAGTTCAACACCAGGTAAACAATCCCGTACCCAGTGTTGAGACTACTTGGGCCATAACCATTTTCTGACCTGTACTCTTGATACTGAGCTATCAGTCACTGCCGCAATTACAATGGGTAGATCTTGGTAAGAGTATACACTACGTGACTGTTTAGTTCCCGTCCTCGATTTAAGGAGCGTACATTTGGCTACAGTTCATAAAGTCGAAAACATACCAAAACGACACGTTCAACATGTACGTTTTTTTTTCTGAAATACCAATACAGCTTGTCCAGGGTCTGTTTGAAAAACGGATCAGTTTGAAGAAAAAATAACCCGTGTTTTCTGTTAAATGAGACTTGCTTACACTGGAATATATTGATTACAGGTCATTAATTAAGAGGTGTTTTGGTGCTGAAGTTAAATAATTAGCGACGACTGAAGTATTAATCGTACTATCGGATATCCTCTAGTTTTCAAATATCAAGGTTAATTTCATTCTTAAGTATGTTTAAAAGCGATTTAACCTCAGTCTATTTAACATATACATTTGTATTTTTATGATTTTACTCATTTAGCAGATACACATTTTTACTTATATTTCATTGAATTTCCGGTTTAGATAATTTAGGTAGGAATAAACTTGACGTAATACATAGTAAAATAACTTATTTGGTTAGATTATAAATAAAATCTTCAATATTTTTCTCTGCCTATTTCTCTCTCTCTTTCTCTTTCTCTTTCTCTCTCCCTCTCTCACTATATATATGTGTGTGTGTGTGCGTGTGTGTGACAATACATATATATATATATATATATATGCGTGCGTGTGTGTGACAATACATAAAGATATATGTGTGTGTGTGTGTGTGTGTGCGTGCGTGTGTTTCAAAGTACATAAAGATATACACACACACACATATATATATACACATACACACACATATCCATTGTGTGTGAAAGTACATAAAATATATATATATACATATATATATATATATATGTATGTATATATATATATATGTATGTATATATATATATATATATATATATGTATATATATATATATATATATATATATATATATATATATATATATATATATATATATATATATGCGTATGTGTGTGTGTGTGTGTGTGTGTGTGTGTGTGTGTGTGTGTGTGTGTGTGTGTGTGTGTGTGTGTGTGTCCGGTGCAGGACAATTCATGTGTGGGCGGCGATATATCGAATGGCTTAGAGATCTGAATACTGCTACATCACACTTTCATTTTACATTGATAATATCTCAGCTTCATCTCTCGGGAGCTTTGTTTGCATATTTCATTCAGAATGTTTTGTTTCTTTGTTTTTTTATTCATTTCTTTTCACTTGGTTTCTTTTCAAGTTTAGATGTCGCCGAAACTCTCATAAAGGCCACTGTCTGTGTCTATATTTCTTTGATCATCTTCATACTATCGTGTCCGCATTTCAGAACCTTCCTTCTACTGATGTATTTTTTAATGGTTATTTCCTTTGGTTCCATTTTACTGTACTGTGTCTGTATGATGTATTGCTCAGGCATTTGTAATTCTCTGTTTTCCAATGAGGATAATCTAGTTGGGTCGTTTGTCTCTTTCGCTTGTTTTAATTTCTTCTTGCATCACCTGCATTGCTAATTCCGCGATGGCAATTTCTATTCTGATGTCCTGACAGATGAGATTAATTCTTTTTGTCTTATCTTCATTTCGATTTCTTCGTTGTTTTAAGTTTCAAATTATGCATGAGGTTCCTTCTGACATTGCAAATTTGTATCCATTTGAATTCAATAATTGTCAATTATGCCGTATCTTTGCTAAACTGAAAAATAATTAGGAGAATGTGTCATTGCCTTATTATTATTACTACTACTACTGCTGCTGCTGCTACTACTACTACTACTACTACTTTAAAAAAAATCTGTTTGAATTTCTGGTGTGAGGAGTTATCATTACTTACACAATTTACATGCGGATTATTTTCTTCATCTTTCTTGTCGTTATCACAACATTTCTGTCGATGTACCATACGGCCTTCATCAGGTACATGTTGCCTCGGGTAACGTACAGAAATATTTTCACAGGTCAATAGCTTAGTTTAGTAAAGCGTCGGTTCGTAAATATGTTGAAATAATTGTGATTTCAATAACCGAGTCGGCCATTGTATTTGGACTCAGTGGACGCCGGGTGAGCTGTACTCAAATAAGAACGCGACGAGATATGCTCAAATATGGGCATCAGATGAGAAGAATATTCCTGCGAAGATTAAATAACGGGAGCAGTTCGAAATGCCCGGTAGGTTACCCGAATCCAAATACACCAGATGAATTGCTGGAACGTTTTGGTGACAGCAACAAAGACGGGAACAATTGTAAATTATTTAAATAATATTTAGTTTTAGTATCAGATGACATAAGGTAAAGGTAGGTAGTACACATATGCTTTGCTTTTGAAAAGATTCTGATGTTGAAGAATACTTAAAAAGTTTACGTTTATATTTTTGTTACGTTAGCATAATGCATTTTTAAAGTTTCTTTAAACGAGGCATCTCTTTGGAAGCGTCTCTCCGATTACAAAGGCAACATTTACCATAGATATAACAGTAAATCTAAGGAACGTTTCTGAAATTCCGAATGCAGCATGTTTGTATGATATTTTGTCTTGTTCCTTAACAGTCATATTTTATTTCACGACACAGCAATATCCATAAGGGCGTACATTTTTCCCGTGTAATCACAGTGTCTGATCTATTAGTGTTATATAACGTCAGTATAAATGGTAAGTACCTGGAATAGTGATTTGATTATTTTCAAAATTTTCTTCCAATAATATCGGCATATACCCAAAGGAATATGCAGTCTAAACTTATTATATTCGTATATGTATTTGTTGTAAGAAAATCGAACACAACGTTCATGGTGCGATGGTTAAATTTTCGTCTAAATAACACGAAAATGAAAGTAATTCTGACATCTCATTTTAAGATATATTTAACAAAATATATACTGAAATACGAAAGAGTAAATTTATTCAATAAAATCGCCATTGGCTTCAACTCCGTCCTCCAGCCGACATTGAAATCTCATGAAACTCATCTGGACGGTCTCCATGTTTACAATTTACCATATACATTGCCTTCAGTTCCTTTTTGGTGTTACAAGGAGAATTTTTGGTCTTTCTCAGAAAAGATGCACCCCACACATAATAACCAAAAGGATTACAGTCTGGGGAGTTAGTTGGCCAGATGGAAGGGGTGATGTTGTCGCAGAAATTGGCTGACAGCCGTCCTCCTAACACAGGTCAACATTACCTTCTCAAAGCAATTGGTGTAGACCTCCGTGTTGAGTTTCAGGCCCTGTGGAAAGATGAATTATAACTCCAAACACCTTCGTAATCACTAATAAACACATCCAACTGATTCAGAATCCGCTGCACTGTCCTCATATTCACACCCATACACTATGAAATGTTCATATTGTAGCTTACGGTGTGAAAGCCAAGCAGTAGAGCATACATTTCTGGCGGAGGGAATTGCATTATGGTGGTGTTTTTCTAAAAGACGATGCCCAACTGACCCTTATTATACGGTGTAATCAACACGACCAAAAACGATGAATGCGTATGCGTATAAAACAGCGAAAATTTACTTGTCACACGTTGGATACACACGTACACGCGCGCGCACACAAATACACACACACACACACACACACACACATACATATACGTGTGAATCTGCTCGTAATTCTCGACAATTATGTATCACCAATTACGTTTTATATTTTTATTTTTGCCAATACTTCACTCCCTCTCTCTCCATATATATATATATATATATATATATATATATATATATATATATATATATATATATATATATATATATATATATATATTGTTTTTAATTGGCTATGATCATTTATAGGGGAAGATTATTGATACACAGATATATGTTTTTGGGGAGACTTGTAAAACGAAATAAAATGCAGGTTACATATTTTTACAAAAACTATTTTGTGGTAATATAGCGTCTATTTAAAATCAACATCCAGCAAATACAGAGATCCATCATTCTGTATTTTGTGGCAACAGACGCCGTAAAATATAACAACGAAATACGAATCTCGTGGAAATAAAACTGGTTACTTCAAGAAAATAACCAACATAGAGTTAGAATATATAGGAAAATAAACTTGCTTCATCTTTTATATAACAATGAGTGATGGACAATCTAGTAAGAGGTGAAGGGGAAAATATGAAGCGACGAAGTTGTAATTCGACCGACGAATGTTGAAAACATGAGCAAATTATTCGAGCAGCGAATAATGTAAATGTTAATAGCATTGAGATGTAAACTGATACTGACAATTAAAATGTCACATATGAAATATCATGGAAAAACGATGAAGAAAGGTGCCTTGATATAATTAACACTCAGGACATATTAAATTTAAAGAAGACTATAGGAAATATCAAGTTTTCTTCATATTTTCTATATGTCATGTCACTTAAGAACATTGATGATCATGCCTCACCTTGATTTGCTATCCTTTCTAGCCCTTAATAAAATTTGTTTTTTTGTTATCGCCCCTAAACCTCGTTCCGCCATCCATTTATACAAAGTCGGTAGCTGGGGTGTGCGTTGTTTTTCTCAGTCCCTCTTGCTTTTAATTTGTCGTGTGAGTATCAAATATTTCAAGCCGACCTTCTCCGTTATATGCGCTAGAAAATTCTCCTTTCTGATGTTAAGTATATCTGTCCTTTTTTGTTGCCATATTCTCTAAAACTTTGTCGTTGCTCATGTGTTCAATCGATGGTAGAACCACATTTCTCTAGCTTCAAAACCCCCCCTTCATCTGTCATAGAAGATGACTGATATTACATACCAGTTCAATACACTTTTCATAGTTTCTGACGAAGTTCTTTTGTTTCATAATAATTTCTTTAACATTTGGAAGGCATTTTACGCTATATCAATACGTGTTTGGATTTTATAGTCGCACTTTCCATTCTCTGTTAATACACTTCATGGGTATTTAAATTCACATGCGTGTTTAAATTTCGAGTGTAGAATCTGTAATTTACATATTGAGCAGTTCTTATTGCTCAAAATATTGCCGTTGACTGTGTATAGATTTGTTCTAGTTTCCCTACACGTCCATTTGTGTCATTTTTTTAAGGTTCTCTTCTGTTTCTGCTATCATTTTCATCTCGTATATTTTTAAGAATGTAGCTGCAAATAACAAATCCGGAAGATCATCTAATTTTCTCAGAATCACCTAATTGTAGACGTTGAATATGTCCGGCAAGAAGACACATCTTTCAACCATTTCTATGGTTATATAGTTACTGAATACAATTTCTGTTCGTGTGCAGGTGGTTTGCTACCAGGATAGTTTCTGGATTATTCTAATATCCTTTCAAAATATGTCATGGTTGCCTAGCATTTCCAACCGTTATGTTTTACGAATTATATCAAAAGCTCTACTTACCGAAGTTTTATGAAGAGATGAGTGAAGAAGGAGCTGGAAGCATGGTTAAGGGGTAAAGGGGTAGTAATACGTTGAGCAAAAATTAAGAATTAAATGATGGCGTCGTATGGCCGTTGACGTCATGAAAAGAAAAATATAAGAAATGGTATCACACATTATGAAATGGACAAATTCCGACAATTACTTTAAGACCTTTTAGGTTTATACGTTCTTTTTTTATAGATACAAATATTTAAGTAAATGCTCTATTTATAATAAACAGCATTAACAAAATTTGCCGGTCTGAATGTCCGAGAAATTTTCATAGATAATATGCGTCCTCCGACAGGAATCGAACCTGTAACATATAAGGAACCCTCATATAGCCTGACGTGCTTTTAGCGATTGAGCGGATATGAATGTATAAGAGAAAATCATGGAGAATTGTAGTTTAAAATCAGGAAAAATCACCTTGCCTACTGAAACGCTCCTCCGTGGCAAAATCGATTAAATCACATCAGGCTACATGATGGTTCCGTATAGGATACCGGGTGGATTACTGTCGGAGGAGGCATATTTTCTATGAACATTTTTCGGACATTCAGGATGGTAAATTTTGTTAATACTGTTTGTTATAAAACAGAGCATTTACTTAAATATTTGTATCTATAAATAAAGAATGTATAAACATAAAAACTTTACAAAATGGTATCCAGATTTCTGCTTCATTACTCAATTCAGACTCTTCGGCCTAATGATTTACTAAGTATATAATAAATTAAAACTTTCCTATTTCCTCCTACTGATACACATACACATACCTACATATATATATATATATATATATATATATATATATATATATATATATATATATATATATATATGGGTGTGCGTATACATATTTTTGATTTTAAGCGTTATTTTAGTAGATACTCATATTTAGTAGACGCTCCGTTTAGTTATTAAACAGTATATATATACTTATTTTCGTTGATCGTCATGAACATTCGAGACATTAAATAAAACTATGCGCTCCACGACAGGATGAAATAGTAGATAGTTGGTAGGAGGACGTACACAAAGAAGGCGAATAAACTGTTGAATAATTCATCCGAAATATTAATGAACAATAACTATTATTTATTAAAAAAATATTAAAAATAGACAATTTACTGACAACCTAATATATCGAATTATGTCATGGTAAGAGCTAAGAAAATGTTATATTTTAACTAAATATAAGACTCGACTAATGAGGTTCCGAGCACAGAAATATACTGAGTTTATTGTATATTGTGTATTGTTTCTAGTATCACAAGTCCTCTGATATATGCTCTTGCATTAGATTGTAAGTAAATGTAGTGTTATTCCCTCTCAGTAATTGTCTCCTGTTTTCCATTGCCTCATATCAGAGATTCCTTTTTTTTTTTGCTTATACAGTAAAGTTTAGCTTACATTTGCTTTGTTCAAACATTGCTAGAATTGAAAATTATTTCTATGTAGTATCATTGACCAGCGAAATTCAAATTGATTGAAGTGCTTAATTTTTGATTGATACAGCTACCGTGATATATCTTTCGGCCCCTTTTTAAAAGATATTCTCATGAAAATTACATGTGTTTTATGTTGGAGGCGAAAATAGCGGTGCCTTATACCAAAGTGTTTGGTGATTTCAGTTTTACTTATTCTTTGTGATATTTAGCTTACGTTAATATTCTTGTCGGTATACAGAATTAAATGTAAAGCAGCTAATGATAAAATGCTAGCTGAGTGATTAAAATGCGATGCAATATTCGTTGAGTCAAGTTAATATGAGATATTTGCATGCGTATCATGTGTTCAAAAGACTCGTATCTTTATTCAGTATCACGGTCTAATGTGAGCTGCATTCCCCAATACTGCGTCTAAGAATCGTGACTATATACTGACCCTCCAGAGTATTAACTGTCGAATACTGACTGAGTTCTTAATATGAAAAATAACACAGTCCTGCATATATAGAAATAAGTGTGTGCGACAGTGCGCGTGTGCAATTGTATAAAGCATATATATATATATATATCCTCGAATACAAGTGGCCTGCTCTTATATATATATATATATATATATATATATATATATATATATATATATATATATATATATATAAGAGCAGGCCACTTGTATTCGAGGATACCCTTCTGCTGTGGTTTATACTGCAACTATGCTGAGCTGACATTACTTAAAATTTCTGGGAAAGAGCGTGTCAGCTAGCGTGATGAACATTTTGAACAAGGCTAGCACGCTTAAGCCTTCGGCCACGATGACTTTTGGCTTCGTGCTAGCACAGCTATCGACGAAACCCAAGAGTTATGTCTACCTAATTTCAATCACAAGGCCTGGGACAACTGGTGTTATGTTTTTCAGGCAATTTCCAAAGTTGCCGCACGCTGTGATCGACCTCGATCTAGTCAGATAATATCAGAATTCTCATTCCTGACAAATCGACCATGGTAAAATTCGAACCGGAATGGTCAGAAAGTGAATGTTCTAAACATTTGGCCACGCGCCCATAGCTTACCCAGAAAATAATTAGATATATCGACAAAAAAAAAAAAAACGCTTGCATTTTAAAATTAATTTAAATATAATTTTTGGAATTCCTTAAAAAAAAAAACAACGTAGTAACTCCCATATATAGTTTTCTACAAAAATAAATAGTTGTATGATGTTGGGTTAACATCGCTTACTTGACTGTTATTTATTGGTGAATCTCTAAAATAATTAGTATTCATCTATTTATACCTGTTTATATATATATGTGTTTACATATCTATCTTTCGATATCTCTCTTTCTGTACCTCTGTTTCTTTCTGTCTGCCCTCTCTGTCTCTGTCTGTCTGTCTCTCTCTCTCTCTCTATATATATATATAAATCTTGAACTCGCCTGGGTGGATAAATCGGCCTATTTTCGATCACAGACACCGACCGCATGAAGATTGCGCGCGGCGCATGCAACTGATAATTGTGGTCAGTCGCTATTTTACCGAAATTTAGCATATATATTTAGCATATTATATATATATATATATATATATATATATATATATATATATATATATATATATATATATATATATATGTCATCCACAGACCGACTGTTTCGCTGTTTCACAGTCTGTCTGTGGATGACAGTTGCCTCTAGCTTGGATCGAAAATCGACTGAATTGGCGTCAGTCGAAACTTCTACCACTAAGCCGTCGGCTCACGGTAGGGATGAAGGTGAATTTTAGCTTGTTTATTTTTAGATTTAGATAAACACACAGTGACTGACAGTGACACACGCACACTTTTATTTATATATTATATATATATATATATATATATATATATATATATATATATATATATATATATATATATATATATATATATATATAACAGACAATGAATGTCTATTATGTCTGATCATGGGCTGTTCTAATGTTCGAATGATTGCTATCCTTTCCCCACATTTGGATATTTTTTTATTACGTTGCTCCTCAGCTTTCGGCTCGGATTGATTATACAGACAGGAAGTAAAGATATCCACCCTCAAAGATTATATTTTGTTATTTTGACATAGAAAATTGCTATGCGACGTTAAACAGAGCCGAATGCTTAGACCCAACTTTGTAAAAAATATCCAAATGTTGGATAAATTTTGTCTTTATTTTCACCAGAAATTAAAGTAAATATTCAAACGTTAGAACGACTCATGCTCAGACATAATAGACATTCAATTTATTTTATATTTAATAGTATGTTTAAATAATGATCTGCTGCCCCAATACATTAAATTTAAGTTATATATATATATATATAGATATAGTTATAGATATAGATATAAATATATAATTTTTTTTGAATGGAAGTGTGTATGCTTTCAATTTTTACATATGTTTGTATGTTCTAATAAATCTCTGTCTATTCTCTATGCTTACTTTTAGGTTGCAAAATATATACATTTTTGATAAGTCTCTGTGTTTTATGACTATATTTTACTTTACTTTTTTGCTGACAATTCAAAGTTCTTCAGAAGTATCACTAACTTTTATCTTCAGCTATTTTTTCAAATATTAATTTTCGTGAACATTTTCGCATTTTCCATTTGTAAACCTATTCTGGGGAATACTGACAATTTTCTCTTATAAAATGCACAAACGTTTAAACATACCAAGGTTACTCTCAAAATACTCAACATTAGAAACTTTTAATTTTCTAATAATTTCTGCAATGTTTTTTCAGCTCATCTTGAAATAATCTCTTTTGTGTTACGACTTGTGCTGTAGCAAAATTATTATACCAATAAAATCGCATAATTTAAGAATTGCTCGCGAATGTCAAATGGAAATTCGCCTATCAGATTAGGATATTATGACGACGTCTAGAGGAATGAGATCTAGTTGATTTATATGAAAATTTAGAACATATCCCTGCTGTCTTAACAGTTACATATAATAGGAATCAGAAACAGCGAAAATCTCCACTCAGGTATCTTGTGAATATAACAGACTGCATTCATTAACTGATATCATTCATAAAATCTTGCTACATACTTCATCGCTTTCTCTGTAGTCTCCCGCTACTATTTAAGTTGAGTGCTCCTTACCATTTTAAGGATTTTCATCATTATGTTTTTTTTAATTTTTGTATTTCATTTAATATTTGCTTCTTCCATGTCATTTGTTTCTTATTGTGTTAGTGTGCATTGCTATCGAATATGTTTTATACTGAGGCAATTTTGTCGGATTCCACTGTTGGTTGACATTTTCGTTGACATTGATAATCGAATTTGTGCGCTGTAGTTGGCTGAAATGTGTAGGTTCTATTCGGTAGACGGACAATTGCTTACTTGACATTTGTGTCTCGGATAATTGCGAACCAGACAATTGAGTCCCTGGACATTTGCGTCCCTAGGCAAATGCGTCTTTTTATAATGACAAACATCTGATAATTTTTTGAACTTACCATACTTCCTTTTCTGAACTGTTGCTAATTGCAAACCAATTTTTAATTACTCAAACAAGCAGAACGGTAGTTAACATAAATCTGGAAAGAAAAAGCATTTTTTTAAAGATTTGTTTAATATATAAATTTTCACACCAATACCGTTAATTACTTTAAACAAACAGAAAGGTAGTTGCCATGAATAAAAAAAGAGAAAAAAAAAGAAAGAGAAATTTAAGCTAGCAGTTTTAGTTCACTCTAGCAGTGCGTACCACAGACATCTGATGGATTCTGGATTTTATAGATTATATTTTGATTTGGAACCAGTGGCTAAGTTTCGAAAATCAAACAATGGTAGACAATATTTGTAGACGATGAACATTACAGCTACCACTATCGTAAGAAAAATGCTGATGAAACAAAGCGAGGTGTACAGCGATCCTGTGGGAAAAAAATGCATTTAAAAGAATGATGGCGCTATGTGATAAATATATTACTGAAAAGATAAATTTCTTATAAGGGATAGCTTAGAACATTCAAAACTTTTGTTCTATTTGTGAAAATAAAATAATTAAAAAATTGTTGAAATATATTTTAAAACACTGTTAATCGGTCATTTCAGTTTAAACAAAATAAAATATAATTTTTTTAATTTTATTTCTCTTTTAAAAATTTAGGATTACTATCTATGCTTCATTTTAAAAATTTATGGTAACTGCCTTTAAATGCTTCAAAAAATTATCAGAGGTATGCAATTATCCAGGGACGCCGTTGTCTAGGAACTCAAATGTTCAGGTACACAATTTTCTGGTATGCAATTATTCTGGAAACAAATGTCTAGTGCGCAACTGGCCTAAAACCATGCTACCGGCGATTTAAAGATGACAGATTCGGATACCGCACCGATGCCATTCTTTTATTCGACAACTGATATCAGATAAATTCGGAAACAGAAAGCGAAGGTAATCGAAGATTCACTCTGATCTGAAATAAAAGGCTCTGTTCTCTTCTATCCTTTATACCAGCGTAATGCCTGTGGGGAGGTTCCGAAAGTAATGCCTCTTAATTATTTCCAGAAATCCCCAACAGAACCGCTGATCAAAATAAGGCGGTTGTATAGAGCTAGTCTCTAGCCGCAAAACACGAAACATCCACCAATGAATATGCATTTGAGAAACACACTCCGTTTTGTGAATTAACAGTTGTATAGGACCATTAAGAACGCGGTTTAACGTCGTCGTTGCGACTGTTGAAAAGCGTCAAGAAATATCTTCTGCGTTGGAACAGCTAAATTCAGCGACTTTGCCTCCTAAACCTGTTCAGGTCCAAGACAAATGTATCAACGAGCCTCCCGTTATAATGTAAAGCATTATAACATATTGGCAGAAAGTTTCAAACTTGATTACCGTGCCGCAAAGGGACGAAATGCAGAAGATTACTATTTTAAAAGTTATCATTGCCCCCAACACACACAGACACACATACAGAGATAGACACTCATGCACGTAAATATGCACACAAACAAAAAACACAGAAACGCAAAAAATTATATACACAATGACACACACATACACACGTTCACGCACACATGCAAATATATATATATATATATATATATATATATATATATATATATAAGTGAACGTAGAAGTCAACACTTAGAGGCGACAGTCACTTTCATGCTAGATGCAATCGTCAGGCAGAGTTGCTTGACGATTGTATCTACCATGAAACAGACTGTTACCTCTAAGTGTTGATTTCTATGTTCACTGTTATATTTACACACGCTCTATCTCTGATATTGGACACTTTATCCCATAAATATAGCCCACTTTAAGACTACATTTCTTCATATATATATATATATATATATATATATATATATATATATATATATAAAAGTGGACATGTAAGTCAACACTTAGAGGCGACAGTCTGTTTCATGCTAGTGCAATCGTCAGCCCTGACGATTGCACTAGCATGAAACAGACTGTCGCCTCTAAGTGCTGACTTACATGTCCACTTTTATATTTACACACGCTCTATCTCTGATATTGAGCACTTTATCCCATATATATAGCACACTTTAAGACTATATTTCTTTATATATATATATATATATATATATATATATATATATATATATATATATATATATATATATATATATATATATGTATGTATGTACGTATAAATGTAAAAGACAATAAGAAAAATGTATTATTAACCGACACTTAACGTCCAATGTGGACTTTTTCAAGGCAAAAAGGAAACGAATTTATTAAAAACAAACAAACTATCAACAACAAGCAAAATGTCCTTAGCAACTAAAAGAATTCAGAAAAACGCAATTGTATTCATATTGCCAAGTAAAAATTACGTCAAGTACTCTCACGTGTTGAAATATTTTTTTATTGTTATGTTGACGGATTCAACTATTTTCTTTTGATTTCTTGATACAGTTGTGTACGTTTGCTTGGGTGAACAGCAATTCAGTTAGGAAAGGCGATATGGTGAAAAAAGCCTAGGCGTAGATTAATATTTGTATACGCATGGGCTAACAGTACTATTTTCCTATTGTTTTTACCTTTATACATATCGACTTTTCTACAGGTTTATTCTGAGAAATTTTTCATGGATTAATACATACCTATATGCAAACATACATACATCGCTTCGTATTTTAGACTTTCAAATGTTTATAAATAACAGTTTGGCACAATGTATTCGGAAATACTTCTTTCAGTAGATATTTTGTACAGAAATTTTCTCAGCATATATGATAATTCAAAATCCTCGTTATATATATATATATATATATATATATATATATATATATATATATATATATATATATATATATATATAGTTTAAATAAAAAAGGCAATTTAAATGTTCCATGGTCATAATTTATTTCCCCAGGGACTTTCTATTTCCCTGGCTTATCAGACCTCAATTCCAAAGATAAAAAATGAATTTAAATTTGCAATTTTTATCCAGGGAAGTGGGGTATGATGAGCCAGTGAAATAGACACTCCCTTGGGAAATAAATTATAACCATGGAACCTTAAAGTTGTCTGTTTTCTTTAAATTAAATTAATCGCTCTGATTTAACATTGAGCTCTCCGTATTTCATCCTCTCTTGGATTATCCATACGGATTAGCAAATTATTATTACTTATATATATATATATATATATATATATATATATATATATATATATATATATATATATATATATACATGTGTGTGTGTGTGTGTGTGTGTGTGTGTGTGTGTGGTGGACTCTCCTATCGTAAACGATAGATTAGGGTCAGTATTGGATTGTGCCTTTGTTTTACCCTTGTGAATGCTAGCAGGGGCTGTTTTGGAGAAAATCAGATAAGGTAAAGACATATTTCATTTGTGCCTTCTTAAATGTGATACTAGCCGAGCCTTGCTGCGGGCTACAAAGCCTCACTGATATATGGAATTTTTTAAAGCAGAATTTCTGGGCATCTCTGCTTCAGAGCTTGACGAAGATGATCACGGTGCTTCAGTCTAATATCTTCAAATCCCTTTTACTTAATGAAACATGTCTTACGCCACTTCTTTTGGTTTGATGCTTGGGTTTCGCAGGTTTTTAGATGAGAGTTGACACATTTCAAGTTGTATTTCAATTTGTCTCTCTAGCTAAGAGTGGATGTCCACCTGAACGGTTGGAGTTTGATACTTATCCATACAGCACCTTTTCTGGAAACCTAAGCTCATCCTAAGCATATGGCACGAATACAGTGCACGGGAAAGACAGCGCATGTAAAATACATATATATATATATATATATATATATATATATATATATATATATATATATATATATATATATATATGTGTGTGTGTGTGTGTGTGTCTGTGTGTGTGTGTGTGTGTGTTTATTCCAGTAGTACATTGGCGACAAGGCCACATGTAACCGTAAGTTCTATGCTAAGTGTTTCTTCTCTCGCATTTCCCACTTTTAGTAACGTCTTGCAGCCTCTTTACTCTCATTATAAAAATATTAAATGCAATTTTAATCGTTAACTCCTGTTTACTGAATTTCTATCCGTTTACTTTTCTTTCTCCTAAACGTTATTTTTAGTGAATATACATATTTGGGTAGGCGTTTCGTTTATTATTAAACAGTATTTTATTTTCGTCTACCGGCCTGAATATTCGCCCCTCCCACACTTTACATGAGATATCAGACGCGCTTTTAACCGACTCAGTCACAAAGTGAGTCATCGATTAAGGAAGGCAGTTTATTAACTTTAAGCACATCCCTCAGGTTTAAGATTTTTTCTTAATCTCTTGAAGTCAATTCTTATCTCACCTGATGTTCTTCACTACATAACAGCATTTCCCTCATTCATATCAAATTCATCCTTCATTTTTATCGTTATAATCTTAACCCTCAGTGGCACTTGAGCATAGCACTATGCGAATTTTAATACAAAAATTAAGTATATTGATTCGTGAAGTGATTAGTTTATTATTTACATTATTTATATTGTTAGGACTGTTGTCCTTGTTTTTATTGTCATGTTCACGACGTTTCGACCGTTGTACGCTCCGCCTTCTTCAACTGTTTAGAATTTCGAACAGAGCCCTTGTTTTGTACACCGAAGTAGATTATTCTAGTTCCACATGCCATGTCACTTCCGGATGTCTCCGTTATCTCCCTTTAACTCAACTTTACATTTTTTTGTTGAAGACTGCCGTAGCCACGTGTTGAACTCACAACTCTTTGAATCAAATCACTGAATCCAACCAAGGATTTTAACCACATTTATAAAATATAGGTACCAGTAATAAGGAGTGATAAGAAAACAATATTAAGAAAATTGCAATATGAGCTCTGATAAAAAAAAACGATTTATGTGTCCTTAAGTTTATAAGTCCCCAAAAATTCATAACACTGATGACCTCAAGGACACATGCCTCTGTGGATAAATAAGTTGGTTGGATGCAGTAACTTTAATCACAACAAAGTATTCATAAGTGTGTTTTGTGTCATAAGTTATAACGTTCTATTGCCTTTTCTGTTCATGGAGGTATGTTTGAATTGCACGCTCAATCGTCTATTCTGAATATCGCATATTGACACGTTTCTACAGGATAAATCCTGCTTACATAATGGCCGTGTTATTCAACTATCCTTCTGTCCTTCATAACATTCCCCTGCTGAAAACTTTTTTGACGCAAGGGAGCGATACCTGACTCAAAGATGACTCTATTGAGAACCGGAAAAGCATGGGTCACATTAGCAGTATGTTGTTATCCATGACGTAAGCACATCTGTAAATAAAGAAAATATGGAGAACATTTTAAGAAGTAAAGTTTCAATTTGTGAAATTGCTGATATTATAAAAGAAAAACACCCCCAATTCTGAAAAGCCCACATTTATTCGATTGTGACTGCTGACCAAAGGAGACGAAGCGCAAATGAATTCTAATCTAGAGGAATAATGTCTTTCCTCATTGTTTTTTTTATGCGGACAAATTAGTTAATGAATTGACGTGACCTGAAATCAATTCTTAATGTAAAATCCTTGAAATACACGTGAAATAAATTGCCTAACACATCAAATAAAAAAATAAGGTAATTAATGCATTTTAACTACAAGGAAATTCTATAGATGCAGGGTTGTTTACTATCTTTGTACGAGTAAATTTAAACTAAAAATAATCTTTCTATTCAGTTCTCATAATAATAGGATTAAAGTAGGTGGCGGCCGCAAGGCATAAGTCTCTAACAGCCAATCATGATAGATATATGTATTTGTTTTTCATTACGTCTTAAGTGGACTGACGTCTCAAGAGGAAATGAAATTATTTTAGGAATGAACAAAAAATATATCAGAGATCGACCCAAGTAAATCAAACGAGGTGACTCTCCACACATACACATGCACACAGGCTCTCACAATCTGAAATAGCGAATTGCTAAGCGTAGATTAGATGAGGCAGAAGTCCGAAAGTATAGAGCCCCTTGTGAAAATCGAACTTCAAACTCAGTCGTAATAGAACTAGTAAATCAAAATTTCATGCGTGTACACACACACACACAAACACACACACACACACACACACACACACACACACACACACACACACACACACACACACACACACACATATATTATTTCGGTTGAGCTCTATGGGGAGGATGTGTGGGTTTGTAAACAGTGACTATTACGGCTAATAATGCAAGACTCTTCGGTAAATCGAATCGAGTTCTCTCAGTCACTGCGTGTTTATCTAAAAATAAATACGCTTAAATTCACCTCCTTCTCTGCCGTGCGCCAACGGCTTCAGGGTAAAATTTCCGACTGACGCGAATTCAGCCGGTTTTCGATTCTGGCCAGAGGCAACCGGACGTCTAGCCACACTGATGAGCTGTGATACACCGAAATAGTCTGTCTGTGGATGACAATATATATATATATAAATATATATATATATATATATATATATATATATATATATATATATATATATATATATATGTGTGTATATATATATATATGTGTATATATATATATATATATATATATATATATATATATATATATATAGTTTACACAGACAGACTGTTCGCTGTATTGCAGCCCTTTCATGTGGCTAGATGTCCGATTGCTTCGAGCCGGGTTCGAAAATCGACCGATTTGGCATCAGTCAGAGATCATACCCCTGCGTCGTATATATATATATATATATATATATATATATATATATAGAGAGAGAGAGAGAGAGAGAGAGAGAGAGAGAGGGGGGGACGCACATACACAGACACACACACACACACACACACACACACACACACATATACATATATATATATATATATATATATATATATATATATATATATATATATAGGGAGACAGAGATAGATCGATGATGTATATGTATGTATATGCGCACAAACAGGCACACACACACATGCATACATATATTTATTTTTATATATGTGTGTGTGTGCGTGTGTGTAAATATATATTCTAGGAGAAATAAAACTCAGGATTCATGATGAGGGAGACAAACGGTAATATCTCTACTGAGTCATGGACATTAAATAATGCACACATTCTCTCTCTGCCCTTATTTTTTTTTGTATATATATATATATATATATATATATATATATATATATATATATATATATATATATATATATATATATATAAGGAAATTCTGTATAATTCATCTCACATTCCATTTCTAAAATCTCCCAAAAGTATGGGGTCGGGAAATTTTTTCAGCACTTTCACCTAGTGTGACTTAAGTTCTCCCCAGACCTCTAGTGGAATTGGTATATAATATCTATCGTTAAATGTGCTGGAAAAAGTGTATGTTCTTCTTACCTGTTCAGTAAATACCTGACTCCTCCTGCTGGATTTATTTACAAAATCCAGAGCTGCCAGAAAATGAATTAAGCCGGTTGGAATATAAAACCTGACGTAATGCTTATTGCCGGATACATAGAGTCACTGGCGACAAATACACATTTAACATCTTGCCACGAACTTTCACCCCTTCTACATGGGAAGATACGCAGTTGTCACATACATAAACCTACTGCCACATACACAGCTACACACACTCTAATTGCCTATGTCTATGTATATGAATTAAAGGAAACCTTTTTACAAAACTTCAGTCATTACAGATGATTTCATCGTGCTTTTAATATTTTCCTCTTAGCATTATCTGTAGAAGAATTCAAGAAAAAATTCTATTTAATCCCTATCTTTAATGTTGGAAATTATCTTCTTTTCTCTTATGGCCTGTGATTTTCTATCCAAGCACAAACTACAAAATCCAATATTTCTTCTCTATACAGAACAAAGTGCATGTACACGGCAAGACGTTATGTATAGCAGGTGTTATTGACGTTTTTGTATTTATGTTTAAACCTTTATGCCTTACTATAAGCAGCGTCCACGTGTGATGTCCTCTCGTATTTCCTTGAAGAATAACACTGTTCGCATCTGACAGCTGACGCAATAAGTTATTTACTTGCTGCCTTGTTCATAATGCGAACGCCCTATGCGTAAATGAAATATACTGTAAATTTCTACTTTAAATAGAGGGAAAATAAATTAAAAAAATATTTAGAATAATTATAACAAACCCAAATTTACAGTCGTGCGAATGAATTTAATAAAGAAAAATTTGAAATCACAATCTCTACAGAATAAGGACATTACTAAAAATAAATATAATTCATATATTACAACTTTTTTAAGCTTGAACTTGAAACATATTTAATATTTGATCTTCTACAGGGGGCCGACACTATTTTTGGGACACTTTGAAAAGTGTGCTTAAAGCTGTTTCTTTGCTGCCGAGACCTTTTGTGTTGATGAGTAGGTAGTTCAGCAGTAACTGTCCATTAATGGTATGAACATTGATTGATGGGTTTGTCTTTGGTTTCATGTTTTCTTTATTTTTACTTCAACTTAGGCGAAACTATTTTTCGGACATGACACAAATTCCGGGTTTTTTAATGATTTCGTCGTCGAACGTCTACAATATGCAAATTTTCTGCAGGTAGATTGTACCCTGACCATTACATTTGAGTATCTTTACCACTCACTGCGAAAACGTATTAAAATCATGAAGAAGAATGCATTCAAAAGAAGTCATCATTTTGGTCCAAAAGAAAAGAGAAGACGGGCTGAGCATCGGAAAGATCGCCGCTGAGATGAAGCTACCGAAGTCAACAGTTGAATGCATGCTAAGTACCGACTATGAGCAGAAGAAGAAGAAGAAGAGAGGACGGAAAAAAACAATTTCCAAGAGAACAGAAAGAAGAATGAAGAGGAATGTTATGAGGTTGTTATCATCTGGAGAAAAGGTGACAGCGAAGAAAGTAAAGGAGAGTGTGAACTTGACGTCAGTGTTCGAACTGTACAAAGAAAGCTACACGAAATTGGACTTAAGTATGCTAAAATCAAGAAGAGAATTACACTAACGAGAAAACACAAGGAGGCAAGGCTGGAAAGCGCCAAAAGATGGATAAAAAACATGACTTCAAGAGAGTGATATTTACTGATGAAAAATGTTTTAAGTTCGATGGACCTGATGGTGGTGTACATGGTCGAGAAAAGGTGAACCTGTTATTCTCAACAAGAAACAGATGGGAGGAGGAGGTGTCATGGTTTGGGGTATGGTATTTCCGAATGGAAACTTGTGGCTCGAGTGGTTAAAAAGACGTCAAAATAGCTTGAGCTACAGAGAACTTTTGGAAAAGAGAGCCCTACCACTCATAGAAAAAGAAATGGGAAGTAATTTTATTTTGCAGCAAGATAACTGCAGCATCCATGTGGCCAAATCAGTGAAAAATTGGATGTGTGAACCAAATATAGCTACTCTGGAATGGCCTGCAAGAAGTCCAGACTTAAATTTAATTGAAAACATATGGGAAATGCTTGCAGAGCTTGTTTACGATGGGCCAGAAATAATAACCAGAGAGGCTGAACTGTGGCAGCGCATAAAAGATGCTAAAAATAGACTGCTAGAAACACGAAGAGACGTTATTATCAATATGTACGAACATTATGAAGATAGACTGGTAGAAGTCATTGAAAAAAAAAGGGTGCTGTCATAAACTATTAGCATTGTTTCTACAATGTCCGAAAAATACTGTCGCATGTGTAATGTGAAAATTTGTAAAAACTTTAAAATACTTCTAATTTGAATTCTGCTTTTCCATTTATAGTATTGAAACAGTTTTTAAATATTATTGCCACTACACTAAAACAGTACAGACTACCTGTGCTACCTAAAACTTGAAAACATAAAGCGTCTGAAAAATAGTGTCGGCACCCTGTATATAACTCGTCCCGTCAGGACAGGCGATCATGTCTCTCCAAAACATGCTACCTCTTGTGAGCCTTAATTTTTCTTTTATTTTATATAATTTTATTTAAGATCATCATATAGGTCGTTTGCTGATTTCCCTTATATCTCTTTCACTTAATATGTCCAGTGAGGATTCAGTTAACCAAATATTATTTTGTTATTAATTTTCCATGGAATTTCATCTGTTTCTTACTTATTCGGTGAGAGAAGCAAGACGATTCACCAATTGCGATCAACGGATTTTCCTTCAGAGCTTTTTCCGTGCCTTGAGCGCCTATTGGGATATAAATCGGCCCAGATCTCATATATTCCACCCATTGTTAAATATACTGAGAAGAATTGTTGGTTACCTGTACCCTTCCAGCAGTACCTCACTCCTCCTGCATTTATTTAGCTTAACAAGAGCTACATCACTCTAAGAATGGGGTAATATTGCCGTAAATAGGCAGGAGCTGCCCCGTGTGATTTTCAACTATTAATAGAATTCAAAATCATTTCAAAGTCTTTGAAGCTAACGAACTATTTTCCACCCTATAGCGCCTTTCTAACAAACGAGACGGCAGATGCCTCTCGCTGCACTAACGCTATTTTCAAGAAAAGAGTTCAGATGAACGTCACTCCATATTTCCAGCAGTCATAACCTTCACGTTGAAAGCCCGACATGCCACATACATTTTAGCGCATCAGTCACATTCTCTTTGTATCCAATTGGTGATATATAAGTTCCATTCCAGCAGTTTCTCAAGAACCGTTGCTCTTTGGAACCAACTCCCAAGTGGATTCTTCCCCAATTTTAACCTTTCAATTCTAGGCTTAACCCTTACCTTTCACACATAGCCACATGATGTACTTCTTACGCTGTAATCATTTACCTCGAGTAGCTCTCGCACCTTACCCACGGTGAACAGCAATGTTAAAAAAAAACGGAAAACTTTTGTGATGTCAACGAACACTCGTAGCCACGTTTGTAATGCCAAGGAATACTCGTTGTCGCTTTCGTAATGCTCGTTGTAGTAGAGACTTTGTAATCGCAGACACAACTATAGTAACACCGTTGAAAAATACACTCGCACTAATAGTACTTGCTCGATAAAAATCGCTCCATTAGTAATCCGTATATAAGATCCGAATAGAGAAATAATATAGTGGATAGAGTAGAGAATGCGATCTGAATAGAAATAGAGAAGAAACAGCGATAAATTAGACGTAAAGCTAATTCCTACCCATTCCTCTATGATCACGTGATCTACTTAATTCAATAAGGGGATCATCTGTGTTTGCTAACTGGCGATCTATGTTCAAATTCAAGTGTTGGCAGCGGCGCTTTATTCCTATATTGCAAAAACAAAAAAAACATCTTTTTTTCTGCCATTTTCTTAAAGACTTACTTATTGCTTACACGCTCCGTGGATGCAAATCTCAGGATCCCTGAGAAGAATAATATTTCTGTGGTCTCCAGTGAGGTAATTGTCAACCATTTACTGCAATTCATAAACTAAAAATATAATATTTAATATCTCTACTACAATGTCAAATGAGTTAAACTAAGTAAACAGAGATATCACCCATTACATCTTCATTGATTCCTAATAAAATCCAAATGTGCTTTCTGAGGCAGCACAAATGATCTGCAGTCATGGTCGATGGTTATATAATAAACATATCGATTTCATACACTATAAAGAATAAATGTTTTCTTGGACATTGGCCTTAATCTATGGCCACCTGGGCGTGGCATGATTGCTAGCAAGCTTAAAACTGAAAAGTGAGTTCGGTCATCACTAGGTGACGCATACTTTCGGCCTTTTGCCGCATCTAAGATACGCGTGGAAAATAACAATTGACCCCGTTCTGGCGTCTCGGCTTCTGTTTCTTTCCCAGGGCCGTGAGGTTGCCTTTTCTATAAATACTTTCATGCTAATTGTTCGGATGTTTTCTTCGCTATAGTGCCAAGAAACTTTGCATTTAAACTGGCGACGAGGTCTCATAAATTTGAAGTTGAATTGGCTGAGATGTACCCGTAGATTTTATGCCAACAGTCTTTTTCTAATGTTCGCATTTCGCGCTTGTGGAGCCCCCTTCTGGATACATGCTTCCCAGCCAACTTTTATCTTCAAAAATTAAATCCAACGCCAATCGCTATCTACTGTCCTCCTGCTAATCGTTCTTTTATTCTTGCTCCTTATAAATGTTCTTTTTTCTAACTCTTATACACCCAGTAACCCCTTGTGCCTCAGTGACTTTATTACATTGCGTGGGGCAAAATCGATTAAACAAATAACAAAAATACATCAGAATTATATGTGTTATACAGATTAATTGAATAAAGTTTTCTCTATTTTGCAATGGCATAAATAGAATAATATATTTGCTATTTTCTTACACTTCATCTCAAATTATTAGCCACATTATTTTATCTAGCTTTTATAAAAATAATGTAGGGATATACATCTAAGTTACAGGTATTATTACAATGTATTTCACCTCAGATGTATACATCATAGTAAATTACATCTCTATAATATGAAAGTCAGATCAGGCCGAAAAATGGTTATCATGCTCTCGATACAATTCAAAAGCGTCTCTGCCTCCTTGTAGGATACTTTACCACCATGCAACCCCTCCCTCACGGGCGAAATGACACAAGTCCCTCGCTGTTTTATCGCTATCTCCAACAAAAGCGCCGCAGACACACTACATTTCTTAGTTTCAGCAGATCTAACCTTCACTGTTGAGACCCGATATGCCACGCACATTGTAGCGTTTCACCGTCGTTCCGTTCGTATACCACTGCTGAGAATAAGTTCCAGTTGAGCAGTTTCTTCCATCGAACATTTCCTCCGTGGAACCGACTAACAAGAACATGCTTCCTCCATTACTAAAATTTGGATCTGTTCAGCTCTTGAGTTAACCATTATATTCCCCACATATACGCATAAACTGTGCTTCTTACTCTGTAAACCTCTACCTCGACTGGCTTTAGGACCTTGTACAAGGGGAAACTGGTTTTAAAATTGATTAACAACTCGTATTCGTCAAATAGATTATTGACCAGATTATTAAAAATCCAACAATTATACTGGTGTTATTGAAACTGTAATAGCAGAACACTCGACATTACGAACTTTAGCGCAGTAGGAAATTAACAGGGGGATCTCATCATTTTAAAGTTTAAAATACTACACGTAAACGTAAGTTCTATGCTAACAGTTTCTTCTCTCTTCAGGCCATTTAATTTCCAGACAACTTTTATCTTCTAATATATAAAGGATATGTCAATCGTCTGTCTACGTAATTTATGTTCTATTATTTTTCTCATTCTTTAATAATATTTTTCTTTTTCACATATTCTGCCACACTCATTCGCATTACTGGATTTATTGTCTTTATTGGGGTGAAATTATTTTTAAAAAAAACCTTGTGTATTTATTTACAAGGAAAATAATTCAAACAAAATATTGTCCGGTCAAGGGATGTCACTCACAATTATAACCCAGTGTGTCCTTCGACTCAGGAGAACACGGGCGGGCAATAAATGTGCAATATTAAAAGAAAAGGACGATTTCCCGCGTCTAGGACAGTAGAAAGAATACCGTCTATCCCCGTGGATTAATGAAAATGTTCAGTTAAGAATTCCTGTAGGTTAGCCTGGTTGATTTATACCGGATGAAGGCTGTAAGACACAACGTCTGTAACGCTGTGATAATAACAACAAAATGAGGGTAATAGTCTGAATATAAATAGTGTAAATAATATTTCATTCAATTAATCATTAGTTTTCTTAGGAGTAGGTGAAAGATTATTGTTCTCTATGTAGACTATTCCTTGCTGAATGCTTTTGGTTTCTATGCCATTAACAAATCCTACTATGCTTTTAAAAGGCCTATATTCGTCTGTGCTGTCGTGTTAAAATCATCTGAAAGTCGACATTCGCCCACTCCGTTAACATATATCATCCACCCCACCACCACAAGCAAAAAAAACAAAAAACAAACACCACCTTATATATTTAGGTGTGGGCAGTTCGCAAGAGTGACAACAAAATTGTGGATTCATCTCTGTGGCAAATCGAGCGTAGCAAAACAAATGTTTTGGAGAATGATATAAGTGACGAATCAAATTTTACCTATTCAACAGCTTATTTCATTTGAATTTTAAGTTGTTAAATTTTTTTAATGGAGACTTCATAACTAGTTTCCCGTTTTAGCAACATTATTTACGAATAATATTGCGCGTATCTTCTATATTTTCTCGATACCAAAATGCCTAAAAGAAAATCATTTCCTTTACAGAGATATTTGAATATTTTTTCCTGATAATGGACATCAAACTGCTACATAGAGTCCAAGCCTTTAACTTGTCAGACATTCAAAACAGCTGTCCTGTATCTTTGCCGATATTCTTTAGAGTTCTGAGATACCTGCTGATCAGTTCAATATTTGTACAGATGTTAAAAGTTTTTCAAAGCTGAGACGTTATTAAATATTCTCTTTTCCCGTCAAATAGAAATTACAACCCATTTATATGCTTCAAACACACGAGCCAACTTACATCGTCTGCAATATTGTATCTTCTGAAATATTCATGGAAATCTTTAATTTAGGTTTGCCTTACTTCTTATTATTGTGATTCACCAAGCATAAGTCCAGAAGACAGAATAGTGGTCAGTCAAGATAAAAATCAACATGTCATCTAAAGACTGTAGCCCGTGTGTCAGCGTTCTTGCTGGATTTAACAATTCCATGCTTCCTTAGATGGAAACGGCGAATCACACAATTGCTACTGATATTACTGTTTGAAAGATCACAATACTTTCTTGGATTTCAAGTTCTTTAAAACCTTTTGCAATGATCGGTTTCACGCTTGAACATAAAACTCACTTTCGAGATTCAAATGTTTATAGAATTGCTTGTTATGTTTCTATTTTGTTTGTACTTCGTCTTCTGCCTGGAAATAATAGCGGCGTCCTGAGAATGACGATAAACTACATATAGCAACACAGCCTCTGATCGGGAGATTTTGAGGGGCCTGGGATTGCTGTTGTTTCCAGGTCTGCGCTGCACGGGAGGATAACACCTGTTATAGCCTGGATTGCGGACAATTAGTTAAGCACCAAACTGGGGTCAAAACACTATGGAAGTATAAAATTGAAGTTTTATAATAAAACTACACTCTTGAAAAAAAAATAAAACAATATATATGAATCTCGACAAAACTCCTTTTGTACCTGATCTACAAACTGATTTCTTAGAAAAAATATATAATCTATTCATATTAACTTATCTTGTCGGCATTACATTACCCATTGAGATTGATATTCTGTAGACCAAAGCAGACCATAAATAGAAATAGCGACATGTGATGCCTAATTAAGCAACTTGTTTATAATAAGTATAACTCTTTTTGTGATATAAATTAGATTATGAATTTAAATATAAATCAACATGGTATACAAACACAAATATTATTTATTTTTATTAATCTGGTATATGTTCATGTTTGTACACATATGAATCATTTGTAGTGGTATATGGTCCTTGTGTGCACACAATTCTGTATATTCTATTTCCTAAACATTATACATTATTAGCTTAATTGATGCTTTCACTTATGACTGATATTCCTACATGTCTTCCCAGAGATGAAATGATTACATTTTTTGCTACTTCAATTCCTGCAGACTTTTACGCATCAGGTTCTTTTCTGTGTGACTTCTAATGTGGATTCCTTTCTTCCTTTCAAACATCCTCTTTTTATCTGTGTCTATATCAAACCGTTTGCACTTCATTTTTCTCTTGAAATCCCCGTCGAATTCATTCACTTTCCTTCAAAATTGTTTTTTTTATTTCTAGCGTTTTACCTTTCCACATTTGTCTTCTTGTCAAATAAACCACAAGAGTCACAGGTCATTCAGTTTTTTTTTCCAGTTTTTTTTTTTTCGTTAAGGTATTGATAATCAAATTGTCACTATCCTACCATAGGAAATATAGCTTTCCTTCCACTTATATTTTCTCAGGCACAATATAAACTTCTTTGCATTTCTAGACATACACATGACTATCAAGTTTTTGTTTTTATGCGATTAGTTATAGCGTTAATTGTTTAATGTTTTAAGTTATTATAGTATTACTTCACTTATTGGCTTATTAGTACTTGTAACACATTTAATATTTTCTTTAGATAAAGTTTTTTTTCACATGAAAATAAATTTAATTGGTTATGGAAACTTAATATAAAACAATTCTTAATATTATTCTTCCACTTTATCTTCCAATGTTCGTTAATGAGGGGCGTGATTATAGCTCTTCATTTTGTTTGCTGTAGTTCTTAGTAAATTTGATATCTCCCATAAACCATGTGTGTCATCCATTTGCACGAATTTAAGTAAGTTATGCGCAGTCCACTCGTCTTTATTATATTTTGTGAATGACAACTTTTCCAAGATTTCATTTTTTCATTATATCCGCTACAAAATCCAAACGTATCTTTCTGATGTTCAGCATAATTGTCCTTTTTTATTCCCATTTTTTCTAAAACATCGTCATTGCATACAAGTTCAGTTCATGATATTCCCAGCATAATTCGAGATAAACACGTTTCTGTTGTCTCAGGTCGCTTTTTCATCTCCGAGAAGATTGTCAAGGGTTCACTGCCATACAGGAGAACTCTTATTACATAAGAATTCAGCATTATTTTCCACTTGTCTTTCGATGTCGATGTTGTTCTTTCCGTCCCCTGTTAAAACACATCCCATATATTTAAATTATTGCGCTTGCTTGATTT
>OZ038481.1:108808948-108878948 GCA_964036315.1 Acanthosepion esculentum
CCTTTGCATTTCAGCGTCGCATTTTCTGACCTCTGTAAAATACTTTCCTGATATCGAAATTGTTCTCTTTATTTGATTTTGTTATCTCCAATTTGTAATTTGCATGTTGGACTGTTTCTTTTGCTAACAATCATACATTTTATCTTCTTGCAGTAGATGTTTAGTTCTTTCTCCTGGCTTTCCTTCACTACAATCTGTAGGATTCCCTGTAGTTTTGTTTATGAGTCTGCAATGGACACTGTGTTAGCTGCATATAATACTGTTAAGATTGTGGCCGCTAATAATGAATCTCTATTCTATCCGTCACACCTCACTCTATAAGTTGAAAGATTTCGGTGAGAAAACACAGGATAATTATCGTTTTTTTGTCTTCCCGAAGACATAGTTATAGCGGTTTACATGTTTATCATAACCACCATTGTAACATATTAATAGAGATATGGATAAACAGTGAAAGCTTCGTTCTCGAACATCTCACATGTTGAAAAAATCGGTTTTCGAACAATATTGCCGAACTGAGTTAAACTGAACATAATCATTTCTGAGTCGACCGCCGTGATGTATACATTCTTGTGCTGTAGCCAGCTTTTCTTTTCCAATTTAATTGTACTGTGATTTTTTTCTCTATATTGATACCTATTGGGAAAAAATTGATTCGGTTTACGAACATTTCGGGTTACAAACGGCCTTCAAGGAACGAATTAAATTTATGAACCAAGCTTCCACTGTATTCAAAATTTATGAAAAAAACATCGCTGGCTTCTCCTGGCAAATATTAACAAATGATTTACCTCTGACCATATGACATTAAGTCTGATAAACAGGTCTTGTCTGAGAGATATGTATCTAGTCAGCAAATATTTTTTGCTTTATGTTAGAATATTCCAACTGTATGTAATAAAGAAAAAAAGATTTTATTCTCCCAGAACATATATGTATCACCAAGTACGCCATTTATCAGTTTATGGAATCGGTTTTCTTCGTTTTCATATTAAATTATTAAGCTGATTTTTCTATAAAGCTGTGAAATATATTATCGGTATGAATCTACATAAAACAGAACAATTCTAAGAGAAAGAAAAAGAATATTTAGGAAAGCTGGCCATGAGTATTTTGAATAATACATTGGCAAAGAGGTTAGGATATACAGAAGACAACAAAGATGGTAAATTCTTCCAGAAATTACATGGAATATTTTTTCTATTCTTTATTCCTAGTAATCGCTTTCTAGTCACTCCCTAAATTGCTTCTCGTATCTTTTGTTTTAATCATACAAACTTGTATTCAGTGCGCATGACTAAACATCACACGTTGTTTTATACATTTAATTCTGAAATAATGTCTTATATCATCGATTAAAATTCCTGTTTCAAGTGAATTTAATTTCTTTTTTTTATCTTACGTAATTTTGAATAATATAATTGCATTTTAAAGTAGTTATCCTAAAGGATCTTTATTGAAGATCATAAACCATTTTTGCTCATTCAAAATCTTAAATATTCAAATGCATAAACACTCAAACACATACACACACAAACACACACACACACACACACATATATATATATGTTACATCATATATGCAAACAAATATACAGTCTATCATAAAGAGTTATTTCTTTAGAGTATTATATCTGTTCGAATATATTTTATCTCTTTACTATTTTGAAGTAGCATCGTTGTTTCACAATTATAATCCATTCCCATCAGAAATCTGTCTACACTTGAGTATCATCAAGATACAACGCACAGAACGGTTTACTGTAGATGGCTTATATTGCTTTTTGTAGATATTATTCAGCTGAAAAGAAATGTAAGTCAGCACAACTACAGCTATACAAACACTAAAATTCCCAAGTTGCATGTATTAAAGAATAACCTGAATTATCTGACTAGATTTAGTATTTCATTAATATTCAAAATCTATGCCGGCCTTCTGAAAAATAATTCCTATCGTTTCAAAAGTATGACTGTATTGAGAATCATCTTCCATGTAGAAAAAAAATTGCAATAATTTATCCTTTCAAATTTAGTCTAAACCTATTAAATTATATAAAAATGATTTGAAAAAAATTAAAAAGAAATGTTTCAAACATTTCTGTCAGAAGATTCAATTCTCAATTGAACAGTACACCGCAAAACGTTAAAATAAAATCACTGTTTTGAAATTCATGAAAAATAATTATAATGAAATATCTCAAGAAAAGAAATACGCCTTAGCAGAGTTGGAAAAGTAGAGGCCTATTCTTGTCAAATGATTCCACGGATTTTCGCGGACTTCGTTCGTACAATCTGTTTTCTAGTATATGTAACACATGAAGATTTTCATTAATACGGTCTTTTATTAATTTCCCATCTTCTCTGTCGGATAATGTGAAGAGAAATGAAAGAATATACGGTTTTGAAAAAAAAAAAACAGAACAGAGCAAATATGACCGATTTTTGTCAACAGAAATCGTTGGACATAGTTTCCTCGCAGAATGACTACGGGCAGACTTGAACATAGTCAGAATTCCAGTAATGCCCTAGCAAACTCGTGATCGTCTCCTTTAATTCCGCGAGAATTTCCTCTAGGAAAATGAATACCTCTTTATAGTACTCGGTGATCAGAGAAATTTCTGCCTTCAGACAAATTATTTCTGCTTGTGTGTGCGGCGTAGACCCGGGGAGCTACATCATTCAAAATATATTGGTTCATACAGATATACCCAAACACACTATGTTGACATAATTTATTATTCTCGTTCTACCTTTCCCTTTAAAGTGGTAAAGTTGAGTAGAGAGATGTCTCGTCAGATTATAGCTTATTCTATAAGAGATTGTCGCAACAAGTAAGCGATAATCTATTTCAACAGGATAATCCCCAACTAAATGATGCCTCTACAAGATGTTCGACAAATTGTATGGTCGGCACTCACACCTACACTACCTCGATATTATCACATTTTGGCCGTAGTAGTAGGATGTTGAATTGATTTCATTTTTACATATAAAACTTCTTTTTTAACATTGTTCATACATACGATCTTATATATAGGAGAGCGCATATCGGCTCGGAGTACCTATGTAACCATTATAATGTTACTTATACATTCTATTCTTCTTCTCTTATAGGCCATGTCTCTTACGGACATAGAGTATCATGGCTCTCTACCTCCTCCTGCCTCGTCTTTGGCATGACGATAAACTAAACGTAGGTCCTGGGTAAGACGATAAACTACGTCCAACAGCAAGGCCTCTGTTCAGGAGGTTTTGAGGAACGTGGAGCCACCTCATAATTGCTGGTGTTCCCAGGTCCACTCTGTCACGGGGTGGTAGCACCTGTTAAGGTCCCAGCTATGGGCAAATTATTAACCCCCAAACTTTGGTCAAAACACTATAAAAGTGTAAAAATAGGTTTTGTTACGAGAAATACATTATAAAAAATATTACCAGCTATACATTTTTTGATATAAAGAAAAATTTTACCAGCGATACATAATTGGTGGAAAATTATTACCAGAAATAGTTTTAAAAAAAATACCAGAAACAGATTTGTTGTAGAAAAAAATATTACCAAAAATATATTTTTTGAAGGAAAAATATTACCAGAAATAGATTCTTGAAAACAAATATTACCAACAATAAAAACTTTGTCGGCATTAAATAACCAATTGTTGTTGATATACCGTAAACAAAACAAAACAAATCTCCTCCTGACCATTTTTGCTCTCAATAAGTTTTGTATTTTTTCTTCCAGACTCTGTTCTTCCATCCACTTGCTTCAGCCCGTTAAGTATGTCACGCCTTGCTTTCCCTTGTCCATCTTTCCCTATATACTCATCATTAATCACATGTTCGGTCCATGGTATCCTTAGCATCTTTCCTTAGAACCACATCTCTATTGGCTCGAGTTTCTCCTTCATCTTTAAGGCGATTGTCCAAAGTGCGCTGCCGAGAAGGAGGACAGCTGTCGCGTAGCATTTCAGTATTCTTTTCTTTGTTACCAGCGAAACCCTCCTCTTGGAATACTCCGCCTAGCTTTTGGAATGTGTCTTTGGCCATTCCAATACGATCTCAGTGTCGCATATTCCGTCCTCTGTCTGAATAATTCCCACATATTGAAATTTGCGCACCTGCTTGATTTTAGTGTACCCAACCTGTAAATTACGTTTCAGGCTAATCTCTCGTCATCTCGCTCTCATTCGCTATATTTTGTAAGAGATTTTGTACTTTCCTTACAGTGTCTGCTGTCAGCACAGCGTATCTTATGTTGTTAAGATTGTGGCCGCCAATGATGAATCCCGGTAGGATTTCCAGTTCTCCCAGATTTGTCTCGGTGTATAAGTTGAATAAGTCCGCTGAAAAGACACATCCTTGCCTTACGCCCCATTCTATTTTTTTTGCTTATCTGCTGAACTCATTTTGTGATCTTCATCCATCTGCAGGAAGTAGAGTTCTTGATTATTATAATATATTTCCCGAAAATGTCAAGGTTGATGAGCAGCTCTCACAGATCTCTGTGGCGAACTTTGTCGAACGCCTTTGCGTAGATTATAAAACACAGTTGCACCACCTCCTGCATTTGCATTGCTATTTCTGATAACATTCTGAGCATGAATATCGCGTTCCTTGTGCTGGTGTCTTTAACGAACCCGCACTGTTCTTGACCTATCTCTGGCCTGATTCTGCTGCACGCTCTATTCATCAGAATACGGATGATGAGTTTTGTTACGTGGTTCATTAGGTTGATTGTTCGGTAGAGTTCACGTAATTGTTCAACAGATACCTTATTACAATCCATTATACTAGATACTCTTATAAGCGGATACGTTAAAATCTTCTTAGGCACCTCGTGTCTTATCACAAAACAGTTGTTTTTTTTTCTGAACATAAGTTATTAAGTCTATTGCGAAGATGTTTTCTCTAAGATTTGTTATTGGTCAATTATTATTTTATTGGTTGCCTGCTCGAAAGCAGCAGAGGCGATAAATCTGTCTGAAGGAAAAATACGACTATATGAAGTAAGAAGAAAAACTTGTTCACTTTAAATTTATGTGCATCGCCAAAGATGCAATTTATCAGTTATGGAAATTTACACGTTTTTTTTTTTTTCGGTATTATTCATCTTCGATTTTATTTTTCCACCACATTTTAGATACTGCGCTGAAATATATCGTGGTTATATATCGGCAGATATAAAAACGTCCGTGAGAGAAATAAAATCAATCAGCAAACTATTTATGTGTAGAAGTGTGACTAATGAAGAAAAACTGATTAATGCATGAAGCAAAGACACTACGATTAAGAAAGAAAAACAATTATAATGAAAACATGTCAAGAGAATATACGAACTACCATCATTTAAAATGAAATCATTTACGCGGTCTGGCGTAGCGGGGGTGGGGACCTATCCTCTAATCTGTATGCTGATTTTTAAAGACGCATTATCACAAGCCAATCCCTAAACTATTGTTAATTCTATGCCAAATGTTTTGAGGCGTTTCTTTCTTTATTACCACCAATTGCGAACATTTATAGTTACGACTCACTGTGTTATTTCACAGAATTGAATTATCTGAATTTTCCTCTGTATTACAATTTTATGGAGATAGTTTCTCTCGGGCAACTTTCTCCCCAGCAATTGGTATTCTGTGTAACAGAATCCCACGTGATTATTTCTGCAATCTTACCCTCTTGAAATCAAGTGGCAATTGTTATCTGTTTCTATATTTTCATAATATTCACTTCTTTCTTCTTGAATATAGTGTATGTTCGTGTAGCATAGTAATTATTAGTTATTAGTTCAGAAAACTGGATTCAAGGTTGGAATTCATATTACATTTGAATCTGTTGCATGCGTTTGAGTTCTCATTGATGCACATTTAAAGAGTGGAGTCAGAATGAGGCATACTGTGGTCTATGGCTTTAGCTGGATACAAAACTTGAGCAAGAATGGCATTGAATCTAAAACCATTTTTACGTGTGGTTGTAAATCCATCCGCGAAAAAAGAAATTGTTATGGAAACAAAAACAGCAACGCAAAGAAACATGTGGTTGTATCCCTATCGGCCACGGGTGTGGGGGTGAATTAAGTTAAAAAAATATTGTAGAGCGTGATAATTGGTTGGCACGTCCATGATAAGCCGCTCGATAATTCTTGTAGAACGCAAAAACCAAAATGTTTTTCCACATTTTATTTTTGCAGTATTTATTGTAAAACATTCAACAATAGTATCGAAAAATAACGTTTATTTTAGAAAATATATTTCTTATACAGTTAGTTTCTCCCTCAATAATCGCATAGAAAATCATATAATTTTATTCAAATAGAGAGAAGATCGAAGACGTACGTTATTAAAAGCTAATATAACTGCTTCCAGGAATATTTTTACTGCCTTCTGATAAGCATGAGATAATCATGAAAACATTCCCGGAAGAATACAGCGTCCAAACGAGGCCATATCACTCCATCTTGACATCATGTTGTCTCCAGACTGGGGCATTTTCTTATCATTTATTTCAACACTATACAAAATGATATAATACTTGTAAAGACTTCTTACTAATACGTGAAAATAAAAACCAAAGGAAATATATATTAATTTGTGTTTCCACACATCTACTATAAAGATATAACCGAAGAGAAAATAATATAATCAAGGTGTTAACGTTACACATTAAAAAAACAGAAAAATAAACTGAAACAATATGAGAAGGATTCATGACAGTTATTTAACATAATTTTTTTAGAACTATTTCAAGAAAAAGATGTTATCAGTTTCAACGGACAGTAAAACATAAATGTTTGTTGTAAGGATACCAAATGTGTTCTATATCGAAAAGGTTGTTTTTGTCATTATTGTTAGCAATAACTGGGGACAAAATCTGGTATCATTGCGCCATAAAAAGATCACAAGATAGAACAACTCTCTTCGGTGCTATAACATTATTACTGATCATATCTCTTTAGCCGTTTCTGTGTGATTTTCATACCAGTTTCTTGCAGTTTCTTTCCTGTAAAATTTGCATATTTTCCAGTGCAGATATTGGTTCATTCTTCCTGCCGAGTATTATTTTTAGGCGGTGCTAACTCTGTGCAACCGGATATATTATTATTATTATTATTATTATTACCTCCTTTGCTTTCTGGTGTGTATTTCTTTCCGGGTCCCAACCAGAGACCTAAGGTCAGAAATTGCACCATGGTAATTTCCACTGTCTATTTCTGAAAAAAATATCGCGCATATTTTACATAGATAAAGGTGTGGGCTGTACTTGTGAGTACACTTTTTTGTATTTCTTTAAGGCATGTACTACCAGGGATTCCTTCAATCAGTTTTTTGTATTTTATCCAATCGAACCAAGGGATCCAACTACAACTGTAATTGTTAATATCCCTATGCGCCACATTTTTGAGATTTCGATTTCAATGTTTTTGTAGTGTTTGCCGCTCTCTAATCACAATACCTGGTAAGTTAGCATCGATTGTTTCCTTTCTAGTGTGTACAAATTTCTTTCCAGTTCCCGCCCAGAAACCTAAAGTTAGAAATAGCATAATGGCACTTTCCACCGACCAACTAAAGAAAAACACACCCCTACACATATTTTACATAAATACAGTGTTTCGTAAGGTGTGGGATGTACTTGTGAGAACAAATTTTTTTTATTTCTTTAAGGCATGGGCTTCCAGGAATCCCTTCACTGTGTCTACTGGAATATGTTCCAAACAATCCGAGGACTCCAACTACAACAGGGATTGCTGATGTTCCCATGTGCCACATTTGTGAGATTTCGATTTCAAGGTCCATGTATTTTGATAGGTTTTTGAATATCTTCAAAGATACATTGCAGTCTGGAAGAACCTCCCTATCAATAAGGAGGATTTTTTTTGTTTGCGGTCTTTAATAAAAATGTCTGAGCGGTAAGCTTTGATTGTTTTGCCTGTGTGTATTGTGTAGACCCATAAAATTGTAACAGGTCCCATTTCCGTAACCGGGTCTGGCTGGTGTTCATACCAATTACTTTCAGAGTATTTCACTTTCCTACCAGTAGAAGTTGCAGGTTTTCCAGTGCAGCTATTGGCCCACTCTGTCAGGCCAGGTTTTTTATTCAGTGGGTCCCAATACCGAGCAGCCTGACGCAAGATGATTAATTGTTTCTAAATGTTTGTCACAGAATCTGCATTTTGGGCTAAAACAATATTTTAGTATATGTGCTTGATAGTTTCTAGTTAACAAGCATTGGTCCTGTGCAGCAATGATAAAAGCTTCAGTTTCAGTTTTTAACCTGCTCTACGTAGGCACTGATGGGTATGGGGTTTGTCTACATCAGCTTGTTTGGTACAAGCTGAGTTTTGTCCAAGAAGCGGTTTATCTTGTCAATGTTTCTATATCTAGTCGTTTACATTTGCTTTTGCTTTCTTTTTTAAGTATTTTGAAGCTTCAGTCGGTGTTGGTTTACTTGTATTTCTGCACCCATTTGAAACTTCATTTTGAACGTGTTAGCTTCTTTTATTACGGAATAAAAACGCTTACTACTTTCATGATCTTTTACATATATCATCATACAGTCTTCTGTAGTTTTCAGGTATCTTTGAAGACCAATTGTAATTTTGTAAGACAGTTCTAGTTTAACTAATCAGCTGTCTCTTTCGGATCTGGGCACATGCAGACGATCAACATTAGCTTTGTGATGATGCATGCGGTATCAGATGAGACGCTTTCTTGTTTTGGCGTCCATTCACTTAATGTCAGCTATGGTACAATTAAGGACATTAAAGCTGTATTGCCCCGCAGGGACAGCCGATGTGTTTATGGCTGATATTCTGTTTTTTGAATTCAGCTCGGTATGCAGTACCAGACGCACACGACTGTAGTACTCCTTTTTTTACCTTCTCCTTTATTTGGATATGTTGTATACGATTTCCTTTGCTAATTCCGAGGTACTTATAAGCTTCATCTTATTCTCGTTCCCTAATCTTTGTAACAAAGTGTAAATCTATTAAAGGTGTTTCTGTAATTCTCCATTTCTTGAATGTAACTTCTGCACATTTGTCTAATCCGAAATCCATAACTATGTCGTCACTGAAATATGTTAAAATATTGAGGAGGCCCTTCAACTCATCGTCGTCTTTGTCAAATATTTTGAGATCATTCATGTAGAGTAGGCAACTGAATATGTTTTTGTTTAGTTTGCAACCATGGCTACTGTTGTTTAGATCATGAATCGGGGGGATTAAGCACAGACAAACCAGGAGTGGGGACATATCCAGGCAGTTGGAGATGGCAATGTCTCTGATGTGATTTAGGTACAGTATGGTACTCCACATTCCCATGCTGTGATTATTATTATTATCATTATTATTATTATTTCATCATTATATTTAGAAGTCTGCGGGAAGGCATAAGGCAGATAGTAGTGTTTTGTTATGTCTATATTTCATGATTTGTTCTTCTAACTCCCATAATATCACTAGCGTTATATGGTTAAAGATCTTCTTATTTTGTGGGCTGTACTTTATACTTCGTTAGTTTTTCAAATTCCTTGGTTGCTATGTTACAGTTCGCTTGGAAAGACATATTAATTTGTAAGGAAATTTTTCTTCTCGGTTTTTTATAATTATGTTGCTTCAATCGTCCTGTCTGTAAAGATAGTGAAATCCCATAGAATTTCGATGTCTTCTGTTTTTGTAACTGTTGAGTCTTTACTCATTGTTGAATCTCGCCTAATGCATGGAATAATAATGCAACACAAAATGTACTTAGAACAAGAATGTATTATAACAAGAAAGTGTACACAATAAGTACATATAATATTTCTGTATATTTCTGGGAAGACGTTCCTGGAGAATGTGTTGACTAGTCGCAGTCGATCAGAGTCTCTAGTTGGATCTCGTGATTCCTCCCCCTCGTCTTCCGGTACCAACCATTATTTATATAGTTGGTAGTCACCTATGCAGATTAGGTGGATCCTACCACAACACCCCCCTCCCAAGCCTTGGAATCTTTTTGGATTTCAAACTGGCTTCTATATGGGATGATGATTATGCTTATTTCTTTGTAGATCCCCTTTGCATAGTTCATATGTATATCTGTTGTTTTTTTTTTCAATATCTTTTCCGTTTTGGATTCACGTCCAATGGGTCCGTGAACTTTCGTTTCCTACCGGATCTTCTCGGTTCATGAGCACTCTGCGGAGGTTCTACTTGAAAAGTATCATACATTACATCAATGGGATCTTCCTCCTCATCCGGTATACTCTCTTCATGCTCTAGCACGTAGCATTTTTTGAGTTGGTTCTGGTGCCTTTATATGAGTATTCTTCGGCCCTTTTATTATGTAAATCAGGTCACCGATTCTCTTGTCCACTATGCCTCGCTCCCAGAACTCAATGTTGTTTCTTGAAAAAGACCTTCTCTCCGGGGGTGTATCTTTTTCTAGCTGTATACATAGTGTTCTTTATTCTATTTCTTCCTGGCAAAAGCTTGTCAAACACTGACTTAACTTTCCTAGCGAACATTAGTTCAGCTGGTGCCATGTTTGATGGTGTTCTCTGGTTAGGCGTGATTCTGTATACTTGTAGGAATTGCTGAAGCGCCTTTTCCGTTGGAACTCCTGAGGCTTTCTTCAGAGCGCGCTTTAACGTATCTACAAATCTTTCTGCGAGTCCATTGGATCTCGGATGATACGGCGGCGTCGTTATGTGGTTAATTTGACATAACTCACAAAATTCCTTAAAATCGTCAGAAGTGAATTGTGTACCATTGTCACTCACAATACACTCTGGCACACCGAACCGTGCAAATAGTTCATGCAAAAAAGTTGTTGTGGTATTGGACGTAGGCTTTTTGCAGCGTAGTACTTCCGGCCATTTTGTAAAGCTATCTACCACTATTAAGTTGTAATAATCTTCTACTGGACCAGCGAAATCAATGTGTAATCTTTCCCACGGATGATCCGTCTTTGGCCATGTTTTGTGTACTATAGGTGGTGCCTTAGCTGCTAACGCACACCCTTTACATCGATGAACCATGTTTTCGATATCCACATCCATTCCTTTCCAATATACAAAGCTTCGCATTAAGCTTTTTGTTCTATCAATCTCCGGGTGACCCATATGAAAGTCCCGTAGGATTCTTTTCTGCAACTTTTTTGGTACTACTACTTTCTCTATACTTGCGAAAGGCACGTTACGTTTCTTTTTAAATATAGGCATAGTATTTTCTTTTAATTCAAATTTAGCTTCAAATTTGTTACATCTTCCAAGACCAGGTGTAAAGGTTTCCGGAAACTTTTTCTTTAATTCATCTTTAATGTCCTGTCTTGTTTGCGTATTACTTTCTACTTTTCTGCAGAATGAGTTTAACGGTTTATCCCACAATTCGAATGTTTCCATAAAATCTGTACCCAACAAGTTTTCTCCATTTCTCAGAATTAAAACTTTTATTTTTTTAACGATCCCATTCAATTTCATTGGAAGTACAACCTCGCCTTCGAAGTTAATTTGCTTTCCAGTTACCGTTCGAGCGAGTTTCATTGACTTCATTATTGTAGGCCTTTTTAAAATTTTCCATGTTTTATCGTTCATTATTGTTAAATCTGACCCCGAATCGAGTTGAAATTTGATATTCTTTTTGAATATTTCAGTCGTCACATATTTCCTCAAATCTCTATCTGATTTGATATTCGAATATGTTTGTCTAATTCGGCTCTTGAATTTTTTCGTTTTACAACACGATCCTTTGTGACCATTCTTTTGGCACACGAAACATTTCTTATTTCTATATGGGCAATTTATCTCCCAATTTCTTTCGTTACAACGTCTGCAATTATATGGTGGAACCTTTTTATTTTCGTTCTTTTTATTTTCTTGTCTATTATTAAAATACGCTGAATTTTTTCTCCAATTTTTCTCTAATGGGTACTTTGACTGCTTTTTTATTTTTTTAATATAAGCAATACCAGCTTTTTCGATTTTTTGCGACCCTTTTTTTAAACTTACGGCCCGTTGACACTCCTCTGCTAACTTTTGCAGGGTAAGGCCTTGTTCAGATTCGACTTTAGACAAAACTCTACGTCTTATTTCGGCACTCTTACTGGATACCAGTCCTTGAGTAAAAATTAAGCACTTGAATTCTTCAACCGTAATCTCTGCCAATCTGAAATTGTCACAATGTCTATTCACTATAGATGCATATGTTAAGTAATCCTGATCGTCGGATTTAGAGACATTCATGCATAACCATCGCTTATGCCTAAGCGACATATTTGCTCCAAACAGCTCTTTTAGCAATTTCACTGTTTCCGAGAATTCCAATTCAGTTGTTTCTCTCGGTAGAATAAAATCTACAAATTTGCTATGTTCTGCTGTACCTAGCTTTCTTAGTAATAGACTGACTTTTCTTGAATTCGACCAGTTTTCACAGTCTGTGTAGAAAATATCTTCATATCGTTTAAAGTACGCGTCAACGTTTTTTCTTCGTCTGGCACATAGTTGAAAGTTTCCAGTGAATTAAATATGGTGTTATTAGAATATGAAGAATTTCCCTCATTTGCCTGATAGTTGTTTAATTTCTACAGTATTAACTTTTGAATTTCTAAAAGTCTTTCCTCTTGACGTTCTTGATATTTTTGCATCGCTATCAGTTGTTCTTGCTGTGCTATCTGTTGTTCTTGCTGACGTTGTTGACTCAACTGCTGGGATTTTAATAATTCAGATATGACTTTGGATAGTTCATCCATCTTTAGCTGATAGTGTTCATGCAACAAGGAATATACTTTTAATTTGTGTATCCACGAATATCATATAAGCTGACCAAAAAAATCGAAACAACGTACGACTTTTATATTTCATGTCTTGCTTTTACATTCACGCCCGTGCTAATCAACTTTGGTATTTTTTTTTCGTGAACAGAGAGCGTCGGACTTTTTTTTTTTTTTCGTTTTCGACTTCTGTTCGCGTATTTCAATGACAACGTCTGATTTTCTTATCAGAGGTAATTCGTCACTATATTGTTGAACAAATAATTTTTTAAAAAATAATTGTTTATAGTTTGTTACCTTTCAAAGTCGACACGGTGTATTTGTGCTCCTTTTAATCCATGCATGTTTTTGTAGTCGGCCAATATTTCTTTTTAGAGGGTGTCTCGTTGTAGATAATTTTTTAATTTAAAATTATCGTTATTCGTTTACGACACCTTTCAATTTTTCTGAATGAACGTTCCTTTATGCTTAGTCGTCTTTTAACGAGTTTTACATATCCAGAAGTTCAGAATCCTTCGTCGTTATGTTAACGTTGGACTTTGAATTAATAGTTTTTTTTTCAGCCTGGGTTCTTCAATGACTTTTCCCAATTGTTGAAAACTCTCACTATTAATTCTTTCTTCTTTCCGTATGGTTCGTTCTACTTCTTTGCCATTGTTGAAACTTGGCGTATGGTTCGTTCTACTTTGTGGCCATTGTTGAAACTTGACGTATGGTTCGTTCTACTTCGTCGCCATTGTTGAGTCTTGACTCATTGTTGAATCTCGCCTAATGCATGGAATAATAATGCAACACAAAATGTACTTAGAACAAGAATGTATTATAACAAGAAAGTGTACACAATAAGTACATATAGTATTTCTGTATATTTCTGGGAAGACGTTCCTGGAGAATGTGTTGACTAGTCGCAGTCGATCAGAGTCTCTAATTGGATCTCGTGATTCCTCCCCCTCGTCTTCCGGTACCAACCATTATTTATATAGTTGGTAGTCACCTATGCAGATTAGGTGGATCCTACCACAACAGTAACCCGTGATGGGTGATCTGATTATCAATGTTTATTAACATCTTCTCCAAATTGTTTACACACTGTCAAGTGTAAGTATTGCTTTACTCTATCGTGACCTTTTTTTTATATTTATTTCGCGCAAGTGTACAACATTTTATTGTTTCCTGATATTTCTCAGAGAACCTGCATTTAGGATCCACATATACTTTCCTGGAACACTCTTGTATTGTGCTGCAAAAATAAAGCCTTCCGTTTCAGCATTATTATTATTATTATTATTATTATTATTATTATTATTATTATTATTATTATTATTATTATTACAATATTTCCTCAGATATGATTTTCATATCTTGTAATGAATGCATATAAATTGTGCCACAACTAGTAAACGTAGGCAACATTAATTTTCTATTAACTTCCAAAATGTTCATTATTTTCCGTATTATTATAATTATTATAATTATTATTATTAATATTATTATTAATGTTGTTGTTGTTGATGATGATGATGTTGTTATTACAACACTTACTGAAGAAACTGATATAAAGAAAACAAAGAAGAAAGTACGATGTTTAACTATATTTCAACATTTTGTCTGCCTTGTTCAAGATATGTTTAAGTTTTTCATGCAAATAAAAAAGATAAAGAAAAGAAACCGTTTGCAAACGTCTCTTGTCTTATGAAAAACGGTTGTACTGTTAATAAACGCGACAAAACAAATAAAACGCAGCTGACGAGAATGGAATGCAACTGAAAATCTTTATTATTATTATTTCCAAATTCACAGCTTTCACTGGGAGACGAGTAGGTATTATGTAGTTTAGATTAACTTGCAATTTTGGTGAAATTTTTCTTTATGTGTCCCTTCAGCCATGAAATGTCGTTTTTTTAACTTATCAGGCAGAAAAGAAACAATTTTAGGAACATTATTTGTTCCAAAGCTTTCTCAATGATGGTCGTGATTGCCCGAATTTCGCCAGTAATGATGAATTATGTTGTGGCGTTAACGTCACACATGTTCTGAGCTCTTTCTCTAAGGGCCAGATGTTTTCCATTTTATAAATTTATTTCAACCTTACGCTATATTCTACCGAAAGAACGACTAATAAATTTTCTTTTTTGCTTACAATGCTTATACCTGCTCTTATTTTTTGATAAGGGAATAGGTATAACATTTAATGTTTATTATCATTAATTATATACTGTCTATTTTTCATTCTAGAGAACCATTTTCTGAAGTGTATATTTAATAAATATATTAATTGCATTCATTTGTAGAATTGGGCATTCATTGAATCAATTTTCCCCACAAAGTTGTGTTTACACTTGTAATCTCTCTGACGCAAAATGATGTATTTCCTTAAATTATTGATGATCTCATATTTATATTCGTATAGAAATTTAAAATTCTATATTCAAGATGTTACTTTTATAACCTGGATACCATATATAGTAATTCTGTTTCTTTCTTCAGATACCCTCTGCATAAGCAAGTTGCTCTAATCACATTTGTTGTTCATTAGTTTCCAATTTGAAGAGAAGATTTTATATTCTCATTTTTTAAAAGATTTTTTTAATTTTCGGATATCCCTTAAATCAGTTTTATTCTATGTTATTGATGTAAGTTATATAACAATGTTGATTAATATAATCATTACGTACCTTCCATGTTTATTCTCAAGGTACTTGGGAGTACTTTTGACGCAATTCACATTACTGAAAGCTTCTTTTTATTTGATTTTCTTATATAAACAGTTTCATATTCAAGGGGCAAAGATTTATCCGTTGTTATTATTTAAATCGTTATCTGACCCAGAATTGCCAGACTAAATTTGACCACAATAGAATGGTCCCCAGATATCAAGACAGTGTAAACCGCAAAATTTATTTATGCCCATGGTAATGCTGCTGCTGTGGAACTTAATTTTGAAAAACAATCATTGTTTTCTTGAGGTATTTCTACTTGTGTGAATTCAATTCCAAAGTATTCCCAAGTAATTTCTGTTCTTATTTCCATTCAGGATTTGACTGAATTCTTTTTGATATCGGTCAGTTTCTTTCTGTTTATTTGGTCTATTTCCCTTCCCTCATTCAAAATGGCGTACTGAAAATTTTTAACATTTTGGTAAAGGCCTCCAATCGTATTTTACACTTTGGTTAAGTACTGAAATGTTTTAATGTACTTAAGTTAGTTGATTTTTCTCTGTGTCACTGTCTATTTTATCATCATTTACATCCACGCGAAATAGAATTATGCAATTATATATACCGTATTTGAAAATATATAAGATGCACCAGTGTATAAGACGCTCCCCAATTTCAGCAGGGCAAATCCAGAAAATATTCGTAATTAGTAAAATTATTAGTAAATTGTACAGCCTAGGATATATTTATGAGGTATTATTTTGGCTAAACAAGCTATGAATACAATTAATCGAAACAAATAAGAAAAAATGAACACGAGCCTATCAAATATCCTTTATATCTTCTGTACAAACTTCGTCTTGTAATAGTCTTATTGGAATAATTAGGATGTAAAAATTCTGATTGTATTTATACCAATGCAACCAGAAGTTATCGCAAGAAAAATATTAATGAAACAAATATATTTTACGAATATATAATTTGAATTTATTGATATGTAATTTTAGTGAAACATGTATTTTGTTGGATATAGTTTTGGGTCATGTTTGTCCAACCATTTCTAATTCATATGTGGAGATTTGCTTAAATTCGGTATTTGTGTAAAGTTTGAGCAAATCTTATGTATATCTGTGAATAACTTTACCCTGAAACATTTCGATTGCGAGGATTAGCAGATAAAAGTCCTAGCTATAATTTCCCACTTATACTCGTTTATTTAAACATTAGCGCGTGTTCTTCGTGGCATATATTAATTATGTTTATAGGGTTTAGATCATCAGTTCTTTTTACGTTTTTCGACCAAAACCGCCTAGATAAATAAGTATATATATATATATATATATATATATATATATATATATATATATATATATATATATATATATATATATATATATATGTGTGTGTGTGTGTGTGTGTGTGTGTGTGTGTGTGTGTGTGTGTGTGTGTGTGTGTACGTATTCAGGCTATGAGGGTCAAGTATCTCACTTCCTAGGAAACGACAGCCAGACACCACCACATATGTTTTGATTATCGTGGTGAAAGATTTGTGCAGAACCAACCACACTTTTTGAAGAGTCGAATACAGAGATATGATGCACTACGTGCCAAAAGGCCTCCAAACGACTTTGCGCAGGTTTTGCATTCAGAGTTGTCCTTCTTCTAGACCAGTTGCCATCCAAGTCTATAGACACCAGTGTATTTCCTCAAAGCTGGAGGGAGAAGAGGAGGATTAATAACTACCACAAGGGTATTAGCACGTAAGTTTGCGGGAAATCCACTGGAATTCAAACTCCTCACTCCGATCCCACAGTCCGAAACATTCTCTACAACTCCACTCTCTCTTCTTATTTCTCCCTCTTTCTCTCCCCCCTCTCTCTATCCCCTTTCTCCCTCTCATCTCCCCCCTCTCTCTCTCTCTCTCTCTCTCTCTCTCTATATATATATATATATATATATATATATATATATATATATATATATATATATATATATATATGTATGTATATATATATATATGGAGATTTTCCAAGCGTAGCTTAGATGTGTCACAAGGCCGAAAGTAAAGGGCACCCAGTGATTTTCGAAGTCACTACACAGTCGTAACTGTTTTAAAGATCTAAGCTTGCTAACGATTACACCACGTCTAGGTGTCCTTTATCTATCTATCTATCTATCTATCTATCTATCTATCTATCTATCTATCTATATATATATATATATATATATATATATATTTACGTCAATTACGTTACATTTCTACTATATTGTTATATATATACATTTTACGTCAATTACGTTACATTCTACTATATCGTTATATATATATATATATATATATATATATATATATATATATATATATATATATATATATATATATATATATATATATATATATGCATTTTTAGGTTATGTAATGTCTGCTCAATGTGAACTATTGACTATATTTACATCAATTACGTCATATTTCTCATATACCATTTTTTTTATGCATGTCTTCTGAATACTTCATGTAATATATTTTAATCCTCCTACTCATCTGTTTAATATGTAGCATTTGTTTACGTCGTCTTCCATCTTGTTTATATTGCATTGTCTGATAGAGCTATCTCGCGTAACGTTGCGTCAACGTTTTTACAGACCTAAAAACAAAATCGAAAACGAGAAACGAAACCATGAATAGGTCATATTGCGAAAAGAGGGGACTTTATAATATCTGATTTTACATTATTTTTTAAAGTAAGGTAGATTAGTATGGTTGAATTAATTTAAATAATTAAATATTTTTGGCTGATTTTTTTATCTGGTTTGTGAAGTTTAGAAACAATAAATACGAAACAGTTATATAAGCGTAATTTTTTTTTAAAGTTAAAATTTCTAAAGACTATATGAGAATGTCCGCGAAAGAGAGAAATCCGATGGGAAGAAAAATAAAAATGTCGAGAAGAAAAAAAAGAGAAATAAAAGATAAAACGATAAATAAGATTTCAAGAGTAAACAAAGAAAGAAAGAAAGAAAGAAAGAAAGAATAATAATAAGAGAGAAGAGAAAAATAAGCGCATAAATCATTTTCAAAATAATATTTTTGTTTTAGTTTCAAACCAGACTTTTCCTGAGGCCAAAGCAAAGGAAAATAAAAAAATATATGATAAACATTATCATCACTCAAAATTATTTCATTAAAGAGACAGACAGAATTGCGTGCATAATTCATTTACAAGCATTATACCACTTGCATTAATTTATTCAATATTATTTAGGCTTTTATGTGAGTTCTCTCAAGGCCTGCTGTATATCAAGAATTGATGTGTATTCTACGATTCTATCATTGATGTGTATGTGAATACGTGATGGAAGATTAAGACTTAAAATGATGTTTTGAAGCCAGGTAACATTAGTTTTGAAGCTAAAATAAAAGCTGTCTAAATACCTGCTTAATTTTGAGACATGAAAGGTCCAAGCACAGCTAAATAAAAATCGATAAATTCTCAGTAATTTGCCTTCATATATTCTACAATTTATTCATTAAAAATCCATAAATCCCTTTTAAAACAATTACAAATTTATACGAAAATATAAATTGCTCTTTGGTAGTGTATTTCACATTAGAATATTTATTGATTTGAGTTGGAGAACAAAAAAATTAGTTGTTTTTTTTTCTGTTATGATTTTTAACTGATACAAATTGAATGTTATTATTTTCATTTTACTTTTGTTATCTCATTGCATCTTAATCTAAACACTTGGTTGATAACGTTTTTTTCTACCATTGAAATACACAATATCGGGAATAATTAATTAACCAAAGATAAGAAATGAACTGACAATCCAATACTCCTCTTACTTTATGAAAATCCGATATTTTATACTTCGTGGATTGAAAAATGAATAAGATATCCATGCTCAAAGTGACTTCAAATAGAGCAATACAAATGCACATAGATGTATATCAATCTTTTATAGATTACGCAAACGGGTTTCTGTTAAGGTATGAATCAAATCACTATGTGAAATGCATGGTAAGCTTAAAAAAATCTATTAATATAATCTTTAACCCAATAATTTCAGCCCTGACCACAGCTTTACCGGTGGTAGAGAAAAAATGACGTAATGCTCAGCCACCGGTTAAACAGTGGTAGAGGAAAATGTTTAATGCCCAGCTATCTGTTGAACGGTGGGTAAACATTTGTAACTATTTTTATATCTAGACTGTAACAATACATACCAATTATTTGTGAATTTTCACTCAGGAGTTCAGGGAGAAGGGTTTAAATTGTTCAGGAATGCAGGGCACAAAGTGTTAAACAAGAAGCAAACCGCCAACAAACGGTTAGAAAATTAATACAGAAAATCCGCCAAAAATAGAAAGTCCATGAAAAATAAATACTGACCGGGCTTATTCGACATTTACAGTGACGATATGCTTAAAGAATTGGAAGTTCTATAAATATTCATTATTAACAGCCACAGAGCAGTGGTCCGCGGGAAGATGTTCGAATGTAACGTATTTCTTACCGATGAAATGCGGGGTGAATATGGAAGGTTTGCTGCAAAGTAAGTGTCATGGTGGTTCCTAGTCGTCAACGTTTAGATCTAGTTGAACCAAGGAATATAGTTCGTTTAAGGTCTTTCCATTGAAGTAGCGATATAACGATGGGAGGCACATTCCGCCTGTGAGAGAAAGGTTGGTGGGGGGTAGAAAATATTTTCCCTTCAGCAAGGACTCGGAGTCGCTTTTGAACTCTAAGAAGATGTTTCCCGGCTCACTACAATCTTTAGATGTTCAAGTCTAGAGTCAACCGTTATCTTCCACTCCTATTAATAAAAACTACCCGCTAGCATATCCCTCTACCTCGAGTGGGTCCCGGGCCTTTTAGAGGGTGAACTTTACTGTAAAAAAAATTCAGATACAGAGATTTAACAATAGCAACTCCTACATAAGGTACTATCGGAAGGCGAGATGAAAGGGCGAAATATAATTTGCAAGTTGACAGGATAAATAGTGATTTTCTAAACGCAGCTGAGTTGTGGCGCAAGGCCGAAATTATGAGGCACGCAGTGAGGATCGAATTCAATATTCAGTTTTAATTGATCTCGCAGGCTTTCTAATCATTAGACTCTGTCGGAGTGGCATGTTTATCAGAATATATGATCTTTATAAAAGAAACAACCTAATATGCGAAATGGGTAATGAAAACACGAAGACCAAACATGTAGAAAGATTTAAATATCTAAGAACAGGCAAACGGAAAATGAAAGAAACAATATCAGAAGATGCATTGGAATAGCGATTAAAACCTCCAAAACTTTAAGCAAAGTTTTAAGAAAAAGGAAAATTTTATTTGAAACAGAGAAAAGAGGGCTGAAGTGTTAGTTAATAGCTGTCCTGCTATATGGCGTCTGAATGCCGGAAAATCTCTTCATGCATGGAGAATAAAATAGACTAAACGTACGTAGGGTTCTACGGGAAAAAATGCTGAAAATAACCTGGACTGAACATCTGAATAAAGAGGAAGATTTAATGAAAATCGAAATAAAAATAAATACGCTGCTAGTTAGAATCAGAAAGTGACGGTTAAATGTTCTAGGGAACTATTTGAGAATAGAGGGCTTGGAAAATGTGATACTCACAGGACATATTGAAAATAATACAAACAGAAGAAAGCAGTGAATAATCTACCTAGAGAATTTGTATAAATGGTTAACGGAACATGGTGTACGCTGGCTAACAGAAGTATTTGTCATCGCATTGGTTCTATCGGTTGACTAAGATAGTCAATGCACTAAGCGTAGGTCACTGAACTAGTTGTGTGCAAGTTCTCCTATACATTAAAAAATATAAGAGGTTAGAGGATATGTCTGTAGTATTTAATCAGGTCATACTCCTCTGCTCATTGTAAGCGTGAAGCAAATCTTTATTCTGTAAATGACATTACAACTCTAATTGTGATAAACATCATGAGATCAGTTTGATGAGTAAAAAGTGACCTTAGAAATAAATAAATTAAAATCTGCGCACCTAGTAGACAGGAAAAGTGTAGATTGTACCCACCAGAAACAACACAAAATAATAAAATAAGCTAGTGATAGTAATTTCAATGTTGAGCTATCTATTAAATTCGTTTTACTTATCCTAACTAATCGATTTAAAAGTATTTTAAACCGATTACACAAGTTGGCATTATAGACTAATACATCCGAACCGTTTGGCGTGTCTCTTCTCTCTTTATCTCAATATTTTTTAAAACTAATTTAGAAACAGCCCTTCTCTCTACGACTCACAAAATATAAGAATGTTTGTTTGTTCCGTAATGTTATGTTTTTCTTTATTTACTTGGATCTATTTAATTATCTCTCGTAATAACTTTTCTGCGTATCATTTGCGCTAGGGTATTTTCCTGCACTACCTGAACTATCAAATGATCTCTTAATTTCAAAGCCATCCTTCACCTCAGATAATTACCTGAGATTAGTTAGCGTGACATTCTCCAAAATCTGCATTATTTAAAACGTAGCTGGACACAAACATAGGCCTTGGGCATGCATATGCGCTCGCACACACAATATTATCATTATGTAATCGATCAAGTTATGATTTTCTAAGCGTAGCTTAGATGTGGCATAAAGATGAAAGAATGAGACACCCAGTGAAGATCGAACCCATTACTCAGTCGTAATTCATTTAGCGTGGTATGCTTGCTAACAATTACAATCAGTCGAGATACTGGAAAATTAATTATTACGCACAGATTACTTGAGGCACAAGGTCGAAAGTATGGAGTAACCGATGAGGAACGAACTCATTACTCAGTCGCAATTGATCTAATGAGACAAGCTTGTTTACCATTACACATCATCAATGTGTCCTATGTGATCAAGCTATGTTTGTATATATGTTTTTACATAATAGTAAAATATAACGCTAATATTAATGGTTCCCTCATAAGGAAGGGATCAGCATTCGTTGGCATACCAACCTCTGCAACATTAGTTTGGAATTCATAAAAGCTTTCTCTTGAAACAAATATTCAGAGAAATCGGTCTCCTATGTTTAGGATTCTTTATTGTGCTTTACAATGATGATGGGGCCATTATTCCTAATATTTTATCTGAAGCATTGCGGAATGCCAGCGTCTAGATTATGTCTTTGTTTTCTATACGAGTTACATGTGCCACACATTTTAGATGTTACGGCTGTTGCAGATCTTCAAGAAATGTTTCTATTATTTGGCACGGTTATTTGTGCTTCTGTAGGGAAGAAGAAAGGTCTTTACTAAGAGCGACATTCTTCATTCGCTAGAGACCATTCTTAATCATTAATCTGAGAAGGCCGTTGCATACAGTTGACAGTGTAGATGTTTATATTTTTTTTTCGCCATGCATGACAGCAATATGAATGTATCTCTCGGGCGATGCTATTGAAGTACAAGAATCGATTTTTTTTTACGTTAATCTTTTATTTTATTTTAGCAATTAGCCATGTTGGGAGAAACTTACCCACGCGCGACCTTTCTATATTCAATTTCCTTATCACTTGTAGTAAATAAGTTATATGATGTAATCCAACACACTACGCAGTATTCTCGCTGATGATTCGACCAAATTGTGTCGACATTGATGTTTACTATTAATGTTTTCTTTTCTCCATATTAGTTAATTCTCAGAAAAACTTTGCGTCTTATTGGATTTATGGCCTTTTTTGGAATGAACTTATTAAAAAAAAAGCTAAAGTGAAATGAAGTTATCAGTCAATATAAGTTGAATAAATCTCACTACTTTTATTATTAATTTTATTTCATTATATATTCTCTATTGTCTTATGTTGGTCGTATTGTGATTGATTAAATTATATATTTATAGTATTGTACGTGACAATTACTGACTGTAAACTAAGACGTCCCACGAAGGAGGTAAAATACCTGTTTGTATCTACGTCATCTTAAGCGGGTAGAGAGACAAGGAATGAAGAGTAGGACAACATGAGACCGTTGCATGACATACTGCTCAATACATCCCCAAAAAGTAAATGCTATGTGACAGGAAGTTGGGCTAAAAGCATAGATAGATAGATAGGAATTCAGAAACTGTATATATCACCACAATGTATATATATATATATATATATATATATGACAAAAAGGCTTAAACACTAATATCCCCTGGTTATAATTTATTACATTGGAATCGTAATTACGATCCAATTCTTCAGACATATATATATATATATATATATATATATATATATATATATATATATATATATATATATATATATATATTATATATATATGATGAATTGTATATATATATATATATATATATATATATATATATATATATATATATAATCGGCATTTTGGGCGATGAATTAATATCAAATTTATATATATACAGTAGCAAGGTACATACGTCTATACATATATATATATATATATATATATATATATATATATATATATATATATAAATAGATGGTAATATGTGTATAGTGATATATATATATATATATATATATATATATATATATATATACAGAACTTATATATATATATATATATATATATATATATATATATATATATATACAGAACTTTTTGGTTACCTTGCATATATATATATATATATATATATATATATATGTATGTATATATATATATGTATATATATATATATATATACATACATACATATATATATATACATATATATATATATATATATATATATATATATGTATGTATATATATATGTATATATTATATATATACATACATATATATATATATATATATATATATATATATATATATATATATATATATATATATATATATATATATATATATATATATATGTACACACATACAATGTAACCAAAAAAGTTATGTCCCTATTTTGATTAGTCATTGAATGAAGTTGAAATATATACGAAATGCGTGTAGCAATTGTTTTCAAATTCGGACAGCGGGAAGTAGGAACATCAGACCTTATAAAAAACACGCGCTCCGTGCGCGGCCATCAGTTATAATCCGGACAGCTGTGAGAAGGATGGAAGTGTCTAGAGATCTCATTCGAGGCTGTTTGCTTTACGACTTGAAAGTGGGATTATCAGCAGCTTCATCAAGTCGCCGCATATGTCAAGCGTTTGGGGTTACTGCTGCGGATGAACGTACTGCAAGGCGTTGGTTTCGAAAATTCAAGTCGGACCACAGGTCTTGAATGACGGAGACCTGAAGGCGGCCATTGAAGAGGATAATAGTCTAACGTGTGGTTAATTTGTCAGACAGTTCAACTTTTCCGATGAAACAGTGAGACTTCACCTGCACCGCCTAGGTAAGACCTACAAACTGAATAATGTGTTCCGCAAACGCTGTTGGAGGTCCACAGGGGGCATCGAGTGGCAGCCTGCGTATCTCTGCTTTCTCGACACCGTACCACATCCTTATTCAATCGAGTGCTTACCAGTGATGAAAGTGGGTTCTGTACCAAGTAAGCGTTCCAGACATTGGTTGTCTCCTCATGATGCTCTAACTCATATGCAAGACCGCCTATGCACCCACGCAAGATTATGCTTTGTGTCTGGTGGACATGTCGTCAAGTGGTTCATTATGAACTGCTACCAACGGGCCAAAATGTCACTGGAGACCTATACTCGCAGCAACTGAAATGTGTGCAACAGGCATTGCGACAGAAGGAGCCAGCACTGGTGAATCGCAAAGGTGTGCTTTTCCTCCATGCCAACGCCAGGCTGCATGTCGCGCGATTTTCAGGGATACCATACAGCAACTTGAGTGGGAGACTTTGTGCCATCCACCTTATTCACCTGACCTTGCACCATCCGATTACCACCTCTTCCACTCCCTGGATAATCATCTTCGTGGGAAATTCTTCACCAATGAAGCAGACTTGAGCAAAGCTCTCACGGACTTCTTTGCATCAACCACCCACAATAGTACTACCGCAAGGGCATTGAACAGCTGGAGACACGTTGGCAGAACGTGCTGGATGCCGATGGCGATTACTTCGAAGACTAAATATAAGTTACACATACTGTGAAGAGTTTTCTTTTTTTCCTTTAAAAATGGACAGAACTTTTTTGGTTACCTTGTATATATGCACATTTCATTGAATACGACAGACAAGATGCTTTTATTTAGTTTTTTATACAATTTTTCATGCGTGTCAATAATTTCTTTATTTTCGGATGATAAATGATATAAAAACTGTCCGAAATTGCTTTTTATCCGAGCGCTTTCTGCTATACATTTAGCCATTTTCAACGATTAATTATTTTAACTGTTAAGTAAGAAATAGTTTGTTACATGTATGTTTTATAAAATGCTTTCATCTTTCAAAACACTGTCAATAAATTGTCACAAAAATAATAAATGAATAAATTATTGTTAAAAATAATAATTCACCTCTTAGAACAAAATTAAATTGGGCAAATATTATTTACGAAATTAAATGCCCGTTAAGGAATTGTATTCCTGATCAATCAAAATTCGTAAATAATTATATAGGTCACACTACAACATGTTTGACACTAAGACTCACTATACACCATTCTGACCAGAGCTCAATTAGATCTCATTTAATTATTCATGGAGACCTACCGGACACTATTAGTAACATACTTGTTGACAACACTAATATAATAGCAACATCTACATGCAACAAAAAAAGGATAAAAATAATAGAAGCCTTATTAAGAAAAAAACAAACAACATTTAATAATATTAACTATGAACATGGACACATTATCTTGACCATGTTTGAAGATATTTCTATGATTGTTGTAAGGACTTGCTTTATTTGAATTTTCCAATCCAAAATCGGATATTTTCATTCTTCTCCTTTAATTTCCATGGTTGTCTTGTCTAGTAGAATCGCCGGAAGATACCGAAAGGTTGAAACCAAGGTAGCGGAATCGGTTGATCTCCTAATTTTACATACATACATACATACATACATACATACATATATATATATATATATATATATATATATATATATATATATATATATATATATATATATATATATATGTGTGTGTGTGTGTGTGTGTGTGTGTTTGTGTGTGTTTATGTGTGTTTATGTATGTTTGTGCGTGTTTGTGTGTGAAGTCACGATCATTGCTTCTGGTCAATGACAAGGAAATCTTTGAAATTTCCTTATCTCTTTATTGCTTTTACAATCAGCAAGCTGTAGTTCTTTATTTTTTTACCAGGCACAGCAAATGATAAGAAAAATAATTCGCACATCACAACACATTCCGCAGAACCGCCTAGAAAACAAGTGCTTATTAAACACTCTCTTTTCTTTCCGGGTTGACTTTGCTTTGATTTCTGTATATGTTTGTGTTTCATACACAGATCTACATACACCTTTCATCATTACATCTCAGAAGACATTATTATATTCATAAATTAATAACTGAATAAAAAAACTATAATTTTCTTTCAATCAACGAGATTACTTTCTATTAAATATTTACTTTGCATCGCTGTTTTTTAAACTATGTCTACAGAAGTCTTTTTTTTTCTCAGTTTGTTTCCATTTCATTTTCTCTTCACCGAATATCTAAATAATAATTACATTTCGTTAACGCTGATATTTCTTGTTAACCGATAACTTGAATCCATTATATGTAAATACGCTTTATTAAATTAATATCTGTTATCTTTTCAGTACAGAATTCTTTTAATTCGAATAATATTTTAAAGCAATTTCTTATATGAAAACTATTTATAGCGAGTACTTCCCATTCACTTTTAAGCATTTGGATATTTTGTTAACCTCCTTGGGATGTTTTTCTAGATCATTTCATCCCAAGCAAGGCGATAATGCCACTAAGATGCAAAAGGTTCTAGGGAGCAAAAGAAATGAGATGACGTTAACGAGAGGAAAGGAAAATCAATGAACATGAAGTCGAAAGCTATTGATGTTCCATTGATATTTTAAAGATCGTAGGTGGGTATGAACGCCAGAAAGCGGAAGAGAGTTCTACAGGCGAGAAGTGGGAGGAAAGAAATTATCAGATTATAACTTACAGTTACATCAACCTATTTCAGCAGTAAAACGATGAGACCTAACTACCAACCTAGTAGTAGGATTAAATCCATGCAGTCGAGATACGTACGAGAAAATCTCATTAGATCAATTGTCAGAAAGGTTAAAGGGGTAAATAATAAAAGAAAACGATATAAATCAATGTAAGAAAACTGTTCGTTTCTAATTTATGGTTTTAGTTATAAAAATTTCCGATAGCGCCATAAATTGTCCCAGCCTATATAATGCTATGATTCCTGTTTTTGATGTCCTCCCCCCGCCACTCCCGAATATATCTAACCTAGTCCAAATTATATTTAACCTAGTCCAAATTATATTTAACCTAGTCCAAATTATCTATCGGGAACAACATCTATATATAAAATTCTGTGACATCCCTTAGTCTGTCCGTCACACCCCCTAAAATACCCATACAGTGAACGGTCGAATCCAAATTTTAAGGAGAAGTGTAAAGAGGTTGTACTAGGGTGCGTACAATAAATTGTCATTAATTTTCCACAAAAAGTAATGGTTTTATTATTTTGCATACAATTTTTAAAAAAAAGCAATTTAAGTATTGAAATAACAAATATTTAATAAAAATGTAATGGTGTCGTTTTTCATACGTTTTGAAAATCTCGTTTGTAAATCTCGACAAATAATTTAGAGATAACTCCAACAATACTAAACACAGTGAGGATTTCAACACGCGAGGGCGAGTTGCAAAAGCCTTCTAGTACTTCATATCTTGGGATATAAATTTTTTCTAGTCTAAACTAAATCCCAATTAGTACAGTTTATACCTACTTTTTGTATTAGTATCAACAACTGTTTTCCGTAAAAATATATTATGAGATGGTTTAATTTTACAAAGTGTAATATATTTGTGCAGCGAGTGTTCTCTTAAACATATAGTGTTAAAAACAATAGACAGTTTGTGTCTACGATATTTACTGACCTGTTCATAATGGCTGTTATGAATTTTTTTCAACTGTAATCAGCTATGTATTATTAAATAAAGAAGCTAAAATCGGTAGGCATCTTAAAGTTATTCAATGTGTTAATCAAGGAACGGCAAAAAATTGTGATCTGTTAAATATTTAAAGGAAAACTATGTGGATTTAAGAATCTACATAATCAATACTAGTGATTATCCAAGCGTAGCTTCGATGTGGCACAAGGCCGAATGAAGGGGCAACCAGTGAGGACAAAATCACTACTCAGTCGTAATTCCTCTAGCGAGACATACTTGCTAACAATTACACCACAGCGAGGTGCCACAAAATAAAGTGAATTGTGATTTTCCAAGCGTAGCTTGGATGTGGCACAAGGTCGAAAGTAAGGGGCACACAGTGAGGCGAGAACTCACTACTCAGTCGTAATTTTTCTAGTGAGACAAGCTTGCTAACCATTACATCACTTCGAGATGCCTAATGATATTCCAAGCGTAGCTTTGATGTGACACAAGGCCGAAAGTAAGAGGCACACAGTGGGGAGAGAACTCACTACTCAGTCGTAATTTTTCTAGCGGGACAAACTTACTAACCATTAAATCGCCTCGAGGTGTCCAAACAAATCAATAGTACACATAAATCTATTTGTATACATATTATTACACGAAAAATGGAGGCTAAATTCTGACCGCAACAGATATATTCTCTCCTAGCCGATTTTATATCATTCTAAAGAGGATAAATGGGCCTAGCCTAACTGATAGGGCGTATGTATATATATGATCCAGACTCCTTTAAAAGGGCTATAGTGAAATAAATTATTACATGGAGTCTTAAAGTGGCCTGTGTTTCTTTAAATTATATATATATATATATATATTAACTTTTATATATTTTAAGCAAGGCGAGAGTGCCACTTGCACGCAAGGGGTTACAGAAAGTGGGAGCAAGATTAAAGAGCCGCGAAAGGGGAAAGGATGAAGAGAAGGACGGGGAATAGATCAAGACATCTGGAGATGTCGATTGACATGGCATTTGAATAGTTTGAGGTTATAGCTATCAGGGAAGCAAGTAAGAGAAAGAAGGCGGGAAGTGTGAGGCATGGAGCTATTGGTGTACAACACACGACTACATTTACCCGTTTCGACAGTGAAAAGGTGGGACTGAGATTCTGACCTAGTGGCACGTTTAAATTCATGCAGTTTGGGAACTAGAAAATATAGCTCATCGGATCAGCTATCTTGGAGGTATTTGTAGAAAAGACAGAGGGACGATACGGCACGTCTGTAAATGAGATGCCAGATCAGGGTAGCATAGCTTTAAATAAACCCGGGTATATTCTGGCATATAACACCGGCACTTCTCACTTTATAATTCTGTCACGACAGAGGACATAAAGATATTTAACCGTATTTACTATATATTTTTATTATTAACAATTGAATTATGAACAATGTCTAAGAGCCTATCGCGATAGATGATTTTTAAAAAGAGGTTGTTGTAAAGACGTACAAAAAGAGAATGAGATGTGTATATCATGAGGATATGTAAGACAGAAAACGGTTGACCTTAGACCAGAGGTTATTTAATGTTGTATAGAATGAGAAAGCTTGAAGCCAGGTTTTCGTCACACAATGCAACGGTTCGGTGGAAGTTACGCCTTATCAACTAAATTTAAGCAGAATGATGTGTCGGAGCCGTGTCCGTATCCTGGCTGGTGCTAACTGAATGTCTGAACAGGCAAATACAAGGAATGTACTTCGCGCGAACATCCGCAATAAAAACAACGAGAGAATTGCTAGAGGCTAGCAATATTTTTTCTGTGGAAATGTGGTTTTAGAGTGGAAAACAATTCCTCTAGCACAAGGGAATCAGACAATTTGAACTTTGGAAAAGGCTGGAAAGTGAGAATTGCCAGCTCCAGCGCAAAAATTTCACCTATACCCCATTTCTAATTTTAGGCATTTATTAAGTTATATTAATAGTAAACATTACTAAAAAGAACCATTTTATAAAACTGGAATATCATGTCATCAACATATATATATATATATATATATATATATATATATATATATATATATATATATATATATATTTATACGTATATATATATATACAATATATACATATATATATACATACATATAATCGACTATCACGTCGAGGCACAAGCAGATCAGTTTCTATACGCCGACACATTAGATTTGATTATAGTGGTGAAGGTTTCGTGCAGGACTATCCACACTTTTTGAAGGGACGAATACAGAGACCTGGTGTACTGAGTGCCACAAGGTCACCAAATGACCCTCCGCAGGTTTTGAATTCAGAGTTGTCCTTCTCCTAGACCAATTGCCATCCAAGGCTATAGAACCCAGTCTGTCCTGCTGTTAACCCATAGTTGGAGGGAGAAGAAGAGGATTCACTCCTTTCCCAAGGGTATTAGCATGTAAGTGAATGTAATCCATTCGACTGGAATTCGAACTCGGCTCTCCGATTCCTCAATCCAAACCGTTATCTATTACTCCAACGTGCCAGCTCACTTCCCAGGAACTGACAGCCAGGCACCAGAACATATGATTTAACTATAATGGTGAAGGCTTTGGACAGAACAAAGGAGACTTTTCACACTTTTTGAAGATCCGAATACAGAGACCTAGTGCACTACATGCCATAAGGTCCCCAAACGTCCCTCCGAATATATATATATATATATATATATATATATATATATATATATATATATATATATATATATATATATATATATATATATATATATATATATATATATTCATTTTCTCGTATAAGATCTTTATAAGTTCTTTAAATAACGACGTGATAATCATAAACGACATTTCTTTTTTGAACAAACTCCTCAAATCTCTTTATGGAGTCTAGGTTAGAAATTCTAGTTTCGAAAAAGGTATCTTGCAGAAGTGATTGTGTCGCGGAGTTGAAGGCTGCTTTAATGATAATCTCATCTGTCACTGATGATCTACAACCCAATAAGGTCACAACAATAAGAGATGATGAATGGCGGATTTAGTCGCGTTACTTGCGATGCAGTAGAAACAAACTTGGAAGTTGCAAAGCAGCTATGTGTGCGGATTTGTGTGCAAATTCTAATCAATGGCAGTGTGTTCAAGTTCGCACATCTTCCATTACATTTCGTCTGAATTTAACGCGGGAGAGACAATGCTATATAATCATTATTGGTCGCCAGACTAGGGCCACTATACGGAATCGTTTTAAATACATCAACTATAATATATTTACTATAGAAAATGCAGAACACTCCATATCTTTGTAAGTATGTGATCATATACACAATGTATCCCTGCCGTTTCATGCAAAAAGTCGTTCAGAGATCCACACTTCTTTTTTTGTAATTACTCTTGATATCTGACAAGAGGAACTTAGAATGCTGCACTTCTGATTAGGCTTCAAAATCTTCTGTTGTTTACTACAGCCAAATTAGATAATTGAGTTCATTTTTTATGAATTAAAAAAAATAGCAATGTCTATATTCTCGTATTAAAAAAGAATGAAAATTCAGATCACTGTTTTGAATTACACGTGAATTAGATCCCAAAATAATGGTATCTTCATTAAAAGAAAAGTGGTGTAGTCACTGAAAACAACTCGACCAAAATGACTGATGATATCCAGGAAACTTTTTTCTCTATACCAATGAAGAAGAACTGAATTTTTATATATATATATATATATATATATATATATATATATATATATATATATATATATATATATATATATATATATATATATATATATATATATATGTATGTATTTCGTTTGTACGTTATTTTTATAGATACAGTTCATTTAAGTAAATGCATTGATTTTTATTAAGCAGTTTTAATTACTTTTACTGGCTTGAATGTTCGAGAAATTTCGTAACATTATGCGTTCTCCGACAGGAATCGTCAGATCATTTGACGGTTTCCGTACAGGAATACAGGTTCGATTCGTGTCGGAGAACACATATTTCTCGAATATTCAGGCCGCTAAATGTAATTATACGGTTTAATTGAAAACACAGCATTTACTTAAATGCAATTTATCAATAAAATAACGTATAAAAAGAAAAGATACTTAATCCATTTCATCATATGTATGTGTGTGTGTGTGTGTGTGTGTGAGAGAGAGAGAGAGAGAGAGAGAGAGAGAGAGAGAGAGAGAACATATTCTATCCATTAATTTTGAATTATTTACCATCCCTCCGAAAAGAGAATATATCCTCAGTGTTGCAAATCAAATGCATCTTTAAGGACATTTCCAATTTCAGGTTCACGATGAACAAAAAAAAAGATTGCCTTTCTGTCGGTGATAAGAATTTGAATATTTCGAAGACTATGTCTTTTCTTTTACAAAACCTCAGACATTACAGTGAGTAGAATTCTGACTAAGAGAATCAAATTTCAATTCTAGATACGCTCATTAATATTTCTTTATTACTAAAATATTTTGCCATTATGTAATCATTTAAATTCATCCACACAAATATTGTAGTAACTAATCAACTATCAAAATAAGGTGAAATTATTTGTTAAATTATCTTTATCATTAAATGTCCTTTCATTATTGTGATAAATTATCACGTAGTCTTATCATTGCATCTTCCGTGACAATTAATTTAATAATTATTCCTATCAATTTATTTAATTATTCTATCTATCTATCTATCTATCTATCTATCTATCTATCTATCTATCTATCTATCTATCTATCTATCTATCTATCTATCTATTAGTGCGTTCATTTCACGATTATATTTATCAGTTCCTGCGAACTGTCTATCTTTTTTCTTTACATTCAATGATTATATCTATCAGGTCCTATAATCTATCTATCTAGGTAGCTAGCTCTTCTTACATTCATTTATCGATTATATCTATCAGTTCCTGTTATCTATCTATCTATCTATCTATCTATCTATCTATCTATCTATCTATCTATCTATCTATCTATCTATCTCTTTGTACATTCATTTAACGATTATATCCATCAGTTCCTGTAATCTATCTATCTATCTATCTATCTATCTATCTATCTATCTATCTATCTATCTATCTATCTATTTGTTTACTGGAAGTTCATTTAATGATAACATTACGAGGCAGCCGGGCGAATAGTTCGTTGATGAAAATTGTAACTTATGCGCGTTATCAATCATTAATCTTCTTCCTCTCCAAGAAAATACAATGTTCTTGCCTAGTTTGCATTGGCATGTTTATTATATTAAGAACGAAATAACGCAGTAGAAATATTAAACTGCAATCGAAATTTTTTAGGCATGCACATTAAAATATGCGAACTTATCTCAATGAGAATCTATCAGGACGAAGGATCGTACATGCCAGTGTTATAGACAATGTCATATTCAAATGGACACCACGGTCACCTGACATGATACCTTGTGATTTTTCCTATGGGTCTATGTGAAATGGCATGTCTATATGTCCTCTTTTCCTACAAGCTTAGAGGAAATTAAGCAGAGATTTACTGAGATGCTGAAGAATGTTACACAATGTGTCTGGTAAAAGCCGGACTACCGTCTTGACGTGTCAAAGGTCGTGTGCATATTGAACATTTGTGATTTAAAAAAAAAATATGTTATAAAATGTACATCCCTTTGAATATCTTGTTGGAATTTTGGTGAATAAATCTTTTCTTATTCAACCTGAAGTTTATTTAATTTCGTATACCTGGGACATGTAGTTTCTCGGATATTCCCATTTTAAATTATGTCAAATTATTTTTTTGTGGGGGTACCCTCTGTATTTTGCAAATGCGATCGGAGTTTGAATTATCAATTTTTGAATCCGGTGCCGAAGACCCAAATGGCAAACACGGAAATGGGACCCTTCAAAAATGAGAGAGAAAAGCTTCAACCGGGTTGAATATTTGATTATGTTAGGGTATTTGGAACGGGTTTGTGGTTGAAGAGAAAATAAAAATAAAATGTACTGCCCATAGCAGGGATTGAGCTCACGTCGAATAGCCATCCAGATAAAGACAGTTTAATGGAGATGTCAACCCTATTGACTTGAATGAGATGACCCAGTGGATCTCTATAAAAGTCTATGCTTTTTCTCTTTAGTCAGTCTTTTTCTGTTGCCTGGGGAAACTTTGTCACTCAGCTATAGCGGGTCTGCGGGTATTTGATTGGGAGACGAGAAGACTCGGTAGGCAAAACAAACTATTAGAACAAATATTTTTTTTATTTAAACTACACACTTCTTGTTAAGGTCTGTCACAATATTAATGGTATTAAGGTTTATTTTGAACTTTTTTCTGAAAATACAGATGGTATTTGTTTGTAAAGCTGAGCAGTTTTTGTAACAACTAAACAAACCAGAACCACAATAACGCCTACGAATCGTCAAGAATCTCAACTACATTTCTACAGTAAAATGACTCGAAGTAAGTAAACATTTTGCTGCGTTTTCTAACCCTATAGAATTATAATTAGAATATATCATTTCTTAGAGTTTGTCGCAAATTAACATTTTTTTAAGATTGTTTACAGAACGTCGTATTCTGTTTTATTTTCATATTTAATATTTCACAGTATGTCTTCTTTGCTCCATAATACGCCGCATAATAACTTGGCGTTCGCTCTCCCAGAAAAAAAATCCTTTTAATTTCAGATCTCTGGTCTTTTATGCAGGAGAAATTGTAACTTATTTTCTGTAGAGAAAATACAGTATCGTTACACACCTTCGCCGTAAAAAAAATATATAAGTATCTGAGAAATGAACTTCACATAGTTTCTGATGTATTACATAATTAATGCGACATATTTAAAACCAGGAATATATTAGAATTCTTTTTAAAACGATACAAAACGAAATGAATTAAATTCCTAGGCAATTTTTCTTCATTGTTTTAAACACAAATTAATTTTATCACTTGAAACTATGCCTCTACATTGACCTTAGACTTGAATAATAAAAAGCCCAGTGCATAAATTACATAGAGAATTGACGAAGACTATTGACTCTGGTTTATGTAAATAATCTGAAAACATGGCAGAAACATTTTGATGTTAAGTGTCGATCTATCCTTCCTCTTTTATAACTTGAAGGTGTTTACTAATTTAATTTCATATGTGAATTTAAAGATCATCGAAAGAGCAGATTTTGAGATCCGTTGTGGGGCATTGTTTTCTACAATAAATTCTCCCACTAATAACTTAATGTTTATTTTGTGTGAAATGAACCGAAAGATTTGATATTGCATAGCTCGAGGAGACTAGTGTGAAATCGATTATGTAATTCTATTTACACCGTTGTCTACTTATCAGAAAATCAATGACGTCACAATTGTGATTTTCTTAACGAAGGAAAATATTCTCAAATCATTAATTCTAGTGAGAAAACTGAAATAGTTATCCGCTTTGCAAGGGAGTTATGAAAAACAATAGTGCAATTTGTATGGAATCTCATGATTCCTCATGAAATATTTTCAATTTCCTGTTATTTTCCTTAAAATTAGGTTGTTAAAATCGTTCATCACATTTTGCAAGAAATTAATTGCGACTTTCCGTTAGTATGAGGGGAACTATATCTGATTTGTCATGTTTTTAAAATAACTACTTTTCAAAGGTAAATAACATCTTTCACACAGATTTATTGTGAACAATATTCTAATGTAATTGATTTCTTGGAAATATTACTTTCCTTGTAAGGAAAGATACAGCGTTTATTGATAATTGAAAACTATACAATCCTTTAAAACAAAAAAAATCAATTTCTAACATCCACTAGCTGTTTTTTTTAGTATTGCGGGCGGCGGGGGGTTCTTTCTTCTGTTTGAGGTACTATATTACGTCAAAATTTTAATTACGTCATTCTTCACACTCCTTTTTATATATGCTGTCCAATTCAGTTATTGCTGCTATTGAAAGTTCAAATGATGAATTTTCTGCTAGCTGGTAAAGTACATTGCTTGAATCCGTAGCGCCAGTCTAAAATGTTCGAAGAAAGATGGCCCTCACTGAAGCCTGCGCAAACCGCTCGCTTGAAGACATTTTTAATCATCGATCTATGAGAGCGGTTAGATACAGCCGAGAATTTATATAATTCTGAATGGGATTGGCGATCGGACCAAATCTTAATTGCTTGCCAGAGACACTTAAATAGACTTTGTCTGCCGAAAGAAAGCACTTGATTGAATATTTCGTATTTATTTTTATTCATTTGGGTTCCCTTTTTCAATACGTAGTCTTCATACACTATGAGTGCAAGTTTTTCCCTTATGTGGATTTCTTGTTTATATAACCATTTTGCCATCAGTTCTCTTTTATCCACTTATCAAGTTTCTTTGCCTGCAGATGCTCAAATCTCGACGTTATCACCGAAGATGTGAATTTTGCTCGGGTCATCTCGGGCTAACTATACAACTAGTTTTATTAGATCCTGGTGTAAATTTAAGGACAAACCTATTGCCTCAGACGAATATATCGTCATAAAATGTCCACAAATATTTTGTATAGTCATATTCATTAAGTCTTCTCAAATAGCCTGGCCACGAATGCGTTCTAAATTCTGGATTTATAATAAACCAAGTAATATTTATTAAAATAAATCTGTATATCAGGATATAATATAGCGTATATCACATGCCAAAGTTAACACGCAATTTATTTAATGAAAATATAATAAAATATATCTTGACCATGTGTTTATTGTTAATGCAAACGCACAATCGCTATGAAATCGAGAATATAGAAACCTTGTGGTGCGAATACGCGTAATGAGAAGAACATTACAATTCAGTAATGTTTGCGATTCGCCATTTGAGCTGTCAGTAAACGCAAGTATGTTATCATACAATTGGTGTTCTTGCTTTCCTTCTGAACAAAAACGGAATAACAATTTCAGAAATTGATATACGAGAATGTAATCTGTAGATATGCAGTGGGCATTAGATAGCAATTCCCTGGGTTGTTTGAAATCAGTGCCATTTAATCTAAAATACGTTGTTTGCAGGAAACAATTATACCGTTTTATTCCTTACAACTAAAGGAAATGTCAATAGTCTATGTGTATTGCAGTACACATGTTGTTCAGACATACATATATATATATCTTATATTCATCCACTCTTCAGGCAATTTCATTAAGTTTTGCCATCAAATCGCTTGAAGAGGGAATGTAGTGTCCCCGGTCTTCAATTTTGGGATATATATGGTTTCATGATTACGTTTAGCAAACAAGATTGAAGAATATGCGTGCTGACATCTGTTTCGGCATTTAAATTTACATACGTTCTGTTACTGACATTGAGCACTTTAACCCATAAATATAGTATATCTCATAAGTGTGTGTGTGTGTATATATATATATATATATATATATATATATATATATATATATATATATATATATATATACTTAAAATTGATATGAATAGAATATATCAATGAAGACAAAGCTAGCTTAGCATGTTTCGTCATTTGAGGATATTTATCAAGGTAATGTGTAAATAATTTGGTAACAATTTTTTATGAATATGTAGAAACATAGTTTAGTTTTCAAATTTTGAATTATAGAGGCTTCTACAATTTACCTGCGGAATAATTAGGTCACTTAGGCGAGCATAATTTACCTTGCATTATATAGGATTTCATTAATGTCATTTAAATAGAATGGCTGCAATAAATTCGCAGTTGAAGTAATGGCAATAACTTAAGTTTCTCTTAATGATAGCGTAATGATTCTCTATTGCTGATCTGAAAAATCTGTATAAAGAAATAAAATAATTGATAATTGTGAACTCTTCTAAGGAGTGGATATTAGCGGATGTCTGAAGATGAGTGAACATTCAATAATATTTATTTTGTTCCTTTTAATGTTCCATTTGTACTTGCGATGTCTTCCGTTGATGAATGCATGTAGACACATCGTCCTATTGGTTGTCATATGTAGGAAATCCTATGTCACTTTCTGAGCTGATATTGAGTAATAAACCCTAATAGCATTTTACAAAGTTCACATGGGAAAACGTTTGGTTTCGTTCCAGATGACCTTTTATACTTGAAATAAATTCGAGGTATGTTTTTCTTAATATTAGATATTTTCTGTAAAGTATCCATTAAAGAAAGACCATTAATAATTATTAATAATAATAATTTAATAATTTTCGGCCGGTAATTTGATCAGGTCCGCGGTTGAGCCGAGGTTCGTCGCCTGAAACGCAGAGATAAAAAAAATAGCTAAATATTTTTCTCTTGCTGATAGATTTTTTTTTACTCCTGTGGCAGTGGAGACTTTGGGGGGTTATTGGCCCTCGTTCGATGGCGTTTCTTCGGAGGATTGGCGCGATTGCGTCTCGATTAAGGAACGAGCCTCGCGAAACGGAGTGGCTCTTGCAGCGTGTCTCACTGGCGATGGTTCGAGGTAATGCTTTCTCCATCATTGCGGCTGGCAGAGGATAGAAAAAAATTGTTTATAGTTACGTTATTCTGGAATTGTCATCATTGGTCGACTGAACTTGCTTTGTTTCAATGACTTTTGTTTTATTAGTTACTTTGTTCAATAAATATTTTTATATTAAAAAAATATATTACGTACTCTACACGTTTTTGTGTTCAACATTTGCATATTTTTATTCAAACGATTGGGAATAGAATTAAGCATTGGGATGAGAACACAAGTTTTCTGTCAATTGTTTTTGAATTGAAGAGGCAATATTGTAGTCACAAAGCTTAACCGGTTATTAAGTTCAAAGAAGCATTACTCCAAGATTCAGCCATATTGATATTTACCTTTTAGATTCGGCTATATTACGAACCTCAAGCTAAGTTTGGATTTAAAAACAAAAACATCCAGCATGACATTTCGAGAAACGTTCTAATTCCGTTTATTGTTATAGTATTTATAAAATGTCCTTTTGTTTAATGTTATTCAAAGTAGGAATATTATTCAAAAATACATGACTGTCAAAAATGAAGTCATTGGAAACATTTTTTAAAAATTCTCTTAAAATAAAAATCGGAGAACATGACGTGATAAATTAACTTGTTCTGGGAATTTATTCACACAGAATCGTGTTTTCAAGACCTTTTGTAAATGGCTATGGAAGATATTGACCGAAATCAGGTAATGAGATATTCTGCGAGACAATTAGCTTATTCTAGCAATGAACGAAAACATGTTTCTTGACAAAAGATTTTAATGAAAATTCAAGATTGTCCTCTAAATACTTGGATGTTATTTAGGTGTCACTGAAAATAATTATTCTCAGAAAATTAAACCAATGAGAATTTATTTTCATTTGTTTACGAATCTATATTATTTGAAGAATTCAATGACAGCTAAAAATTCATATGATTATATAAAATATATTTTCAAATAAGCAATTTTGAAAATATATAGTCAGTTTTAATTCATATACTAATGATCTCGGCTGGTTTATACCCAATTTGGCTTGTGCGGAATCACTTTCAAATTGCAAGAGCAAAATTGATGTTTGCCTATCTAAAACAAAATAAAGATATGTACACTGAAGTGTATGTAATTGTAGTGAAGGTATAATGAATATTTGCTCTTTTCTGTTTGGGAGGAATTTATCAAAAATTGTAATTATCAGAAAGTTCAATGAATTGTTTTAATCGGGTAATATATTTTGTAGCGATTATAGTGTCCTCTGCTTTTCACTTATATCATAATTAGACCAGGTAAACAAAACTGATAGACGGAGGGTGCCGTTATTAATTAGATGAAGAGAGAAGTCAATTGAGCCGTGTCTTATGTTCTCCAATGGCGTATATGATAACGGTTATCTTCGGCTATCTTATTGCTCGTGATGGAAAAATGGAATGTAGGTTCAATTACTACGAGTAGTTACATCTTTTATTTTTTAGGGTTGAAGACCTGTTCAGGGTTGAAGACCTGTTCAGGGTTGAAGACCTGTTCAGGGTTGAAGACCTGTTCAGGGTTGAAGACCTGTTCAGGGTTGAAGACCTGTTCAGGGTTGAAGACCTGTTCAGGGTTGAAGACCTGTTCAGGGTTGAAGACCTGTTCAGGGTTGAAGACCTGTTCAGGGTTGAAGACCTGTTCAGGGTTGAAGACCTGTTCAGGGTTGAAGACCTGTTCAGGGTTGAAGACCTGTTCAGGGTTGAAGACCTGTTCAGGGTTGAAGACCTGTTCAGGGTTGAAGACCTGTTCAGGGTTGAAGACCTGTTCAGGGTTGAAGACCTGTTCAGGGTTGAAGACCTGTTCAGGGTTGAAGACCTGTTCAGGGTTGAAGACCTGTTCAGGGTTGAAGACCTGTTCAGGGTTGAAGACCTGTTCAGGGTTGAAGACCTGTTCAGGGTTGAAGACCTGTTCAGGGTTGAAGACCTGTTCAGGGTTGAAGACCTGTTCAGGGTTGAAGACCTGTTCAGGGTTGAAGACCTGTTCAGGGTTGAAGACCTGTTCAGGGTTGAAGACCTGTTCAGGGTTGAAGACCTGTTCAGGGTTGAAGACCTGTTCAGGGTTGAAGACCTGTTCAGGGTTGAAGACCTGTTCAGGGTTGAAGACCTGTTCAGGGTTGAAGACCTGTTCAGGGTTGAAGACCTGTTCAGGGTTGAAGACCTGTTCAGGGTTGAAGACCTGTTCAGGGTTGAAGACCTGTTCAGGGTTGAAGACCTGTTCAGGGTTGAAGACCTGTTCAGGGTTGAAGACCTGTTCAGGGTTGAAGACCTGTTCAGGGTTGAAGACCTGTTCAGGGTTGAAGACCTGTTCAGGGTTGAAGACCTGTTCAGGGTTGAAGACCTGTTCAGGGTTGAAGACCTGTTCATGAATAGGTTTGTTCTATCTGCCGATTGCCATTAAAGAAATAATGGTACCTCATCTAATTATCACATCGGAAAGGATTGAACGCATGAACTACATAAAAAAAAATGAACATGACTTTACAGATTTCCGCTCTGTGGATATGTTTTCCAAGATGTTTATGGCAACATACACTAATATCTCATAGCTAAAGATTGATGTTTAAACTGATATCAACAAATGTTCTAATTATGAACGGATAGAGCTCTTTCACAAGTTAAATCTATGGAGTATCATATTTCTATATTATATACAATGTCCTAAAATTTGCTATCACGATGTTTCGGTAGTTTTGCCAGCTGAAGGTTTTGTCGGTCTAGTAATCTTCCGTGAATCTTTAACAAACATTTAATCTACGGCGATAGAGAATACGAGGGAAACCTTTACATATTTGAATGGAATCAGAGTATTCTTCCATGTTGATAAAATGAAGGGTTAACTTCGAAATTCCCTAAAAGTTACCTAAATCAAAAAACACCTAAAGATTAGTTGATAAAATATGATATCCAAATATTAAGAATATATTTAATGCTAACTTCTCATCACAGAAATTCAGATGAAAACATACTTTGATCTTTTTTTTCTAAAATCTCAATCTAATAATCCTTTCTACCTAAGTTTAAGATTATCGTGTATGATATACAGTAATTTTAAATATTTCATGTTCTTGACTATATTAAATCAACATTTCGAGTTTCAATTCAGCCTCGATGTGTAGAACTGTTAAAAAAATATCATAGACGCTGGCACGTAACATTCAAAGAATATCATCACATTATTTTCCAAGTTGTCAGACATATTTAGTTTCATTTGACATAAAACACATTGTATAGATGCAGTGAACAGAGAATTGGTGACGTTTGTCATACGGAGTGATGGAAATCTTCGTATAGCGATTTCAGATTAATCCCGGTGATAAAACTAGCATCGTTTGAATTAGTCATCTATCTCTTATAAAAGTATGCATGTATGCAAAGGGAAACACATTTGCGAATCTTGCCACGCACTTACACACACACACACACACACACACACACACACACACACACACACACACACACACACACACACACACGAGTGCACTAACACGTACACACAGTGAGTTTGACGGCACACTTATCCAAATCGTGTAACTGCATAAGTGCCTATCCTACAAAATGTTTAATATCTAAAAATAACTCTAAACTGAGTTTCTTTTCTCCAGGTTAAGCGTTAGTTTAGCCATCTTGACACTGTTTGTAGTAAGAATCTCAGCTAGAATGAGACCAGGTTAAAATCGTTTTATCTGCTCCACTGTCTTCCAAACTGAGCAATGTTGGGAGGAAAAGATCGTTTAGGTTTTCAGTATTTGTAACAAAAATTCATAATCAAGTAAACGTTCAAATATCGTAGCTTCCCGCGTCAAAAATTGATAAAAATATTTAACGCTTGATCATGAAAATTACATTTGGGTTAAATTTCATCTTCAGTAATTGTACCAACATTTATACTCTGGCTTTCATCTTCAAAGTCCATTCAAGAATAATGAAGAAAAGTGAGAATAAGTTTAAGAAATGGAAGGGAAAATAGAGGAAAACTAGATGAGAAAGTCAAAACGGCAAGTTATCATTTCAACTCAGTTAAATACTTACTGTCTAAAGTAAACCGATAATGTTATAGAAACCTCAGAATTCCAGTAAGCTATCTTTAATCATTTCTAAGCTACAACGGTTCAAAGTTTAATCTAACAATTGGACTATTTTGCTGCTAAACCTGATATATACCGATGTATAGATGCGTGTGCACGCGCTAGTGTTTACGTGGTTCTAAACGATTGTGATATTGTAAGTTTACAATAATTGTAAATTCTTTACAAATTTTCTCAGGTATATATGAGTACGTGGCCCAGTGGTTCGAACGTTGGCATTCGAACCATGGGATCTGTCAGGAAGGAGACTTTATGATGTTATCGGATGGGAGTGGTCGATTCTAGCGTGCGAACCTTTAGAAAGTGCCTGAAAACCGTAACAATGTTTGACCGAGTCTTGTGTGAAACTGGGTAGACGCATCCCTTCGATCTCATACTTGAGGTAGACTGAACCTCGGAATCTATAGCTGTGCTAGCACGAAGTCACAAGTCATCGTGGCCGAGGGCCTGAGCGTGCTGGGTTTGTTCAAATTGTTGATCACTCTAGACAACGCGCTCTTTCCCAGAACTGTAACTTTGGTCTGCTCAGCATAGTTGTAGTATAAGCCACAGGTGTGGTTTCTGTGGGTGTTGAATAAAGAACATGCGCCTGAGCAAGCGTCTGTAACAGGGATTAGCTAACCGCCCTAGTAGGCGGGTATCGTCGAATAGGTGTGGCCAGCTATACTTAATGCGTATACTGTGGTAAATATACGATAGTGACATTGATAACTTCAAACGCTGTCTACTAATATAGAATCTCTGGCACTTCTGTGCAGCTTGCGATAGTGTAGTCAGCATGAGGAACGGTAATATCCCTAAGCAGTTTATATGGGATGAAATGTCTGAAGTTTATATGGGATGAAATGTCTGAAGTTTATGTGGGATGAAATGTCTGAAGTTTATGTGGGATGAAATGTCTGAAGTTTATGTGGGATGAAATGTCTGAAGTTTATGTGGGATGAAATGTCTGAAGTTTATGTGGGATGAAATGTCTGAAGTTTATGTGGGATGAAATGTCTGAAGTTTATGTGGGATGAAATGTCTGAAGTTTATGTGGGATGAAATGTCTGAAGTTTATGTGGGATGAAATGTCTGAAGTTTATGTGGGATGAAATGTCTGAAGTTTATGTGGGATGAAATGTCTGAAGTTTATATGGGATGAAATGTCTGAAGTTTATATGGGATGAAATGGCTGAAGAAAAATACCAACTCAAAAACAAATAATTGAATATGTTGAATAAAGCCAGGCTCATGCAATGTGACTATATCGTTAAACCTGCTGCAAAGCTGTGCACAATAGATTTGAAGCGAATCGTGTTTTGCATATATTCTTAAATATTTAGATATTAATTTCCCTGAGAAATTTGATCTAACCCGTAAGGAATATAGTCGCCTCTTAAGTAATGCAACTCTTGGTGATCGTCAGATGAGAGCTACAAACAGTAAATCGTTCCTTACATATTTAAACGCCGAAAATTACCAGATCTGTGCAGGTCCCAAGTAAGACTAACATGTCACGTACTTCATTCTAATATGAAGACGAATTCATCGGTGTTATTGCGTTTCAGCGAGTTTTAAATCACAAACTCCGGATCACAACCTACGAGAATTAGTCGATTTCGTGGTTGACATTACCTTGTAATTGATTTATGCAAGAATAAATTATCAGTACAAACATCCGTAATAATTTTGAATCAATTTTTGTTTCGAAGTTGATGCTATAAGTTGAAATATATTGTCAGCAACCTTTCTTTCAAACATCCTTCATTGAATACAGCCGACAAAGAAGATTGAATTGATTTTTAAAAGTTTTTCCAGCATTCTAAATTTTACCGTTTTGTAGGAGATAATATAAAAAATATCCACAATTTGTATTGTCCGAAGCGCTTTCCACCACTTCTGTAGCGATTTTTAAGGATATTTCTTCCCTCTGCTGTTACTTTCCTCGTGTTTTGACTGTTACATTGTAAATTGTTTTTATTTAGAAAAGTTGCGTTCATTCCTAACTTTCACATGCCGCGTGCGACTGGAATTCCAGTGATCTTTCTCACTCTCACTTCTTTTCTATTAAGTCACATTCACCACTCCATTTCCACTATTAAATAATGTAAGGATGATGGTAGAGAATTGTTTGATATATAGGGCATAACAATAGCAAAATGTTTCTGATAATGTAATTTATAAAATATTCTTGTATTGTCGATCAGTTTTCCGTAAAGATTCTTGTAGAGTATGGATTGATTTTTATTTATTGCACTATAGTTAGATAAGTGTTATGTAAGACGTCTAGTCAAGGAGGTTGTAGATGTCTGATACATCTTTTATTTTTGACAAGAAACAGTTTGTACTGGGCATTGGAATTTATACACTATATTTGTCATCGATATTTTGGAATAGTGGAGTTATTTTGATTAGTGACCACAAGGTTTGCTGTCCTCCATTTTCGGTAATACATGGATTTTATATTCTTTCGGAAATTACGGTAGAAATATAGTGTTTAATAACTCCTCGTGTAGCGAATTCATGTTTAGAATTCTGCATCAGGCAACAATAACAATTTTTTGTGGTATTTTTATAACTGGTGTCGTGTACTTTTTATAGGAAAATATTTAACTAGCTGGAATGTATTAAGAAGGAAGTTGCTGTTGGTTCTTTAGGATAATTACAAAGATTGTCCTATGGACTAGGTATTTATGCCTTTCTAAATCTACGAGGATACATTCTATCTGAACAAACATCCTTAAGGATTTTGAATGAATTTTCCTTTCGAAGTTGCAGCCATGAGTGGAAATATTATCAACCATCTTCTGATGGCCGTTGACTTTTGCCATCTATAACCAAATAGATTGCTTGGGGATTAATAATGTAAACCTTGTTTCACAGAAATTTCTATTCACCTAATCAAGAGTCAACATTTTTTTTCTCCAAATATCATAGCTTCCCACTTCAGAAATAAGTCTGTTATATATGTTTGTTCCTAAACAGAAAATAAAATTACTTTTGGGTTAATTTTCATCACTGGCTCTTACTATTTGTAGTCATATTTCTTATATCTTTATATATTACCTACAAACCGTATTTCTTCTCTCCATATGTTTTCGTGTAAAACCATAAGCATCTATCTAGTGAATAGATTTATTTAGTATATATTGTTCATGGTATCAGACTGACAGTGTAGATCCATGCACACAATGCTGTTTCCTCTAAACATAACTGCTTTCTTGAAAGAAGAAAAAACGCTACTTGTCCGAAATTGTGATATCAGCAGTCCGCAGATATCAATGGCTATTACCTTGTACCAATGTTTAGAAGAAGCGACTCTCTACTTTCAATACTTGTAGACCTGTTGAATGTCATAAGTTATTCCGAAAACGCATTATAGGATGTACAACTTTCTAGGCCACTAAAAGTGTGCAGAACTTACTATGCAAACTCAGTATTATTTGCCACATATTCTAGCAATCGGTGTCAAAAGACGTTCACCTTTCGACAAGGAACATTTAATGATGAATGTGGCGGGATATCTAGCTGGATTAAACATGACTTTTCCAAGGGCGGTTAACACTTTCTTAGGTCAGCGGCCATCTATCACAGGTTTCCTAAGCAACTGCATTGTGAATACCCTTGAGTATATACTGCCTGATGTTTCACACAGAATAGGTGCTGGTTGTCTAAGATGTCAGATAAACATTTCAGACCACTATAGCGCCGCTGATCTGTGTTACACTGGCACTCTAATATCGTCTTTCGGGTAGATTTCTCTTTAAAATTACGTAATGAGGATAGTGACGAGGGAATAGAGATAAGATGCAGCTGACGGAGAAGTGAGGGCAGACTGGTTTTGTGTTTGATATTTTAATAATTATACGTTCAAATGTTTTTATCAACCAATCCAATTATGAAAACTTATTGAGACATGTATTCAGTTCGTGGCAGTAACATGCTAAAATGATGTATCGACTGAATAAAAGGAGGCTTGAATCTTAATTAATTTTAAATTTGACTTATTCCAATATTTCAGCCGTTACTCTCAGTCCAAATGTGACATGTACTACACAACTTTCCGTCCTACAAGCTGACTAACTTCTCCATTGATATCTGTGAGTGGCTGTTCAAAGAAATCTGCATCCAGGGTTTATATATACATTTTTATTCATATTCTTATCCTCACTTCTGCAATACCGAATGCAATTGTGGTGTGTGGTACTTCTGCATTCGATGGTCTGGGTTGACCTAAACTCAACATTGTATCCGTTTTCATTTGACCTGGTGTGACATTTGAAGGCAGTTTCTATTATATCACTCCACAAATGAAAACATGCTCAGATATCTTGAATAAAAGCAAATAAATTATTTTTCTTGTTTTAATATAAACATAATTTATGCAATGGCACCTAGTGAGATGAGACCTAAAAACATGCACTTCCCATTTCGTTTTGTATGTCAGAATATATTTGATGCCACTTTCAACAAATATATATATATATATATATGTATATATATAGTTTATTTAGGCAGATTTTTAAAAAATGATGCATGTTTCATTAAACAATATAGACAAGTTTTGTCTATTTTAGGTAAATACTTTTCATATCCTCTAAGCTTAATAGCATTATCATTAAAAGAAGAAAGAAAATCACAACTGATACGTATTTTTTAATCCTATCTAAGATTCCGGCTTACATAAGCCATTATCAAAGATGACAATTACATTACAATATATTAAACAATACACGGACAAAACAATGTGCTGTGGTGCGATTTTAGTTTCCAGCGTCTCATATGCATGAGATTCTTGTTGCTTGGAATTCTTCCATGTAAACAAATACAGACTATCATTGTTTTGTCCGTGTATTTTTTTCCATAATTTGTGGTTCCACGGATCCTGTCTTCGGAACGCGATGATAAAAGGCAAGGTTTGGATGACTCGGATACATTCTGTCTGAGCAGCCGCGTGGCCGAATGTAAATATATTTGCCTGCTTACGACATGAATATCATAATATTGTTAAATGGAACACTTCTGTTAACTCACTACTAAACACTTTAAACGTTGAAAAGACTAGCCACAAGTATACACGAACAACAAATGTGACGTAGTCTACATAGGAATACAGCGCTATTTACCGTAGACTTTAAAATTAATGACACAAGACGAATGACTTGCGGATATCGTTTGTCCTTGTTTCTGTATGAGGAAGCCGCCCCATTGTTTGTAAAAGTATGTTTGGTACATACCTTATATATAAAAGGAACCGTCAGTTAATAGAGCATTGGGTTGCCTGAGCCTCTATAGCAGACGCACACACAAATGTAATTAGTGAAAAAAGAGATGATCATTTCTCTCACTCAAAAATGATATAAAATATATCAATGTAATGTCTTATGCATTTTGCCATGTATAAATAAAGCGTGTATTATTGAAGGCTTCGAGGAAATTTTTGCAATCCCTGGTCTTTGATCTGCACATGCTTATTCAATATATTTGCATTCAGCATTCGTCTATTATTTACAAACGGCTTTTATCATTAAGACTTGTTTATCCCCAAACCGAACAATCACTGTGGCACACCTCGAAAGCAGTCGGCATCTTTAGTATCTACAAATAGACCAGAAAGGCCCTGGATAAAGACTCAACTAGCTGTCACATCATAAACTTCTCAGAACATATTACAAAGTAAGATGCTGTTCCAAAAGTCAAAATTCTTCAGAATATTTTCATGGTAAAGGCGGGAAACGTTTCCCGCCAAAATATATTTAGACTGAATATTTTTTCCATTCTTTTATTGATCTGCACACTTATGCATTATATCTTTTTTTTTAAGACAGCCTAATGTTATTTTACCGTGAAATAGTTGGTAAACTAAAATCGCTGATCTGCAGTCATTTAAAAAATAAAAGATATTAAATTCCCCAAAAATGATTACTTCTATTCGAATTCACATCAACTTTAAACACGACCCGCCAAGGACTTCAGTTTTTGACAGGCAATGTATATTGATTCTTTATGCGCCGTTTCCTTTCAGGCCAACAGCGATCATGGATCTCCACTTCACTCTATTTTTTGTAGCTCTCAATAAGTTTCATATCTTTGCCACCTCCCTCAAGACCTTTCTGCTATCCACTTAAGTGCGCCACCTGTGTCATGCGTTGCTTTCTCTTGCCTCTTTCGCTCTATTCAGCCTGTGAGTATCAGATTCTACAGGCCCTCCTTTCTCATTACGTGTCCAGGAAATTTCAGGTGCCTCTTCTTGATAAGTATTAGCTTCCACCTTGTTTGCATTCTCCTAATTTCTGCTCGGTCTATGATATACTTAGCATCCTTTTATAGAACCATATCTCCGTTGCCAAGAGTCTCTTCATCTTTGAGACCGTCCTTCATTAGCTGCAGTAAAGGACATATGTCACATAGATTCTCCGTACTCTTCCTGTCTCGCAATACTTGGCCTAGCTTTTGAAATGCTTCCTTGGCCATCCTAATACGTCTTGGGATCTTGCACTTACCGTCCTTCGTTAAAAAACTTCCACGCCTGATAGATTTTAGTGTCCCGACCTACAAATCGCATTTCGGTCTCACCTTTTTACTGATTCCCATGCATTCTGTATACTGTAAAAAAAGAAAGAAAATTGTAGTGTAAATCTCCATTAAGTGTTTTATTTTATGATCGTATACGATATCAGATATCACGATCCACGTAATGATTTCTCATCCTTTTGAATATTTCTTCGAAATAACTGATTTTATAGCACCTGAATTTCAATCCAGACAAGCGTCACTCAAAATCCTGAGACATCATCGTGTTGCTAATTCCAAGAAACGCCATGAATGAGAACAGTTTTTATTCTTCCAAGAGGATTGTCGCAGAAACCTTCATCATTTACCTCAAATGTCTAATAAGTATGTCTACATATGAAGTAACTTTACGATAATAACACGTATTGCTTTCCAGAAATCTAAAAGAGTAAGAAAATATTTTCATGAATTTATGTAGGTAAGTATTTCTTAAAAAGAAAAAAGCATACATGTATTCAGAAATGTCATGCAAACATATACGATTGGAATTTAATTAGATTCAACTTTGATTTTTAGAAGGATAGGTAAGATGTTGCTGGTCAAAAATCTTCAGGGATTAACTGAATACTTTATCTCTATCTCTCTCTATCTCTCTCTATCTCTCTCTATCTCTCTCTATCTCTCTCTATCTCTCTCTATCTCTCTCTCTCTCTATCTCTCTATATATATCTCTCTCTATATATATATATATCTCTCTCTATATCTCTCTATATATATCTCCGTATATCTCTCTCTATCTCTATATCTCTCTCTCTATATCTCTCTCTCTATATCTCTCTCTCTATATCTCTCTCTCTATATCTCTCTCTCTATATCTCTCTCTCTATCTCTCTCTCTCTATCTCTCTCTCTATCTCTCTCTCTCTATCTCTCTCTCTCTATCTCTCTCTCTCTATCTCTCTCTCTCTATCTCTCTCTCTCTATCTCTCTCTCTCTATCTCTCTCTCTCTATCTCTCTCTCTCTATCTCTCTCTCTCTATCTCTCTCTCTCTATCTCTCTCTATCTCTCTCTATCTCTCTCTATCTCTCTCTATCTCTCTCTATCTCTCTCTATCTCTCTCTATCTCTCTCTATCTCTCTCTATCTCTCTCTATCTCTCTCTATCTCTCTCTATCTCTCTCTATCTCTCTCTATCTCTCTCTATCTCTCTCTATCTCTCTCTATCTCTCTCTATCTCTCTCTATCTCTCTCTATCTCTCTCTATCTCTCTCTATCTCTCTCTATCTCTCTCTATCTCTCTCTATCTCTCTCTATCTCTCTCTATCTCTCTCTATCTCTCTCTATCTCTCTCTATCTCTCTCTATCTCTCTCTATCTCTCTCTATCTCTCTCTATCTCTCTCTATCTCTCTCTATCTCTCTCTATCTCTCTCTATCTCTCTCTATCTCTCTCTATCTCTCTCTATCTCTCTCTATCTCTCTCTATCTCTCTCTATCTCTCTCTATCTCTCTCTATCTCTCTCTATCTCTCTCTATCTCTCTCTATCTCTCTCTATCTCTCTCTATCTCTCTATATCGTATTGAATGCTAAACAGCTAGAAATTATATTCTAATAAATATAGTTTTCCTTCAGTTGCTGAATTGCGTCTCATCTAAAAATTGTTGAAAATTACATACAGGCGTATAACTGCTGAGAATTCATATGAAACGAAGGTGCGGAAATGAAGCAATATCTTACATCATTTTTTACATTATTATATATACACGTACATATTTATTTTAACCTCCATGTCTATATTGTCCGCAAATCGGACGTTCTTTTTTCCTATCCTTTGTTATAATGTGTAGACAATCTAAACTTTTCATTCGTAAGATCTTGAAATGTGGAAAACATTGTGCATTAAAAATTGCTCGCTTTTCATTGATACACACATAGCATCTTCAGCTTCATTTCTTGAACTTCTGTATTACTTGGAAAATAATTCACGCATTGCGGAAGGAATTTAATAAGAATTATAGCGTTACGTTATGGATAAAATGTATGGAGAGAAATATTTTCTTCGTGATATAACTGCTGGTTATGTTCCGATGAATTAAAATAAAGTATAACATTCAGGGCTTTGTTCAAAGGCCAGAAAGAGTTATCGAATATTCATTAGCATGACTAATACACGTGTCTCGTGCCACCACTCCCCGATTCTCCGACACTCACTCCCAGCTCTTCCTCTCTCACTTTCCATACAATATAATCTGTGCGCGCATATATATATATATATATATATATATATATATATATATATATATATATATGCATATATATATATGCATGCCTGAGGATTACATCTAGCATGAAACACTGTCGCCTCTAAGTGTTGACTTCTATGTTCACTTTTATATTTACACACGCTCTCTGATATTGAGCACTTTATCCCATAAATATAGCACACTTCAAGATTATATTTCATATATATATATATATATATATATATATATATATACGTCAAAGAATACTTATGCAAATAATTAGCAAGGTTAATGTGATTAATGGCAAAATCGCTTCGCTAACAAGACTTAATGAAACGTCAACTTACTATCAATCTTTAAATAAAGCGAAACTTATATTTAAAATGTGCACAGATGGATTTAATGATCCTGGGTCGCGTACTTTCGACAGTTTCAAATTATCTTCAGTGCTTAATATTTCGATTTTCAGTTAAACACCAAGTCGGAATAAATGTAGGGTACACTGAAAGATGTCTTACATGTTATTTATTGATAGTTACATTATTTTGGAACGTGCGATTCAGCAACACTAGCGTTCTTGTTTAAATGATTCGAGTGAGAATTTGGTTTGAATTTTGTAATGTGATAACTCTACAATTTATTTGTTGTTTCAGTTAAAATGACATGGCTTAAGTATAGTCGAATAAATAGCACAAAATGTCTTTTATTTTTTCACCGACTTTTAGATTCTGCATGTACTGCAGATCTGATTTTCTTAAATATATTAGATTGTGCAATATATATATATATATATATATATATATATATATATATATATATATATATATATATAGAAAGTGATTATACAAAGAATTAGCATTGTTAATGTAATGGCGAAACCACTTTGCTGACAAGAATTAATGAGTTATTAATATTAACTTGCTATCAATTCCTTGAATAACAAGATCCTTATATTGAATTTTCAGATGGAATTAATCCAGGGCCAAGTGTATATATATATATATATATATATATATATATATATATATAATAAAATGTTTTAGTTTGTGCGTTGTCAGTGATGCCAAGATTTTAAAAATATCCACATGACATAATTCTACGTATATTGTATTCTTTGCTTTATCGGTAGTCTCGTTCATTTTTACACATGTTCAATTTATAGAACAAACACAATGAGCGTATGTGTTCTCTAGGAGAGGTTCATATGCACGCAATGTACCCAATTTCCAATCAATAACCATCGTAAAGGAATCTCATGTCGTCAACCATTTGTGTCTCGAGCCAGCCAATATGTTGGGAGTCCAATAGAAAATCTATTTCCAATGCGATGGCCTCTCGTTGCCTGATCATATTGCAAATAGTAATCTCACGAGTCCTACCACCTTCTCCGCAAGGATGATCCTGTAACCAGACGGGGATAGCCCTGTGAAACATGAACTAACACGTCTACATCTTCTATATTTAGTGTTTCTCTCTATTTCTCTACTCCTTTCTTTCTTTTCTCTTTTATTCCTTTTCTTTTTATTTCGTTCTTTTTTTTGCCAATGGATAATTAATTCTCTGCATATTCATGCATTTTCCCACATTTTCACATTGTTCTTTTACTTCCTTGAAATCTACTCATTAATTTCTTTCTCCTCCAAGTATTATTCTATTCAAATCTCCCCATTATATTCAGACAAAATCAGCTGACACTACGTTCTTATTTTTTTTGTTCTTATTACGACTACTTCCTGTAATTCTTCGAGATCTTCATCGATTTACTTATTCTAATTTTCATATTCTTTTTGATTCAATTCTAACCCATTTTCTTGCATGTTCTCCCCACTTCAGCTTCACATTGTTTCTGCGTCTTCAACTAATACATCATCTGCTCTAATTAAAGCGATCATATAATACACTTCGGATTACACAAAATGGCCTGACTGATATCTTGTTTTGTATAATATCCCATATATTAGAAGTACTCTATATTACCGACCTTGATTATATTTCACTTAAAATATCACGCATTAAATGTACAGCATATCTACACACACACACACACACACACACACACACACACACACACACACACACACACACAGAGAGAGAGTCATCCACAGAGACTGTTTCGCTGTATCTCCTCAGTGTGGCTGGATGTCAGATTGCTTCAAGCCGGGATGGAAAACCAACGGATTTGACAGCAGTTAAATACACTAACACGGCTGAAAGGAAGGGAACTTCAACGTTTTCTCTATGCGAAATGTATTAAGAGAGGGGATATGGGAATAAGTATCCGGTGTTATGTGTATGTTGGTTTGTGCCTCAGAAGATGAAACTACATTCGCAATCTCCAGCTTAAAAAAAAATCTGAAATCAGAATGCTATATACTAAAAAAATATGGCTTTGATCTGAAGACCTAATTGAGGCTGAAACTGGCGGTCACATTACATATATTTATTACTATCTATTTCCGATAACAAATATCACATACACACACACACACATACACACACACACACATACACACACATGCAAACGCCCCGTCTCTCCCCCCTCTCCCATCTCTCCCCCTCCCCCATCTCCCCCATCTCTCTCCCCTCCCCTCCATCTCTCCCCCTCCCCATCTCTCTCCCCTCCCCCCCATCTCTCTCCCCTCTCCTCCATCTCTCTCCCCTCCCCTCCATCTCTCTCCCCTCCCCTCCATCTCTCTCTCCTCCCCTCCATCTCTCTCTCTCCCCTCCATCTCTCTCTCCTCCCCTCCATCTCTCTCCTCCCCTCCATCTCTCTCCTCCCCTCCATCTCTCTCTCTCTCCCCTCCATCTCTCTCTCTCCCCTCCATCTCTCTCTCTCTCCCCTCCATCTCTCTCTCTCTCCCCTCCATCTCTCTCTCTCCCCTCCATCTCTCTCTCTCTCCCCTCCATCTCTCTCTCTCTCCCCTCCATCTCTCTCTCTCTCTCCTCCATCTCTCTCTCTCTCTCCTCCATCTCTCTCCCACCTCCTCCATCTCTCCCCCCTCCTCCTTGCTTTCCCTCTCAATTATAAAAAAAATTAATAAGAAAAAAATTAAATTAAAATTACGAATAAACATAAACACCCGTCACTGTAACAATTGATAAAATAAATAATTAATCTAAAACAAATGAGTAAAATGATAACCATAAATACAAATAGCCATTCGCATCCAAAATTATTTCAACTAAATGTCGAGAATAATTTTCTTATGTAACCGTTACTAGCAACTTAACATTCAGGATAATACAATAGACTGTACTACACGTAATGGACTAAATTTCAGCATGTAAATATAAGAGCCAAAACACAGCACACAATGCATGAATATTGTGCTAAAACAGACTCACCGTTTCGTGTTGACACCAGTGTTTACTTTTGCTTTCTGACATTTCGCACTTTTAACTATAAATATAGCAGAACTTAAAAATATACATACGAATAATCAAAAATATTAGTCAATTTAACTATGATTAACAATTATTTTCATTTAAGGCATGTGATTGACTTATGCATATACTCTGAGAGAAATACAGTGTGTACCAGTGCTTACGGACCCAGAAGTACAAGGATTAACTTTATTTATCTTACCTCTAGATATAATGCACTTTCTTTAATTTTCAAAATGAATTTTCAATTCTTTCCATCAGAATATTTATGCTTTAAATCTCCCGAATGCGCAGTTGGTTGACGTAAGTTGCCGTTCTTTTTCAATGAAAGCGTCAATTTACGTAATTATGATACTCTAATATCTCTATAGCACAATATTATTAAACCTTGTATATGGTCGGAAGAGCATTGAACACACGATCGTACTTATTTTTTTTAAAGGAAATCTCATAACGTATAACCCTTATTATATAATGTGCTAAATTGATGCAATGAGGCCTTCCAGCAAATTTTTCTAAAAATCTATCACCGAGAATGACCTCTATAATCTATTTTCAGCAATGCAAAAGAACAAAATGTAGCTTAATTGTACGATTGTATTTAAGAAAAATAGATTCGCATCACCACTCATATGAGAGAAAAAAACGTGTTTAAAATCTCGAATAAATATATTTCTTGCAGAAGCCAAAAGAAAGTCTAATTTTTAATTACGAATACTTTGACTACTACTGCTATTATGACGATTTTGACGACGACTACCACCGCTACTAAATGAAATAAAGAATAAAATACCCACTAATATAATCCCACTCTGGACTACGACTGATATAGTGCCTCCATGGTATCTACTCTTCAAAATGTCGAATCTTCATATTCAATTACAAATACAACCGATTCTATTACGGATATGATCAAATTAAATATATATCGCTATTTACATTATTCAGACTATTGTCCTCATCTCTGTCGTCATATTTATTGCAACATTTCGGCCAATGTACGCTCGGGCCTTCGTCAGTTAGTTGAAAAATCGAACTGAACCGTTTATTTCGCTCATTGCGGTAGACTGTTCTACTTCCACGTGCCATGTTTAATGGATGTCAGTTATCTCCTGTTAATTCCCCTCTCCAAATTCTCCACTGCCTTAATCGAGTATTGAACTCACACACTTTGGGTCCTGTCACTGGATCTAACCAACGACTTTATCCACTGCCATGTGTCCTTGATGACATTTTTATGTTTATATATTCTTTTTATAGTAATGTCTTAAAATAATTGTCGGACTTTGTACATTTCATAATGTGTGATATCATTTGTTTACATTTGGATAGGCTTTCAGCAGATATGAATGTACTTGAGAGATTCATGGAAAATTGAAGTTTAAAGGCAGTAAAATCGACCTTGCCAATCGAACGTTTCTCCGTGGCTCGATCGGTTAAGACACGTCAGGCTAAATAACGGTTCCGTATAGGATAGTTTCGATTCCTGCCTAGAACGAATATTTTCTATGAAAATTTTTCGGACATACAGGCGGCCGGTAAATGTTATTAATCCTTTTTATTATAAAACAGCATTTACTTAAATATTTGTATCTAAAAAAGAATGTATAAACATAAAAATGTCTTAAAATAATTGTCGGACTTTGTCCATTTCATAATGTGTGACAGATATTTGTATTTATACACAACTTATCCATCGTGTAAATAATCCTCTTACTCAAACGCCATCTTGATTTGATGGCATACCTAAGAAAGTTATTCAAGTAAAGTACATTAATATGGCCACCTGTTTGAGTGTCTACATATGCACATGCGTGATGATTTGTATGTTCGATCGAAATGTAGATCGTAATGTGAATGTCAAATATAAGGCAGCTGATTAAAAAGACGGGGAAGGTAGACATAAAAAAAAATTGTGCAAAACGAAATTCTCCAGAGCAAAACAAAATAAACTTATTGGAGAAAGAAAGAAATGTGCAGAGATATGTTCCTCCTTTTTTTTCCGGTTTCAAGAGTAAAATAAAGACCGAACACTTGCAGAAACGTGAGTACGTAGGCGTTGAGGTTTTCCACCGTGGGAAATGAGGTTATTAAATTTGCCTCAAAATCAAGATCAAGCCAAGTGTAATAATTCGGATACTAAGAAAAGAATCGGTTTTAATTGATGCGTTCCACTCAGTTCGTTCGCGAGACTTTAAGAAAAAGAATCATGCTGAAATAGAAAATTGTGATAAAAAGAAAATGTAAATATCGAAAAGGGGCAGAAAAGAAAACTAAATACGCCTTTGTCTGAGAGGCAACCGTGTGTAAGCGGAAGATCGATTAAGAGACCGGCATATCAATATCTTAATCGATCCAAGGTTGATTGGAAATGACACTAGAGTGTGTAGCCGATATTTATGCAAAGACAAATGCTTGCTAAATCCAAACATGTAGTTCATAATATCTATAAGCCTCAGGACAATAACACACTATTTTAAAATATAATTACTTTTATGTCTCGTATATTCAATATTTCATAAAGTATAGATTTACGGTATGCCCTATTTATTGGGTAAAAATAATCAATCTGAGATTAATAGTATTCAGAAAATTTATTTTAATCATTTAAACACCAAGGAAATCAATAAAACTAATAATACACAAAGGATTGAGATTTTATATATATATATATATATATATATATATATATATATATATATAAATTGATTTTAAATGTTTTTTCGCTACACAGTGATAACCATGTTTCAAAAATGGAAGCTAAAGCCTAAGCTTCCATTTTGAAACATGGTTATCACTGTGAAGCGAAAGAACATTTTAAATCAATTAATTTATAATATTAATGCTCTGTAAATTTACATTGAGCACTATTGTGTAAAAATAAAAATATCTATAAGAAAACCGGATTTTATATATTACTGTTCTTTCTTTATATATATATATATATATATATATATATATATATATAAACTTTATTTCAGTCCTTCAAGAGCTTCCGTTATGTAGGTATGATTAATTAATGGACATATCATTTTTTTATCTTTTTCATCGCGTTTCTTCTGTTAAGCTTGAGTAATTATACATACGTATTCCTCAAAGTAGAGTTTAATAGTGTTAAATCAACTTCGGAGAATTCAAGTATATCATTTCTAAGATACAACGGTTTAAATCTTAATCTAACAATGTAACAATTGTGATGTAACACCCGGTATTATAATCAAATCCGTAAATGGAAAGGATAATCCAAGTAGGTCTTAATATAAAATACTGAAAAGATAGATCCATGAAGAGATCTGTTTTTTTCAGGGCAATATCATATACCTGAAAGCGGAAAAAGAAACTTAACACATCTCGGAAAATCCGATAATGAATTTAATTATGCAAGTAAGTTTTTAATATCTGCCACGTCCATTTTGTAGTTCCGGTTTGATGAGTTAGGTATTAAAAACTTACTTGCCGAAATAAATTTACCAGATTTTCCGAGATGTGTTGTTTTGTCCTTTGTGTGAGAGATATGAGAGTATATTTTAGGAGATAGGTTAGGATATAAGCGACATGGTCACAGATTGACAAAAAATGTTAAATTAACTCTGTTTCGAGATTACATTAATTTTTCAAGGGACTTGATTGCAAAACTGAATTAATTTAGTTGTATATTATGTCGTTTTTCCATTCTCAGATACCATATTATAGATGTATTTATAAAAGATTATCCCTGGACGCATTAGATACAGGGAGAGTAAAAGATATTGTCGGAGTCCGAATAAACACTGTATGGTGTCTTTCAGATTCATGTTTGAATGATGTATACTAAAAAATGGCTTTGATCTGAAGATCCCATTGAGGCTGAAACTGGTGGTCACATTTCATACGTTTATAAATTGTCCATTTCTGATGACAATTATATAACACACATACATATACACAGAGAGGAAGGTACACACATACACACACAGGGGTAGGTGCACACGCACACACACATATACACACAGAGGTAGGTGCACGCACACACACACATATACACACAGAGGTAGGTGCACACACACATATACGCACAGAGGTAGGTGCACACACACATATACGCACAGAGGTAGGTGCACACACACATATACACACACAGAGGTAGGGGCACACACACATATACACACACAGAGGTAGGGGCACACACACATATACACACACAGAGGTAGGGGCACACACACATATACACACACAGAGGTAGGGGCACACACACATATACACACACAGAGGTAGGGGCACACACACATATACACACACAGAGGTAGGGGCACACACACATATACACACACAGAGGTAGGGGCACACACACATATACACACACAGAGGTAGGGGCACACACACATACACACACAGAGGTAGGGGCACACACACATACACACACAGAGGTAGGGGCACACACACATACACACACAGAGGTAGGGGCACACACACATACACACACAGAGGTAGGGGCACACACACATACACACACAGAGGTAGGGGCACACACACATACACACACAGAGGTAGGGACACACACACACACAGAGGTAGGTGCACACACATACACACAGGTAGGTGCACACACACACACACATATACACACACATGGGTAGGTGCACAAACACACACACACACACACGCACAGAGGTAGGTGCGCACACACACACACGCACAGAGGTAGGTGCACACACACACACACACACGCACAGAGGTAGGTGCACACACACACACACACACGCACAGAGGTAGGTGCACACACACACACACACACACGCACAGAGGTAGGTGCACACACACACACGCACAGAGGTAGGTGCACACACACACACACACAGAGGTAGGTGCACACACACACACACACACGCACAGAGGTAGGTGCACACACACACACACACGCACAGAGGTAGGTGCACACACACACACACGCACAGAGGTAGGTGCACACACACACACACACATATACACACAGAGGTAGGTGCACATATACACACACATATATATACACAGAGGTAGGTGCACATATACACACACATATATACACACAGAGGTAGGTGCACATATACACACACATATATACACACAGAGGGAGGTGCACACACACATACACACAGAGGGAGGTGCACACACATACACACAGAGGGAGGTGCACACACATACACACAGAGGGAGGTGTACACACACACATATACACACAGAGAGGTAGGTACATATACACACAGAGGTAGGTGCACACACACACACATACACACAGAGGTAGGTACACACACATATATATACACACAGAGGTAGGTACACACACACACAGAGGTAGGTATACACACATACATATACACACAGGTAGGTACACACACACACATACATATACACACAGGTAGGTACACACACACCTACATATACACACAGAGGTAGGTATATACACACACACACACAAACAGAGGTAGGTATACACACACACACACAAACAGAGGTAGATACACACACACGCATACATATACAAACAGAGGTAGATACACACACACACACACATACATATACAAACAGAGGTAGATACACACACACACGCGCCCGCGCATACATATACAGAGGTAGATACACGCACACACACGCATACATATACAAACAGAGGTAGATACACACATACATATACACAGAGGTAGATACACACGCACATACATATGCCACATGTAGATACACACACACACACACACACACACACACACACGCATGCATATACACACAGGTAGGTACACACACGTACGTTGGTTCTGTCTCACACACACACACAGGTATGTTCACGCGCGCGCAAACGTAGGTTCACACACACACACACACACAGATATGTTCACACCTACGCACAGTTAGGGTCACACCTACGCACAGTTAGGGTCACACCTACGCACATTGCGGTAGGTACACACATAGAGGTACACACCCGCACGCATAGATAGACACCTGTATACACACTCACACACAGGAAATTCCAAAAAGACTGGATGGCACACAGTTCAAGCGGTAAATGTTATCAGACCAAATTGAAATAACTGCTGATGTCTCTGTCGAAACAATGTGGTGGATTGTGAGCATTCCATTCGCTAAAATTTGCAAATTTCAATATATATATATATATATATATATATATATATGCGTGTGCTCTATCGCTGCTATTGATAAATATTGTGTAATATATAGCATACCATTTAAAACTTTATATATAGTTTTGTTTTTTGTTGATTTTAACACTATGTATATCGAGTATTTGAAGTATAAAAGAGAAATTAATGGAAAATCATATCAATTCGCTGTAAATATATTTATATAAAGTGGCTCGGTATACAACACATTTGTCCACTTAAATACTCAATTTAAAAAAACTGATACATTTGAGGCACGTAATTTATTCGCTCACCTATTTCGGTAGGACACTCCAGTAAGGTGTGTTGCCTAATGGCCAATTTAGCAAATTATTTGTCATGGCAAAAAGGTATAGCTAAAATATGTATTAATGGCTTCAATGAAAATACTTTGACAGATTATCAGTTATTGTTTCACTAACATGTCTGTGTACTGTTGCCTTCATTAAATCCTACGTTTTTTAAAATTCTATCTTAAATTCGGTAATACGCACAGGTATTAAATGCAAACTATGACTGAGAAGGTGACAAAACCTTTAGAGTTATATTAGCCGCTATCCCATAATGTGTTCGGAATTCATGGACCAAGCAGACAGTGCTACTTTTGGTTGATATCCGTTTCTCATAAGGTATTTTTTAATCTAGTAACCGCTATTTCATTTTTCAGCATTGTTATTTCTTCATATTATAATGTGGAATATCAACCTTTTCATTAACCATTTTAGTTGTTGCAGTTTTTGGATGTCTTCAAGTTATGCAGTTTTGTGCTAATTTGTTTCAGCTATTGCTTGTGCTTCTCTTAACGCCTGTCCAGATTTTGAAGGATTACCCTACTTCTGAACTGCCTACTTCATTTTTTAGAAACCAGCAATAATCATTGATGTGAGAAAGTGGTTCTGTACAGGTGACAGTTTAGATATATTTGGCGGCAGGTATAGCATGCATATAAAAGTATGCATCTGACGTGGCTATTTAACAATAATTAATGCTTTGATCTTCTATTAATTTAGGCTGTTGGGCGAAATGACGACCAATAGCACAAGCTATATTTAATTATCTTTATCCTGTATGATTTGTTGTAACTGATCAAAACGCTGAGGTATTTTACTAAATCTCTATACTGATTTCTCTAAATCTCTATACTGATTTCTCTAAATGATTCGACGTAAGTTTTCCCCCACTGTTTTCTTTCCATTCACAAATCTCATTTGTTTTAGAAAGGCTTTTCTTGACACGTGCATTGTTATATATGATTATCAACCACATAGAAACCGATTTTAATTCCAGTGTAGCACTGATGTCGTATGCAAATGCAACATATTCACTTTTAGCAAAATAGATGTTTTTTTTTGTTTTGTTTTTTTATTCGCTATCCATGTTATAAACAGTAACTCCCAACAAACTTACTGCTCGGGAGAAATCTTGACAGGTGTATCATTGTTGAGAAGAAAACATATGGAACAGACAGAAACAGTAACATTTGTTTTTAAAATCAACCCTGCTTATTCCAAACATTTTCATTATTTACGTGTAAGTTTTTGTCATTTTGCAAAAAACAATTAGATTTCTACACATACGGTTCCTGCATATCTAATTCAAATGGCATTTCCCATTAGATTTTCCTCTGTATATCTTTGTATCAGCCTGGCTGTATATGTTTCTCTCACTCTTATACTGTGTCTCTCACTGTTATTCTCTTTATTGTTATACTGTCTCTCACTCTCATTGTTATATTGTATCTCTATTATATTGTTATACCGTACCCCTCTGTTATACCGTGCCTCTCTCTCTCTCTGTTACACTTTCTCTCAATGTTATACTGTGATACTGTGCCTCTCTCTCACTATTATACTGTCTCTCTATTATACTCTCTGTGTTATACCGTGCCTCTCTCTCTGTGTTATACCGTGCCTCTCTCTCTGTGTTATACCGTGCCTCTCTCTCTGTGTTATACCGTGCCTCTCTCTCTGTGTTATACCGTGCCTCTCTCTCTCTGTGTTATACCGTGCCTCTCTCTCTCTGTGTTATACCGTGCCTCTCTCTCTCTGTGTTATACCGTGCCTCTCTCTCTCTGTGTTATACCGTGCCTCTCTCTCTCTGTGTTATACCGTGCCTCTCTCTCTCTGTGTTATACCGTGCCTCTCTCTCTCTGTGTTATACCGTGCCTCTCTCTCTCTGTGTTATACCGTGCCTCTCTCTCTCTGTGTTATACCGTGCCTCTCTCTCTGTTATACTGTGACTCTCTCTCTCTCTCTGTATCACAGTTTCTGTTGGTGTACTGTTAGGCGGAGATCACCCGGAATAAAAACATTGTGAATGCTGTAACCGTATACCAGCAAACTACATGGGATTACATTATTTAATTATGGTCTATAATCCTAATCTTTCTCGTTCTGTTTCAGCGGTTTTGCACTTCGTCCTTTATCCGGTGCATGTCTATCCTGCTAATCTACACGCAATTCTAAACTGAACCCTTTATTTAATATATGAGGGTAAATTGTTGTTTTACTGCCCACGTCTAGGGTTGCATAGCTTAGTTCCTATTTTTAGTACTTCTCAATTCTTGTTCGGTTTTCACTGGAAGGTAATAACAAACAGACCAATAGAACGCGTGTAAATAAGAAAATATTGATCGTGATCACCACGTGGTGATTGCTGAGAAATGATTGCCTATAAACGAAAAAAACAGTGATAGATTTGAGAATATTCTTCATAATGAACTTGGCATGACTAAGCTTTATTGACGGTGACATTATTTGAGGCAGATACATCTGGTATCCTTGAAACTTTACCCACCCAGGTCGAGTGCTGAGTTGATTAGTTAGACAAATTCAGTATGAATGATGGTATCAACTCTCACGGGATATGCCAAAAGAATTGGCTATATCCTTTATAGTCAATCACCTCATCCATCACCAGATGTTGAAAATGCTCAATGCTTTCCTCGGGCCATCGTCAAGATTATCCCTTACATTCTTGAATTCAGTAGCCCAATTTTGCACTAATGCAGCAACTATGATAGAATGAATATCCTTGGCTAAACCCCTAGTCTACAGACACATGAAAACACAACGATGCCAAATGTTGTCCAGTTTTGAGAGAGTTCGCTACCTATTACATATGAAGTATTCACTGAAGAGCCAGATCAGTATAGCTAGAAACAAACAGTGTAGTTAATATGAAGTGTAGTTAATATGAAGTGTAGTTAATATGAAGTGTAGTTAATATGAAGTGTAGTTAATATGAAGTGTAGTTAATATGAAGTGTAGTTAATATGAAGTGTAGTTAATATGAAGTGTAGTTAATATGAAGTGTAGTTAATATGAAGTGTAGTTAATATGAAGTGTAGTTAATATGAAGTGTAGTTAATATGAAGTGTAGTTAATATGAAGTGTAGTTAATATGAAGTGTAGTTAATATGAAGTGTAGTTAATATGAAGTGTAGTTAATATGAAGTGTAGTTAATATGAAGTGTAGTTAATATGAAGAGCTGATATTAAAGCACGTAAAATTTCACAACGCTAACATCGCTTCTTAGTAAGCATATGAACTTTTCCGCTCATCTCAGAAATTATTACGGACGAATATCACGTGACACTTGATGGATCGGATGGATGAGCCAAATATGGATTGTACCTGATGTACATGTACTTGTAGCTAAAAGGCAGCAAAAAACGGTAGAAGTGTTGTATGGACTGCAATATTTGTACAGCCATTATTGAACCATTCAAATTAGTTGGCGATAAATTAAACAGTGCTAACGATTCCATGGATAATCACGTTCAATGGCACGCTTCCCAACCTCGCAAATATAAAGTGAAGTGGATATTTATGCATAACACCTCTCCTTATATATTGAAACAAAACTGTCGGGAATTCATCCTGCTGATTTAAAAATTTAAATTAAGAAGGAAATATTTCAAATACTAATGTTTATTTGTTCTATTATGGATAAAATGTTGAATTTATTTTCCAATTTTGCATATCAGATGGCATATCTTTTTTAACAATAATTCCAATAAATAATTACCTTACCTGAATATTGTTTTGACAGGTAAAGTGTATATAATGTGACCAAAAATTGTTCAAAGCAAATTAAGTTTTACGTGATTTGTATATCTTCAGACGGACTGTATATTATGATACAACACTTTAGTAAAAATTAAAAATGTATAGGGATACATTATTCGGCAGTCTGAAAAAGATGAAAATATATTAGGTCATCGCATAAGTTCTGTCCGAATTTTGAATAACGAAAACAAGTGACTAAATGTTACATTTAATTATAGATTCAATCAACATTGTATTTTCCATGATTGTCTGACTTCCTTCCATCTATTAACAAGCTAACTAATTCCATTACTGTAAAATTATTTTGGCTTTGATTCGAAGAACTCACAAATGTCAGTTTTAACCTTCCTGTGTTACAAAAGCTGTTTCTTCCAAATGATTCTGTATGCTACGAAACAAATGGTATTCTGAAGGAGCAAGGTCGGGAGAATAAGGTGGATGAGGAATTTTCTCCCAAGTCCTTCGATCTTTTGTGACGTGATTCTTGCTGTGTGTGGTCGCGCATTGTCCTGATAAAATATCACCCCTTGTTCGATTAACAAGAGGAAGTCTTTTTTTCCCTCAAAGCTTGGTTCAAACGCTCTAATTGCTGACAGTATATTTGAGCATTAATTGTTGCATTAGGTGGTAACAATGAAAAAACTAAATATAGCACCATACTATGTAGCTATGTATGGAAAATTAGGCAAGAAAATAATAACGACCCTATCCTCAAATGAGAAATATTTAAAAGGTGTTCCAAATATAACGCAGGTCAAAACTTCTATAAGCTATGTATAGAGGAAAAATTAGCCATAGCTTTATATAAGGAACCTAACGATTTATTAAACTCTAAAACTGAGATTCTAAACAAATGCAGACACAGAAAATCTTGGTTATTGGATTAGGCCGCATCTCCCCTGATTGGAATGTTACTCCGCCGTTTTTGCCCGTGTTTTCTTAAATACCCCTCCTTTTTAAGCCGTTTGGAATAAATCCTTAACACCCACCCCCGTGTTGTTTTTTGATTCTCTTGATTTTTCCTTTTTGTCTTTGTTCACGTGGTGTTGTCTTAGTTTATCGCCTATAAGTATACCGTTTCCTTTACCTCTTTAGCCAGCTTTCCCTGACGATCCGCTTAGGTGAAACCTTGGTAGGTTTGTCTGGCTCTCTAGGTTTGACTAGGTCTGCTATACAACTGTACTGAGCACTTTAGTTAGTTTACTCGTGTCGAGGTCTTTTTCTTTGGGCTTTGAACTTGTAAGCTGTACGATTACTTTCGACATACGTGCATGTTCCTGGCTCTTTCTTTTTAAAAAACCTTTTTTTCCTTCGATATTGATTTGATTATTGGCAAATCAAGAAACTGAAGGTTTTTCGAGACGAGTATAGTTACCTATATATAAATATATATATATACACACACACACAATATATATATATATATATATATATATATATAACTACGCCCTTTTTATATATTCATATATATATACACACACACACACACACTATATAACCCCGCCCTCTCTCCCTCTCTCTCTCTCTCTCTCTCTCTCTCTCTATATATATATATATATATATATATATATATATACCCGCACACACTCACATTTCCTATTTGCCCATATACAAGTCATTTGTATCTATCCTTAGTATTAATTGACTTTACACTTGTCAAATTCTACGATGAGAATTTTTTAGCCTTATCTCGATCTTTGTCACAGACTCAAAACAAAGTTCCAATTCTTGATACTATTTATCTATCACACAAGCAATTCTATATTCCCTGTAAATGGAACACTGTGTTTGTATGAAAACTGTTTCTCCCGTTTTCATTTACGTCATCACTCTACGGGCGTGCGTGTGTTGTGTGATGTTTATTCCATCACAAGGATATATTAAAAATAGTGATATTCGCAGGAAAAATGACGTATGTCAGTTATTGAAGTTTACTTGCGTACTTGCGATGGATGTCAGCGTTCGAACCTCAAATATGTTCTACGCAGAGAAATGTTCGCGTAAGATGCCCGTCTAAAAGCATATAGACTGACGATCTGTCATTGTAGGAGCAATCATGCTTAAAAAGGCTCTTAAAGAAACTCTTCGGAAGGGTTTCTTTCTATACCAAGTTCGCAGAGAGCAGGAACATTTTGAATTCTTCCGAAAGGTGAAGGTTTCCTATAAAATATTTGTTACTACAGCTTTGTCAACGATAATGGAATTACGTGTAGAAAAATCAACTCTTACCCTCACATCACGAACGTAAAGTAACGTTAAACCTGGTCAGTACCTAGTTGGGTGACCGTTTTGGAATATATGTTCTAAGTTTAATGTGATGTGCGGGTTTTGTAAGTTAATGGCAGGGATGAGAAAGTGGGCAGTAGATTTTGGATTTCAGTCGTGTTCGTTAACTTCACTGATTCACTTTTGAACTTTGACTGAATCTGAAACAAAAAGCAAGATCACCGAATTCTTCCTGATTCTTCTGATTATGGCCTACGTCCAACAAAGGACATCCAATGGTTCAGAATAGTTTTCTTCGTTTTCCACATAATTATAATAATTTACAGAATATCAGTAAAATTGATCAGTGGTGAAATTTATCTTTCAAAATTAAAATTGTTTGAAATTATCTTGAACCTCTGGAGTGTCTGTCCAGATAAAACAGCGGCGTTGCTAAAACATTTCTGCAAAAGTACTTTTTAGACTTCCTGTAACATATGATCGATGTCATTTGTAATGTAACGAAACGGCTAGCCTTTAATCACCATTCCTGTCCGCCTTCAACTGGCTGATTTAACCTCTAGTATCTTGGCAAAAATTTTAACTGCTACCCGAGGGAGAAATATTCACCAAGTAAATTTTAGCCTGAAAAAAAAAACCCCGCCTGACGATATTCCCTATCAGGCTCCTTAATATCATTAGTAAGCTCGAAATCTATAATCAACATGATGGCTGCAGATCACTTCAATAGAAATACTATACTATTAGCAATAGAACTTACGGTTACGTCAAGCCATTACAATAAATTAGAAATTTCAAAGGCATTTGAGAAGATTTGTTAGATGGCGTTTACACTAACTGTTCAGATGTGGGATATCTGGAATGCTTCGAAATTAACAAGACCTTATGAATTTGATGAATGAAGGTCACTGTTGATAACCAGACAACTAACTAGATAAATGAAGCCGTATGACAGGCCCGGTAGATTTAGAAATTTCAAAGATATTTGAGAAAATCTGAGAGATTGTCTACACTAACTCTTCAGATGTGGGATATCTGGAATTCTTCGCAATTATCAAGACCTTATCAATTTTTTCAATGAAGGTCGCCGTTGATGACCAGAAAACTGACAGTAACGAGATAAATGAAGCCGTACGACAGGCCCCTCTATTCAGTACTGCCATCTTCCTGCATTACATTCACTCCGGAAAAAATGTGATCCCATATCTAACATATTTTCTCGGTGTGCCACCCAAAATTGATATGGCGCGGTCATGGCAGCTGACCTCAGTCTAATAGCACAATGAGGAAAATAGTTTGTAAAATTCACTAGCCCTAAAAAAGTTAGTAAAAAGTTCATGTCTATTTGCTTTAAACCTCTACAAGGAGTAAATTTCACCTCTGATCTGGAGGGGAGCTCATACAATCCATTACTAAAGAAGTTGGGAAAAACTTTCAAAAAGTGCTCACGTGGTCTTCTTGGTGAAATATTATTTTACACCATACAATATCATCCATACACACGAAACGACTCAAATGTTTCCTACGCTATCACTATTTTATAACCAATTACCTGAAGAAATATATTCCTTAATTCCACCAGTTCAGACCTTTACACCTTTGAACATATATTCCACATATAGAAGGTCCAATTATTCTATTTCGATCCGTATTCCTTTCGGAAGAATATATTTCCATTCTGACACCTTCTTCCTAAGAATGCCTTACTTGTGGAACAAACTCCACAGATAACTCGCTCTCAATCACTATAATCTTAATCACTTCAAGTCTTGGATCAATATACTCCAACAATCTCATTCTATAACTCTCTAGCTTGAGTGCATCTTGGTTCATGTATTCTGTGAACACCCTAAGAAAATTAAATTATGTATATTTAATTTATTTCTAATTTCTCAGACATCATTCAAAATTTCATACATCTAGCCAAGATTTGGAACAGTCACAAGAATTCTATCCAGAGCAGATTTCGGGATCAAACTTTTTGATAAATCTGGAAACTTATGCTTAGATATCACACGATTTTGCGTCTCTGGGTTAGGGATTACCTTTCTCGATGTTCTTTGCACATAGCATAGCGCTTTCCAGTGAGGATAATATATCAGCCATTTAGAGTTCTAGATGATGACAGTGCGCCACTGCTGGGAATTTCACTCACAATTTTCCCAGGACTAGAGAAACGAAGTGTTTTGTTTTCAAATTTTGGCTTAAAGTAATTGCTTCTAGCTGCATTTGCATTAACAGAACGCTCTTGCATTGAAATCTGGAGTTCTGAATTTGCGACGAGTTTTAATCTACCGTTCGTTAGGATAGAGGTAATAGCATTGGATACGGTCAGTTACGGCAACAACAACTTCAAGTGTATTCCAAGGCTGGCTCTCTGATGAATCATAGTTTTGTGTGTTATAACTTTTAGAATTATTTATTTAAAATTACTACACATACACATATATGTATGTTTGTATGCAAGCATAGATTGATTGATAGATAGATAGACACATAGATAGATA
>OZ038481.1:108881448-108968948 GCA_964036315.1 Acanthosepion esculentum
CGCTAAGTTAAATAGCCATATATATATATATATATATATATATATATATATATATATATATATATATATATAGTGCATCAAAGATAACTTCGAAACATTGGGGACGGGTTCATCAAACCAAAACAAGGGCAAAAGTCGATGTAAAAACGTGTCTGCAAATCCTTAGTTTTTGACCTAATTTTCAAGAAAGCCTCGCGTCCAATATCCGCGCGGACGTAGGTAAAAGTCCTATCTGCCTGCCCACGACATAAATAGCATGCCATTGTTAAACGGGACATTTACTCACATCTACACACCATAAACGTTAAAGACAGACTTACTACAAATGTGCACAAATGATAAATCTGTCTACATGACAACACAGCGTCATCTCGTGTAAAATTTCATTAAACTTAATGATTCAAAAACGAAGGATTTGCGGATTTGTCCTTGTTTCTGTGTGAGGAACCTAAGCCCAGTTTGGAAACAGTATTTGTGATAGACCCTGTATATATATATATATATATATATATATATATATATATGGTTAAAATGTACAGAAATCGATAATCAGATTATAAGAGGTAAAATCTATTCGTATTAGATTTTGTAGATTCATTCCTGGAGTATTTGAAATAAACCAGTTTAGATACAAGAAATGATTATATGATGTATCAGATGTTATTTAATCAAAATTGCTTGTTAAATTTGACCAAGCAAATACTTTCTACTATCTTTTTAAAGACGTAGAACTACTTCCTGCGTAATGTGTTTAGAATGAGTTCGCCTCCATCAAGAAAACATACGATACACGTAAATTTCAGAACAATCCAAATTTAATTTAAATTTAAGACTCATTTTCTAATATTTGATTGTAACAGCGATTTCTAACTTATTGTTTTTTTATGTGAAACTAGAAGCATGGCCCGGCGTTGCCCGTGCTTGATTCAAAAATCGTACGACACACAGCAATCGCTATCACTTAAAATATTTTTGCTCTTCCTTGCCTTTAGAGTAGTACCTTTTGCCGTGCTGATGTTGCTACATGCCTTACTGCGAATATTTTCTAAGCTCTATACTAAGCAATAAATCTGTTACGTAAAAAGAACTAAACAAAATGAACACAAAACGATCAGCTTTAAACCAAGACTCGTAACTGGAAAAACCCAATGAAAAAAATGTTAACAACAAATACGTTTTCACACCCAACCCAGTTCTGCGGAATCAGAATCAACGTTGAGTTTAAGCAAGCGAGTGAGCCAATTGGAGTAAAGTGCCATACAGATTTAAATTTTTCCCACTTGTGACGAATGCAGCTATCGATCTTTTTGCATGTTAGCATACTAGCTAACATTCGTGTCGGTCAGCTGTTGGCTCTCCCGCTGTCCAATAGAATCTTCCTGCCTATTCTTGGCAGCCAGCTATAGGCTCTCACTCAGGCCAGTGGAAAATGGCCGCAAGCTACATGAAAACTATCGTAGAAGCATGAAAAATCGATTATTTCTACTCTCGGTGGGAGTTGGGAAAAGCCAACTCGGTGTTGGCCTTTTCACTAACTTTGTGCATGTAAATGTCGGTGCAAATCCGTCGAAAATTGCGGTCGTGCATTCGTTACACACGCACACACACACACTGCCTTTTATAGATTGATTAAATAGGGATTTGTTTGAAAAGAACAATATTTAGTGACATTATATTTTTGTAAGACAAATGTTGGTTTATTAGATTTAGTACCCGGCTGGGCTTTATATTGTGTCGTCAAATGATTTTTTTTTTTACCTCACTCCAAAATTCTTTCAAATACAAGAATACAGCATTTATTTTTTGATTTTTATTGATATTTCGGATTATATTAAAATGAAAAAAAATTGTACAAGTTTACACTAAGAAAAAAAAAGCTAAATACTTGGCACACAAATCCGATATATATCTTGAAAAAATAACATTACCAATTCTTTTAAAAATTTTATATCGAGACAAACACCTGTGAAAGGGCAGAGAATCGCTGAATAAAATCGTAGTTACAAAACATCGTTGAGAATGCGAGATAGAATGTATCACTGAATCTGTTAGCAGCTATCCAAGTGTGTATTAGATTGGTGGGGTTAAAGCAATTTGGTTCGCTAGCAGAGCATAAAAACTTCAAATGCATCAATATTATTTTTCTGTAAAATTCGACAATGTCTTCCTACCGGACAAAATCTTCCCCATAGACGAAACGTCGCAAGCGTCACGCTAATCTATCACCATTACCCATGGAAAGTGTTCAAACAATCTAAAATTCTTAATATCTTCATTTGTAGAATTTACAGCTAAATCTCGCCGTGCCACGAACATTTTATTGAACAAGACTCATTCTATTGGTATCTCCATGCACGCATATATATACACACACACACACACACACACACACACACACACACACACACACACACAAGTATAGGATGCTGTATACGGAATACATTCCAGTAACCAAACAGCACTGTTCTTAAGATTGCTCAATAGAGAGTAGAGCAAATATAATTATTTATTCGAAAATTATAACATAAATATGTTATAAAATCACTAGAAAAATAGCCATTTTGTTCCAACACTTCTGGTGTCTTATCAAGTGATGGTTTTGTATGCATAATAAAGGGTTTTACAAGGTTCAAATCAGTCAAACGGCCCTCGCTAATGGAAACGCTATTACATAAGCTGGAATCACCAATCAAAATACAAGTATACGAGAATCAAAAAACTTGAACTAAGGTTATAATAATTATTTAATGCTTTAATGTTGTGGTTAGTGTAAAATAGAATTTATTCTGACTAATAAATATTAAATTATACGATAAAATTTGAAATAACAAATTAAAAATTACCCATTTTCAAATTTGATACACACACACACACATATATATAATTGAGATCATTATTCAAATATATTGTTAAATATAAGACAACGAATGTCTATTGATCATGAGCCATTCTAAGCTTAGTTTGGTGGTTTTAATTTCGGGAGAAAATGAAGACAAATGTTGTCTAATATTTGGATATATTTTATGATGTTCTAAGGTTTCTACTCATCTGAATCATCTTCAGATTGGTTATATGGATATTTAAACAGTCACCTTCAAAAATGATATTCAGTCATGTTGACATAGAAGATGATAAACCCAATACTTTCGTTATTTTAAAGAAACAGGAGTCCATCTTAATTACGGGCCGATTTGTACGTTCATAATATGATCGTACAAAACGGCCCGCAATTTTCAGTTTAAAATTTAAACGACCTCCACGATATATATATATATATATATAACGAAGTCACAAGTCATCGTGACCTAGGACTTGATCGTGCTGGCCTTGATGAGATTGTTGATCACGCTAGAAAACACGCTTTTACCCAGAAACTGGAACTATGGTCTGCTGATCATATTTGCAGTATAAGCTCCAGTCGGTATCTGTGGGGATTGACTAAACACAAATGCGCCTGAGCAAGAGTCTGCAATTGAGATTGTTTAGCCGCCTTAGTAGACGGGTATACTCGAATACGAGTGTCCAGCTATACAACACACACACACACACACACACACACACACACACACACATATATTGGGGGAAACAAATATGCATACACCTACAAATTTTTAATTTATTTTATTACATACTAATGAATAAACATGTTTATCATATAATTTAACTGCACAGATGCATAGCTAAATATGCATAGAACATACATTTTGATTTAATAGAAATAAATCTCATCCTTTTTAACTCTGAAATGTTCTCACCTCTTTTCCTTTAGAATATTATGCATAGTAGCAGAGAAGTCTTATTCTCCCGATTTTATTTTCAGGCAAATATTGTGGCAACCTAAAATGTAACCCCGTGAAACATGAGTTGCCAATGAAAACTTTACAGAGGAATTAAGAATGAACAATTCCAATAGCCTTAGAAAAAGTTAAAACCTTTAATTGATATCTGTAGATCTCCAATGGAAAATTAATCGATGTTACCTGCCGCTTATGGATTAATGGACACATTCGAAATTAGATTCGTTCTGCAAAAAGTTCATTACATTCATTTACGTGCTAATACACTTGGGAAAGGCATGGATCCACTTCTCCCCCCCATCTATGGATAAGTAGCATGACAGATCGGGTTCTATATGACAACTCTTCTACCGCAAAGAAGAAATGACAACATTCTGCAGGAAAAAAATTTGCCTCGTCAGTCATGTATCTTTCGATACATAATCACATTAGTGTGTAATATATATGGCACATACTGGCTGACCAATAGATGTTATACTACGTACCTCTGAGATCGCTAAAAAGAAGCATAGCATGATGAAAAAGACGCCAAACTTGACGAAAACAAAACATTCATCGTCTAAATGTTTAAGAGGAAAGACCGATGTTTTTTTTAACTATATTTTTTTCCTTTTTTTTACATTCTAAATTTTAATTAAAAAAAAACAAACTTGTTTCTCTTTGTATCATCGGAATTAATAAAATTGTACAATTTCTTATTTTATTTTTTGTTTGTATGACATTAATTTGGAAAATCTTGCAAAAATAAAACTATTTGCTGGATATTGAAACTTTCAGAAACTATTCACAGATGATGGAAAAAATTATAAATATTTTATTGGTCATGGCAGAAATATTATATATATATTTATTACTCCCCATAACTAATTTTGTGAAAACTGTAGAAATTCAATCGCATTCAGTTTAGTGATTATATTAGTGAAAGCACAAATCTTTGAGGAAAGCAAATCATTTTTTTAATTGGACCGCCCTCTACTTGAAAATCAGCCCTGAATTGTAACATCCAAGACTCAATAAAACAAAAATATTTAATTTTATTTTTTTTATTTGCTTTTAGTTGTTTTTATGAATATGGACAATATTTTGTGAAAGGAAAAAAATTCGATGGAAAATGAATTTTTGATATAATTGTTATTTATTTAATTATTTTAGATTTTTACATTTAAGTTAAAATATAAAATTAGTTGAAAGCCGCATTCACTTTCGTAAATATCCTTATGAGATAGATCATATTTAGCGCTATGTAAATTGTATCGCTACGTCCAATCAGAAGACGCGCAGTAATTAAGAAATGTAACTTTGTGTTCATAAAAAAAATCTTGAAATGGCTGTAATTAAAAAGTATGGAACGACACAAGCAATAAAACTTCCCGTGGCTCGAGTGTAAGCGTTCTCCGCTGAACGTCCATCTCATTATTGCAAATTCTTCGTGCGAAACACATGTTGAGCATTTTGAATTAGCGTTTTTACTAATTCAAAAAATCTGAACACCATCCTAAGGCATTTTCAGCAGCAACATTACTACATTTTTAAAAGTACCATTTATTTCATTTACATATTTCATTGCAATTTCAATTTTGTGAACTTGTTTTACGGTTTTCAGTGAGTCGTCTTATTTCAATTTTATGAATTTTAATCTCTCTCAAATCTTATTTTAATTTATTTATAATATATTTTCCTTAAGAATAACGAGGTAAATAATTTGTTCACTTAAATTTAAATAATTTCACTTCTCTCCTTCCGTAGAATAAATTATCCTCTCTTAAGCTATCAATGTCATGAAAATGTCTTCGTCACCTGTCAAGTGACACGAAATGTTATGACGGGCTTTGTTTTATTTTTGAACTATATCGTTTCGGCGCAGAAATGAAGTTATGCTTGTTTCAAAATATTTTAAATATAATTTCTGATTTTCTTAAAAAAAAGTTTTAAAAAAATTATTGATTATTAAAAATTTCAAACTGATTTCATTTTTTTTATATAAAATGGAAAATAATGGTTGACATGATTATCTGTCAATTTTTCTGACTCAAAAAAAAAGTATTTTTAACGAAAATTTTGGACGTGCTCGCAACGATTAAAAAAAGTAAAAAAACACCCCGAAAATACTTTGATCTTTCGTCTTAACATAAACATTTAGACGATAAAGGTTTGTTTTCGCCAAGTTTGGTGTCGTTTTCGTTTTACTATGTTTTTTTTTTGTTTTTTGACGATCTCATAGAGGTACCTATGTTATAGTGTCTAATTTCAAGTCACGTTCTATGAAGCAAAGCTAACTGATTGCCACTATACCGAGCTTGCGAATCTCGGTATTTTGGTTTGACTTCCATGAATCTGACCGAAAATCCCGTTTAATTTTTTAAATTTCTTTCAGGTTTTTGTTGTTTACAACAGTTGTAAATATTGCTATTGGTCGCGGTACGCTAACTGGATAAACACTTTCTTTATAGCAACACTTCTAAAACGCATCAGTGTGAATAACATAGAACGAGATAATTTATGAATTTTCTTTATATACGCTTAGGCCAGCGGCAGAATTTTTCTATCCACTATTGCTGAATGTTTTTCAAACGAACTCGGTGAAGATTGTTTTACTCGGTATATTATCCTCTTAGCCTGGTTGGGTTATATGAAGTTAATGAAATGATACAAATGTTTCAGAAGTATTGTGGCATAGTGATCACCGGTAAATGACGTGTTCAGACGGACTAACGGAAACAAGTCATGATTGGTGAACATAACTTTTACATTATTGAAAGGCCACATGCTTTCACGGGATCTTTTGATAACCGATTTCCAGGATGTTTAAGTCTGCCTCAAAACCAAAACCTACCAGTAACCAGAAAGTATCAGGAAAGGAATTTCATAGCACCCCCAACACTCTAACCCCAGAATCCAATCACTGACATCAGAATATCAAATGAGACCAGTTGATGTCTCTTCCTTTTAAATTATCCAATCAAAATGAGAGAACACTGAATTTAGCGTCTGGATATAGGCCCAATACACCGTCACATATGAATGTGATTCTCAATATTTCACTTAAGTGCAACCAAAAAAATTCTAGCCAATTCCTGGGGTCTATATCATTAAAGTATTCTAGTCCGACAGTGCATTTCCTTGATACCAGTAATGTTTTCCATGAAACGTAACAGCCACATATTTCCAGTTTCAGTAATGGAATATTCCATTCGTCCACTACATTGTCATAACCCATTCAAAATTTCAAAATCCCTAATTTCACCTTGTCATTCCATGAGCATATATCCAGTGTTCCACATATCTCAGCATATGTCGGAGGAAAACAGATATAATTTTGAGAAGTTATTGATGTCAGCTATGAATGATGCCACTAACGCTTAGATTCACACAGCAACAAAATGACATTTGATTATATATTTACTTCGTTTTTAGAGAATACCACAATATGAGTAACAGCGTTTGTAAATAGACAGGCCTGTAGACTAATGTATAAAATTGACAGTAGCAATGCAGCGTTGATACATATACCAACAGTCTCTTTATTTAAACATGTGGGTACTTATTTACGGAATCGTCGTAAATACAGAATAATTTAAAGCAATAGTTTTATGCATAAGTACATATATTCAGATTCAGTTGTATAATAATGTGATGGGACTAAATGTAAACCTCAACAAGATATTTTCATGCCAGACGATAGTTTAGAGGCTCCAATTCGTGCCAAGTCCGTAGCTTCAAAGCTCCCGTTCCTGTAATGCCGGAGCTTCGAAGGTCGGATTCCTGTCTATGCCGGAGCTTCGAAGGTCGGATTCCTGTCTACGCGGGAGGTTCGAAGGTCGGGTTCCTGTCTACGCGGGAGGTTCGAAGGTCGGGTTCCTGTCTACGCGGGAGGTTCGAAGGTCGGGTTCCTGTCTACGCGGGAGGTTCGAAGGTCGGGTTCCTGTCTACGCGGGAGGTTCGAAGGTCGGGTTCCTGTCTACGCGGGAGGTTCGAAGGTCGGGTTCCTGTCTACGCGGGAGGTTCGAAGGTCGGGTTCCTGTCTACGCGGGAGGTTCGAAGGTCGGGTTCCTGTCTACGCGGGAGGTTCGAAGGTCGGGTTCCTGTCTACGCGGGAGGTTCGAAGGTCGGGTTCCTGTCTACGCGGGAGGTTCGAAGGTCGGGTTCCTGTCTACGCGGGAGGTTCGAAGGTCGGGTTCCTGTCTACGCGGGAGGTTCGAAGGTCGGGTTCCTGTCTACGCGGGAGGTTCGAAGGTCGGGTTCCTGTCTACGCGGGAGGTTCGAAGGTCGGGTTCCTGTCTACGCGGGAGGTTCGAAGGTCGGGTTCCTGTCTACGCGGGAGGTTCGAAGGTCGGGTTCCTGTCTACGCGGGAGGTTCGAAGGTCGGGTTCCTGTCTACGCGGGAGGTTCGAAGGTCGGGTTCCTGTCTACGCGGGAGGTTCGAAGGTCGGGTTCCTGTCTACGCGGGAGGTTCGAAGGTCGGGTTCCTGTCTACGCGGGAGGTTCGAAGGTCGGGTTCCTGTCTACGCGGGAGGTTCGAAGGTCGGGTTCCTGTCTACGCGGGAGGTTCGAAGGTCGGGTTCCTGTCTACGCGGGAGGTTCGAAGGTCGGGTTCCTGTCTACGCGGGAGGTTCGAAGGTCGGGTTCCTGTCTACGCGGGAGGTTCGAAGGTCGGGTTCCTGTCTACGCGGGAGGTTCGAAGGTCGGGTTCCTGTCTACGCGGGAGGTTCGAAGGTCGGGTTCCTGTCTACGCGGGAGGTTCGAAGGTCGGGTTCCTGTCTACGCGGGAGGTTCGAAGGTCGGGTTCCTGTCTACGCGGGAGGTTCGAAGGTCGGGTTCCTGTCTACGCGGGAGGTTCGAAGGTCGGGTTCCTGTCTACGCGGGAGGTTCGAAGGTCGGGTTCCTGTCTACGCGGGAGGTTCGAAGGTCGGGTTCCTGTCTACGCGGGAGGTTCGAAGGTCGGGTTCCTGTCTACGCGGGAGGTTCGAAGGTCGGGTTCCTGTCTACGCGGGAGGTTCGAAGGTCGGGTTCCTGTCTACGCGGGAGGTTCGAAGGTCGGGTTCCTGTCTACGCGGGAGGTTCGAAGGTCGGGTTCCTGTCTACGCGGGAGGTTCGAAGGTCGGGTTCCTGTCTACGCGGGAGGTTCGAAGGTCGGGTTCCTGTCTACGCGGGAGGTTCGAAGGTCGGGTTCCTGTCTACGCGGGAGGTTCGAAGGTCGGGTTCCTGTCTACGCGGGAGGTTCGAAGGTCGGGTTCCTGTCTACGCGGGAGGTTCGAAGGTCGGGTTCCTGTCTACGCGGGAGGTTCGAAGGTCGGGTTCCTGTCTACGCGGGAGGTTCGAAGGTCGGGTTCCTGTCTACGCGGGAGGTTCGAAGGTCGGGTTCCTGTCTACGCGGGAGGTTCGAAGGTCGGGTTCCTGTCTACGCGGGAGGTTCGAAGGTCGGGTTCCTGTCTACGCGGGAGGTTCGAAGGTCGGGTTCCTGTCTACGCGGGAGGTTCGAAGGTCGGGTTCCTGTCTACGCGGGAGGTTCGAAGGTCGGGTTCCTGTCTACGCGGGAGGTTCGAAGGTCGGGTTCCTGTCTACGCGGGAGGTTCGAAGGTCCCCTTCCTGTCTACGCGGGAGGTTCGAAGGTCCCCTTCCTGTCTACGCGGGAGGTTCGAAGGTCCCCTTCCTGTCTACGCGGGAGGTTCGAAGGTCCCCTTCCTGTCTACGCGGGAGGTTCGAAGGTCCCCTTCCTGTCTACGCGGGAGGTTCGAAGGTCCCCTTCCTGTCTATCGTGCAGCTTGACTGTATACTTCCTTTTCTTCAATACAAACCGATAATAATAATGATTAATTACAATCCTTTGTTCTGCAACAAAGGATCATATATTAAACACGAAACATTTAATGTCATGCGACCTCTTTTTAATTTGATTTCACATTTTGTATTTCTCGCGAAATTAAGGTTTGTAATGATGTCTAATTTAAGATATCTCGCTTTGTTTTCACAGATCTAATAGTTGCTTATATTATTCTATACTTAAAATCGACAGGATTATTTCACCGAATTGTACAATCTGAAAGACGCTGCTACACCAGCAATCATATTGTAACATCTAATTGGAATATAAAACATACATAAAGGAATTATCATGTGATCCTCCTTTTAGTACCTGTACTTATAATGCGACACTTAATGCATACTCAGTAACAAACGGATAAAAATCACTGAGTTCATAACTAGTTGTCTTTTTCTGATACCATCATCAACTTTGCCCTTACGAACATGTATTTGTGCCGTTTTCAATATGAATCTATAGACCCAAGACCTTTTTGGTAATTCTTTTGTCAGTTGGCAGCAGATTTTTTTTCACTGCTGTATATGTTTGAGATATCTTTCCCTATCTTTACAGTTGCGGCTTTTTTTTTTCACACTTAATCACTTTATTATTTCTTTTTAATTTTTTTTTTTTTTTTTTGCTAAATTCATTTTTCTTACTTTCCAACACTGCTTCATTCTTTCCATTTCCTACTATTTTATGATGTAATTTTCTTAGACCTTTTGTCGCTACCTTCGGTCGGAGTTTTTTAAATTTTCTTTCCGTTAATGACACATCCTTGTCATACAAACCTTTCTATTCGTATGCAAGCTGTTTGCTGCTATATTTTCTTGGTTATTCTAATATCCTTCCCAAATATTCCAACAGATCTTTGAAGCCTACTTTATCGAACGTCATTTTATCATCTATAAACACGAGTACACTTCTTTCTGCGTTTGTATAGATATTTTTTTTATAAATTCTGAGCATTAATATCACGTTCATTGTTCCAGGTTCGTTGTAGAACCAGCACTATTCTTGTATTTCCGTTGTGATTCAGCTGCGCGCGCTGTTTATTAGAATTTGTTTTTAATATGGGCAATTGAATGACAAAGGAAAATAAATTTTGTGAAGATTTTTCCTATCTAAATGATTTCTTCAGTCTAATGTTTATTGATGGAATCTTGGAGGTAGGGGGGCAACAAAATACAAACTTCTATTATACACATCCCCCCTTGAGGAAATCCTGATGATACAGGAAATGGTACGTATACATTCTTAATTTTCTGGAATCCGATGCTTAAAGATGCACGAAATGGCGTTCTACTATATTTGTCGTTTCCAAATAGTCAACTTTATAATAGTAGTTTTAACAAAAGGGCGAAATTCTTTCTATTTTGATAAATTTCAGTCTAAACAAAGCCGTTACACTTTTAAATAAATCTGCATACTTTAATTTGAAACATTGTTTCAGACTTATTACGATGAATGGCAAAACAAAATTTTTCAATCGATAGAATACGTCACATAGGATTTATTTCAATTTTAACCTTTAATATAAGTTTGTAGTGCCCGAGGAAATGTATAGCTTGTGAAGTTGTATGAATCATTATCAATAAAATGTCAGAATATTGTTCCAGGTATACGTGCGTTTGATTTCAAAATACAGTAAGAATTTAGTATAACAGTTAACGCCCAATACAACCGGACATAATAACAATACGTTGCTTACTTTACCATCACAAGTATTTCTCGCTATCATTCGATTTCTTCACCTTTCTTCACATTCAGTTTTATCTCGTTGAAGCTCTTTTCCTTCTTGAATTAAGAACGGCATCTCCTTCTGAAATAATTCTTTGCAGCAGAACACCTTCCTACGTATCCGTTGTCTTCCAGATAAGGTGAATTTATGTCAAGAGAATTATTAGTGTATCGCTCTGAGTGCCACTGTCATGGAAAAGGAAGTGCCGTGTATTTCAACCTCATAGGAGGATTTAATTCATATTGATCCTTAGCGGATTTTGAAGTTATCGCCAGACAGCACATGGGATTTTTTTTTCTTGCGTATCAGGCCACGTAATGAAACATCACCATACCGAGAAATAGAATTTACAGCCACATGTTTGCATATACATATAGACAGTTCAAATGTAATAGAAATTCTCTTTCTCTCACGCTTGTCTCTCACTCTGTGTCTTTCTCTCACGCTTGTCTCTCACCCTGTGTCTTTCTCTCTCGCTTGTCTCTCGCCCTGTGTCTTTCTCTCTCGCTTGTCTCTCGCCCTGTGTCTTTCTCTCTCGCTTGTCTCTCGCCCTGTGTCTTTCTCTCTCGCTTGTCTCTCGCCCTGTGTCTTTCTCTCTCGCTTGTCTCTCACCCTGTGTCTTTCTCTCACGCTTGTCTCTCACCCTGTGTCTTTCTCTCACGCTTGTCTCTCACCCTGTGTCTTTCTCTCACGCTTGTCTCTCACCCTGTGTCTTTCTCTCACGCTTGTCTCTCACCCTGTGTCTTTCTCTCACGCTTGTCTCTCACCCTGTGTCTTTCTCTCACGCTTGTCTCTCACCCTGTGTCTTTCTCTCACGCTTGTCTCTCACCCTGTGTCTTTCTCTCACGCTTGTCTCTCACCCTGTGTCTTTCTCTCACGCTTGTCTCTCACCCTGTGTCTTTCTCTCACGCTTGTCTCTCACCCTGTGTCTTTCTCTCACGCTTGTCTCTCACCCTGTGTCTTTCTCTCACGCGTGTCTCTCACCCTGTGTCTTTCTCTCACGCTTGTCTCTCACCCTGTGTCTTTCTCTCACGCGTGTCTCTCACCCTGTGTCTTTCTCTCACGCGTGTCTCTCACCCTGTGTCTTTCTCTCACGCGTGTCTCTCACCCTGTGTCTTTCTCTCACGCGTGTCTCTCACCCTGTGTCTTTCTCTCACGCGTGTCTCTCACCCTGTGTCTTTCTCTCACGCGTGTCTCTCACCCTGTGTCTTTCTCTCACGCGTGTCTCTCACCCTGTGTCTTTCTCTCACCCTGTGTCTTTCTCTCACCCTGTGTCTTTCTCTCACCCTGTGTCTTTCTCTCACGCGTGTGCGTCACACTGCGCCTTTCTCTACCGCTTGTGTCTCGCACTGCGCCTTTCTCTCACAAATATTATCTGTAATTTCGCCATATCTTTAGGTTTGGCTCAATGTCTTCTACTCGTGTGTGCATAGTGTTGGTAATATTATGGTCCAGTAATATAACTTTGATTGACCCAGTTTTTCTTGCTGCTGTATAGCCTCGCTCGTTTTCCACTCATTCGTCCGTGCATTGAATATTTCTGCTATGTTTGGTCTAATGCTCCCGATAAATTTCGACATTCTTGAGAAAATACAAAGGATCTATAATTTCATCTATCCTCACATCTCGATTTGTGGCGTGGATTCCTAGTCATTTGTATCAATATTTTATGCCGGTTGTTAGGATCGTATCTCAGTGGGATCTCGATCACCTGAAGTTAAACGTTCTATGTTGACTGGTAAATATGCCTCACCATTCTCAAGTTGAAATAGATTCAATAGAAAGAACTATTCTAATTGCTGTTTTTTTAAAACTTCTCGCAATTTCCACTGGTGGATTTATCTTCCTCTTCCGAGACTTTCTACATACAATCTTCAGAAATTTAAATTCAACGGCAGGAACCGTCTCTTGTCTTCCTGAAAAATGTCCATTCATTGAACTTACTACTCACTAGGGTATTCTCATTTCCTTTCACTCTCAGTAACCGATTAAACATTAGTGACGGCATTGCATTGATTGTGCTGAAAAAAAGTGCTTGATGAAAATTGATCAACCAATTTCCAAAACCTGATCGATAACAAAGCAACTGTTTTTTTTTTGTTCCGTTGTTTAGTGCCGGGCTCAAAATATTTCAGTGCTTGCTTCAATATATTTTCCACTCACTCACTCACTCACACACACAGGAAATCGCGAATTCAATATAATGTTCAATATGAGATATAACTTATTTATTTCATGGAATATTATATACTGGGTGCAAATGATTAATTATCCAAATTACGCAAGGAAAATAACACGTCAACAGATATTTACCAAACTTTATTCCATAAAATCAACATTGGCTTCAACTAACTTTTTTCAGTCAGTGAGTGCTGCCACAATCTCTACCCTCAGTTCCTTTTTGGTGTTACAAGGAGTTGGTCTCTCGCTAAAATTCAGCCACATACATAATAATCAAGGGGGTTAAAATCTGGGGAGTTATGTGGCCTGATGTTGGGGTTGTTCCAACAATCACCCTTTGGCTTAGGGCAACAATACCTCTCTAGCTATTAACCTGATTGAGGCATCGTCTCCAATCATGACCTGAATCTCCCGAAAAATTTCGGAGTTTTTTTTCTTATCAGAACGACCAGAGTAAGATTTCCGAGCTGCCCTACCTTTCTAATCAACATTATTCATTCAACTCATTCAGAATCCTCTGCGATCTTCTCGGATGGACACCCAAACACTCTGAAATTATACTACTGGTCTTACGGTGCGAATACAAAACTCTAAAGCATGCCGGATCTAAATTTCTGGTGGAGTGAATTGCGTCATGAAACTCTTTTTCTTATACACGGTTTCCCAACTGGCCCTTCTATATTGTGCAGTCGACAACTTAAAAAAAACAAACACATGCACGTAAATAAAACTATAAAATGTCGACTATTTACCCAACGTACCATATAAATTAATGTTATATGGTAAATCTTTATATTTTAAATGCTTTCATGCTTTTCCATTGATAGCGTAGGAATTGACGTTGTAATCTGGCATTCAGCTTTTCTAATTACAATCTTTGGACTTGTGTGTCTACTAAGAGATATTTCTTCACACCCTCTCTGATACGGTCATTTTACCGACATACATTGCACTTTTAAAACGTTTCTCTATTCTTTATATGTATAAGATATAGTTAAAATGTGTTTTATTGTGAAAGTATTCAGTTTTGTAGCTGGGTGTTTACATCCATTTATTTGGTCGGGGTCATTAAACTGATTTTCGCTATGCAGATCTTATTCCTTTATACACAGACATTATATATATATATATATATATATATATATATAATATATGGTGCAGCTTAATTTATATTACAATGAATCATTCATAGAGAAATTTAATTAGTAAAGTTAATGATATAAAATTGCGAAATCCCTTCGCTAACTAAATTTTAAAGATGCATTAACCCACTAAATAGCCGATGAATGTTGTGTATCATTTTTTTTTAAATTATAAAATGTATTATCTTTAAATATGCAAGTACTTTCAACGGTACCATCGGTCATCCTCAAGCATGGAAACCGAGACGATTTTTTTTCTTTTTAAATGTGTTATTGATAAGGGATACAAATTTTCGTTTTTTTATTAATATGGCCATTTAGAATTCTTTGGTTGTAGGAGTTTATCAGTCAACGTGGCAGTAATTAAATGGGTTTAATAAGTAGAATAATGTCCCAGTTGTTATACCCAAAATTTACACGTCAGTTGGGTTATGTTAAATCATATCGTGCAGTTTAATTTATAATACAATGAATCATTTATGACAAAATAAATTAGTAAAGTTAATGATATAAAATGGCGAAATCCCTTCGCTAACTAAATTATAAAGATGTATTAACCCACTAATAATAATTTTTGTATGATGAAGTTTATAATTTAAAAAAAAAACGGATCATAACATTCATCGGGTTATTAGTGTGTTAATGAATCTTTAACATTTGGTTAACGAAGGGATATCGCCATTTTATATCAACTTTATTAACTTATTTTTTGTTTGTGTGTATATATATATATATATATATATATATATATATATATAATTTACACATGCGAATCGCATTTTTATTCCTTAATTATATCCAGATTACCTTTTTCTATTTTCTTTAACCATTTCGAAATGATTTTCAACATCTTATAGACTTTTTTACGTAATAGAAATTGTAATAATGAATAATACTTCATTATAGGGCCAAAACGTATAGATTTTATTCTCCCGCTCGCGTAACGTAGTTTCTCTAAACCATATTTATATAAATATTTCAATGTTGATTGGACGGGTGAGATTTTACTCTTTGGTACACTACTTATTTAAACGCAGTACTATATAGACTGGCAATTCTTATTGTACAGTTGAAATAGCTGGATGTAATCGTATGTTTTATGCTATAGTTCATTCTCTTGCACTACTCTCTTGCGGAACTCTTCTGAGTCTTTACCTTAATTGAACTTCAAACATAAATGCAATGACATTAGTTATCTTCTGTTTACTTGGTCATTTCTAGTCTTACCATGTCTTGTTAATGATTTCCAATTTCTCATTCTTCCATATTCACTACTTCCTTGTGTCTTAGTTGCTTTATTACCCTGCTCGGGGTGAAATGAAGAAAATAATGAAAACAGTTTAGCCAATGTAATAATAACAGGGCACTGATGACGTTTGAAGCAGTGGAAACCTCTGGAACTTGGCTTAAGGAGTATTTGTGAAGAAGGAATGAATTTGAATACATTGTTAAAAACCGTTTCGACGACAGATGAGACAAAACTGTCGTGAGGTTTGATTAACCGGTCCTTAAAAATCTCTCCCGCATAATTCCTTGATGCCAGACTTGCATGAATTTTGTTTGTTGACGCGCTGAGTTGTTAGTAATGATTGATAATTGTTTAATTTCGGAAAAATGTCTGAAACATGAATTTACTACAATGTTTATTCGATTCACAGGAAGTTTATAACTTAAGCGTATATAATTGGATCAAATTTAATTAGATACTTAGTATGCCACGTTATACATTTAAGAATACATGCCTATATGCAATCTGCAGCCATGAGTAAAAGAACCAGTGTCATTAACGTCTCTATCATGGCCCATTGTTCCCCTCATTTAACTGGAGTTTTCATCTATTTCCTGAAAATAATCCACCAGGAAAAATAGTTGATTTGTTTAACGGCATATCAACTCCTTGTGGGTCATTTAATGCCGAAATTGCATATACAATTTTCCGTGGAGAAAATTACTGGAAGTAGATATTTGAGTTTTACTTTGTAGTTTTATTGCAGTTATATTTTGGAGTAGTTTGATTTAAGAAATTGTCGGATAATATATGGATTAATGTCGTGACAATGTTCATGTTGGTGGTTTGGTTTTGTTTAGGAACAGATCCATTTCTATGGGTTATTTAATGCCGAAATTTAAATATTTTGAACACAATTATATGGCTTCAACTAAATATATTTTGAACGTAATTGTATGCATTCAGCTACAGATAAAATGCATTGTGGCTCTTTGTACGATGAAATTTATTGTTAGAATTCTATTATAATTTGTATTTCTGGTCATATTGCTTTAAAAATGTATTGGTATTTTTTTAAATAACTATTTTTTAATACATTCGTATTGGTTTGGGGTGCACTATTTACCCATGACTGGAGCCCTAACGAGGTCAGACTGGACCTGGGGACAACCGCAATTTCGAAATCTCTCAATCAGTGGTATTGCTTCCTAATATAGTTTATCGTCATGTTCATGACTTCCCAGAAAAAAATGAATTGGCTACCATTTATTTATGTAAAATATGTCCTGTCTTACGATCCCGTAAGTTTTGGTTAAACCCAGTGTGGCATTGTAGTCACTCATAAAGATGTTGTTGTTTTTTTATTCATCGGGAGTGAATTTGCTATCGATCAGCTAGTTGAGTGATGTGTGGCCTATTGAATTGAGAGGAATACTCCCGAGAATTATTTTATGGCGCTTTTCATTAAATCGCGATCATCAAAGGAAGCGATTCGCACGAAATATTCGAGAGTTCCTATTACATTCAAATCGATTTTGTGTAGCTCATTGAAAACTTCCTTGCAAAACATCGAATATATCACACGTGTTTCAGATCGAAAACTAATTATTACTAAATTCTTGTAAATGTGCAATTACGTCCCGATCTCCTAATGCCTTGTTTTTTATGATCTTATTTGCGTTCAAGTTTTGGTTCCCTTCATATTAGCATGTACACGCGAGCGTACATACACACAAACACATATACATAAGGGCACACGTGTACACACATACAGGCACAGGCGCGCATGCACTCTACACAAAATATCCACACGAAAACAGACGCGGACTGATTTACATGCATAGATATATACATGCAAACTGATGCACACACACACACACACACACACACACACACACACACACACACACGTAGACTCACCTGCGCGCGCATACTCAGAGGCGAATACGTGGGCAGACCCACGCGCGCATACTCAGAGGCGCATACGTGGGCAGACCCACGCGCGCATACTCAGAGGCGAATACGTAGTCAGACCAACGCGCGAATACGCACATGCTCACACATGCGTGGACACATACTCTCTCTCACACACACGCACTCTCTCTCACACACACACACACACATACTCACACCAAAATCATAGATCTTCGAATGGGATGTTTATCATGACATTTGCCTGGTCATGCGTTAAAAAAAAATCAATCTTGATGTGGAGATAAAATTTTAAGACAAAATGATAAATCGTTCTTCTGGAAAGGTTTACGAATGGAAAGATTAATCGATTTGTTCAATGTAAAATTATAGACTTTCTGTTGCCTGATGTGATTTCATATATCTTAATAAACGGTTTTATACTAGAAGCGATATAACTAATTTTTCGAGCAAGTAATTTTCCTCCATTATCCGAACTTTTGGTCATTTAATAAATATAAAAAATAAAGCATTTATACAGAAATACTTTATTTTTAAAGTAAATGTTTCACACGTAATATTAGAAATAACCAACTGATTTGGGGATCATTTTCTGGCTTAGTTATATGAGCATTATATATTGTACGTTACAGATAATCTCAGAAAACCGTAAAATCTATGGATATAGATTTTTTTCTCATCTCTCTCATTGATCTCTCTAGGCTTATTAATTTTCTATCAAATATGATCTTCAAAAATGTAAAGGCGATAATCATCTCGTTGAACCTTGCGCTTTTAATGTGTTTCTTGAAATATGTTTTACTCCTTCTTCTGTCTCTCTCTCTCCTCTTTCTTCTGTCTCTCTCTCTCCTCTTTCTTCTGTCTCTCTCTCTCCTCTTTCTTCTGTCTCTCTCTCTCCTCTTTCTTCTGTCTCTCTCTCTCCTCTTTCTTCTGTCTCTCTCTCTCTCTCCTCTTTCTTCTGTCTCTCTCTCTCTCTCCTCTTTCTTCTGTCTCTCTCTCTCTCTCCTCTTTCTTCTGTCTCTCTCTCTCCTCTTTCTTCTGTCTCTCTCTCTCTCTCCTCTTTCTTCTGTCTCTCTCTCTCTCCTCTTTCTTCTGTCTCTCTCTCTCTCCTCTTTCTTCTGTCTCTCTCTCTCTCCTCTTTCTTCTGTCACTCTCTCTCTCCTCTTTCTTCTGTGTCTCTCTGTCTGTCCTCTTTCTTCTGTGTCTCTCTGTCTGTCCTCTTTCTTCTGTGTCTCTCTGTCTGTCCTCTTTCTTCTGTGTGTGTCTCTCTGTCTGTCCTCTTTCTTCTGTGTGTGTCTCTCTGTCTGTCCTCTTTCTTCTGTGTGTGTCTCTCTGTCTGTCCTCTTTCTTCTGTGAGTGTCTCTCTGTCTGTCCTCTTTCTTCTGTGTGTGTCTCTCTGTCTGTCCTCTTTCTTCTGTGTGTGTCTCTCTGTCTGTCCTCTTTCTTCTGTGTGCGTCTCTCTGTCTGTCCTCTTTCTTCTGTGTGTGTGTCTCTCTCTCTCTGTCCTCTTTCTTCTGTGTGTGTGTCTCTCTCTCTCTGTCCTCTTTCTTCTGTGTGTGTGTGTCTCTCTCTCTCTGTCCTCTTTCTTCTGTGTGTGTGTGTCTCTCTCTCTCTGTCCTCTTTCTTCTGTGTGTGTGTCTCTCTCTCTCTGTCCTCTTTCTTCTGTGTGTGTGTGTCTCTCTCTCTCTGTCCTCTTTCTTCTGTGTGTGTCTCTCTGTCTGTCCTCTTTCTTCTGTGTGCGTCTCTCTGTCTGTCCTCTTTCTTCTGTGTGTGTGTCTCTCTCTCTCTGTCCTCTTTCTTCTGTGTGTGTGTCTCTCTCTCTCTGTCCTCTTTCTTCTGTGTGTGTGTGTCTCTCTCTCTCTGTCCTCTTTCTTCTGTGTGTGTGTGTCTCTCTCTCTCTGTCCTCTTTCTTCTGTGTGTGTGTGTCTCTCTCTCTCTGTCCTCTTTCTTCTGTGTGTGTGTGTCTCTCTCTCTGTCCTCTTTCTTCTGTGTGTGTCTCTCTCTCTCTCTGTCCTCTTTCGTCTCCTCCGTATCTCCTCTTTCGTCTCCTGCGTATCTCCTCTTTCGTCTCCTCCGTCTCTCTCGTCTCCGTCTCTCCTCTTTCGTCTCCTCCGTCTCTCTCGTCTCCGTCTCTCCTCTTTCGTCTCCTCCGTCTCTCTCGTCTCCGTCTCTCCTCTTTCGTCTCCTCCGTCTCTCTCGTCTCCGTCTCTCCTCTTTCGTCTCCTCCGTCTCTCTCGTCTCCGTCTCTCCTCTTTCGTCTCCTCCGTCTCTCTCGTCTCCGTCTCTCCTCTTTCGTCTCCTCCGTCTCTCTCGTCTCCGTCTCTCCTCTTTCGTCTCCTCCGTCTCTCTCGTCTCCGTCTCTCCTCTTTCGTCTCCTCCGTCTCTCTCGTCTCCGTCTCTCCTCTTTCGTCTCCTCCGTCTCTCTCGTCTCCGTCTCTCCTCTTTCGTCTCCTCCGTCTCTCTCGTCTCCGTCTCTCCTCTTTCGTCTCCTCCGTCTCTCTCGTCTCCGTCTCTCCTCTTTCGTCTCCTCCGTCTCTCTCGTCTCCGTCTCTCCTCTTTCGTCTCCTCCGTCTCTCTCGTCTCCGTCTCTCCTCTTTCGTCTCCTCCGTCTCTCTCGTCTCCGTCTCTCCTCTTTCGTCTCCTCCGTCTCTCTCGTCTCCGTCTCTCCTCTTTCGTCTCCTCCGTCTCTCTCGTCTCCGTCTCTCCTCTTTCGTCTCCTCCGTCTCTCTCGTCTCCGTCTCTCCTCTTTCGTCTCCTCCGTCTCTCTCGTCTCCGTCTCTCCGCCGTCTCTCCTCCGTCTCTCTCGTCTCCGTCTCTCCGCCGTCTCTCCTCCGTCTCTCTCTCCTCCGCCTCCTCCGTCCCTCTCTCCTCCGCCTCCTCCGTCCCTCTCTCCTCCGCCTCCTCCGTCCCTCTCTCCTCCGCCTCCTCCGTCCCTCTCTCCTCCGCCTCCTCCGTCTCTCTCTCCTCCGCCTTCTTCTTCACCTTCTTCTTCACCTTCTTCTTCACCTTCTTCTTCACCTTCTTCTTCACCGCAGCACAATTTTTTTTTCCACTCATATATCGTTTTATTCTTACTTATCCCCAATCTGAACAGAAGTACGCATAATTTCTGTGCCAAAGGCTAGCCGTACGTGGTAACTAGCGAACGAGCATATTATATTAAGTTATTCATCATTAATGACGAAACTTATCTGTCATATTTTCATGTTTTATTGGCTACAGCAACATGTATTTGATAAATAGCGTATTCCTAATTGGAAGATATATTATTACGATATTTGTTAATATGAGCATTTCCAAGCTCTGTTTTTGACTCTTCTATTCTTTCGATTAGTTAGTTTTCTTTCTTTCAACATGTTTTTTGCCTCGATATTGCTTTCCGTTTCTCTTGCCTAATCATCGGAGATTACGTTCGTCTATGAAACCCTAGCACACTCGGTGTTGACCTCAGTGTATTCATTTATATTTACACTCTCTATTCCTTATTCAGAATTGTTACCATAAATTTACATATCCTAATGTGTGTGTGTATCTCTGTGCTATAGTGAATTCTGCCAATTGTAACACTATTAGAACTAGTTCGAAATATAAAACTAGCTTTATTTTATAAACTGTTAATATTTCCTTAAATTATGCATAAGTCATATATGGTATATATTTAAATTATTTCAAAGGTATGCAGTGTTTATAAATAATTTGAGGATGTAAGGTGGATACGTCTGGGAATTGCAATGTTAACGAATTGTTGCAGTGTTCGGGAAAAATCTAGAATATATCATGCGTTGATTACGTTTCAGTTGGGTCTTTTTCAGTCTTAATGAAGATTGAGGACGCTATTTTGTCAGGCGTATATTTGCCCAATTCATCTTATATTCTTCTCAGAATGTAATTCCTTAGAATCTTTTATTTTGAAAATTCACAATTATAAGAGGAAACTTCTGAAGCAGCTTATGAATTCCAATTGCTAACGTGCAAGCATGGCCTTAACTGTTCGTAGGAATGGCATAGCTTTACAAAATACATATCTAATACCTAAATGCAAAAGCAGAGTTCGAATTCCAGACAAAACTATTGCATTCACTTACGTGCTAATAGCTTTGGGAAAGGTATGAATCCTTTTCCCACCTCTCAGCTATGGGTAAATAGCAGGACAGACTGAGTTCTATAGCCTTGGATGGCAACTGGTCTACCGCAGAAAGAAATGGCAACAAACTGCGGGAAAAAATCTACCTCGTCAGTCATGTATCACAAAGATACATAATTGCCCACGCGTGTATCACGCAAGGTAAATAACTAACTGAAAAGACATTGTAGGTTCTTCCGAGCCGCTCACAGATTTGTAACACATTTTCTATCACGTTATTTTCGTCTTTCTGTCTCGAGACAAATCTCTTATATACGATTAACCGAAGTATTAATAATTAATTTATCTCTGAAAGAAACTTGACACAAGCTCTTGTAGATCTCGTAATGGAAAATATTCCTTATACTCCTCATTCAGAATGTCTAAGCTATTTGAATGTCTTATATTACGATCATTGTGGTCGGGTTAACTGAATAAGATTTATAGTGGGATAAGAATCCTCAAGTCAATCTTCCTCGCCATTGCCTCGTTTATTCTGAATTTGGAAAGTATTTGAAGTTGTCTCATACTAAGATAATTTTGCTCCTCTGCTCATTGTGCGATTATTTTTTTCCTGCTTGATTTACGAGGCTTTAAGATAATATTAAGGAAATTGGGACCATCCCATTTCATCAAAGAAAAGATAACCAAGCACAAATGTCCAGATTCTACCATTGTATATGGGAGCAGTTAACCCTTATTTCTATATGGCAGGTGAAACATTCAGCAAAAAGACTTTCATCTGCACCAGGCAATATTATAATTTTTTTTTTTTTTACACTAATGGTAATCAATCTTTTCTTTTTTTTTTATATTGTAAATTATGTACATATTTTGTGCGTTTGAAATGATCAAGTACAAAATAAGGTTTATAAATCAGTCTTAGTAAATTGCAAAGCAACACTTATATTATTGCAATTTGAACGCTTTCCTTGTATTAATATCCTCATAATGGTTGCCTATTTCATAACGTTTTTAGTCCACGTATTTATATTCTATTCACTCGACTGTTCTATTTAATGCTTGCTGATGAAGATCTTTGTAATGTATCTTGTCTACTCAAAGCAACGACTGTATACATTTTCAGCTCCTAATTCCAACAATTTAAAGAAGTCTTGTATTTATTAGTCTATGTATCCTGTAAGATTCTCTTTGATAAGTGGGAAGCATAATAAGCTGAATTATCAAATACAATGGTAGGTGGCGCCACCTTACCTTACATGATATAATTACTTATACGTATATCAGTTCCAGTGCATGGAAAGGCAACGTGAACTATTGTGTAAAGTGCACAGATATCTAGAGATCACGGGTCAAAATCTAGCCCAGTGGTTCCTAAACGGTGCGGTGGAAGAGGATAGCAGGTGTGATGGAAGGACTGAAAGACAATCAAAGATTTAGAATGTTTTAAAAAATTCATATGCCAAAAATAAATGATTTAAAAAAAATTAAAATATAATTGATTACTTGTAACTGCATGTGTGTGTCCAAGTATAAATAGTTATAAATAATTGACAGATTTATCATTGTGATATTTTTGCATTCGCAAATTGAAGAAAGTTAACAGAATTTTTTAAATGTTCTAGTCTAACCAAAGTGCTTCTGAACAATTCTGTAAGCGATACCATTTTGGCTTGCTACAATCAATCGTCTTTTATTGTAGGAGCAATTTTTTATGAGTTAGCGCTCCATGTAATGTCTGTTAACAAGCAATGTTTACGATTTGTAATCCATTGTCGCCGTCATTTTTTTTTTTTTTGTATTTCTTCAATTCTCCTTCGATGCGATATCATTTTCAGCCGATATCTTAACAAGAAAACCTTTGACGAATGTTACAGAAATTGTTTCAGACAGTTATTGTGATGATTACCAAGTAAGTAAAGTGGACCTCACAAGAAACATGCCAAACGATCCTGATAAATTATGTCACTGAGTAAAGTCAGACATCTTCAAACAAGTAAATTATCTAGAACTCAAAGTTAACTAGAAAAAGAACGCTTTTCTGTATAACAGTGTGTCCTTCGAGTAACAGACAGAAAGACCCACAGAGATGAGAGAAATGGGCGAGACCACTCGCAGCAACACGGAAATGAAGACACGCCTGTTAGAATCTTCACACTCACCTACACCTCAGATCCGCCTCGCTTTTCTACAGTAGAAGGCTACTAACGAATAAAAATACTTCTACAATTGGTTCAGTTTTATTTCGTGGAAAAGAGATTACCAAAGAGTTATTCTCTAGCCAAAGGCGTTTGTATAGAAGGTGCTGCCTGAGAAAGAACCCGGCTTCTAGTACGAGCTAAAACCCAATACTACATTTGAATAATTTCTATTTTGATTAGTGGACACGAAAATTTAGCACATTCAATCGTTATTCTTTGTCTTATCTATATCGGGGCATCGCACACTAACAAAAAACCTTTTGAAAGTGGATATACAGAAATAGAAAGTATTTTGGTCTCAGACCTTCTGAGGCTGACCTTTAAGGTCAGATAATAAACGAAATTTGGGATGTCGATTTTGATTGGCTGAGACGAACGAGGGAACGAGCTATAGATTAAGGTTTTGTGGAAAGTTGTTAGTCGGACTTCGAGCGAACTAGACGTCAGATTGCGTTTGTGCACATCCACCAAGCGTCTGAGGTCTTTCGAGATTTGGTTGTTACAAGTAAAAGGAAATGGACGTTTGATATTTTTGTGTTTTCAAGCGGATCCCTAATTTGCGGTGTACTAAGCCCCACTTGATAGAATATATACCCGTCGAACTGGTTAATAAAGCAGTAGGATTTAAAATCCCTTTTGAAGTTCCGATTTTGCCTCCGAACAAACAACTGGTAATTGGCAGCCGAAATAAGACATCTTTCTTGTGAAATCGACGCTGTCGCCCTCAAGAGAAACCCAGAAGCGTCTATACAACACTGAGACGATTCTAAAACGAGTGTCGGTAATTTTTAAACATACGCTGTTTTGATGACAGGTTAAGACAAATATAAGAAGGTAAATAAATCTAATAAAACAAGCAAAACGGATAAACCGTTAATAGTAATAAGGAAGAATGCATAGTTGCCTTCAAAAGACAGACCGTGATGCAAATTACATACCGGGGATTCCATAATTAAGCTGGACATGTTGAACTGTATTGGGAGCGCAGGAACAGACTGAAAATGTCATAGAAATACACCGTCGTATAAAATAGTGGAAAATGCTTTTCAGAAAATAAACAAATAAAGTGTTAGGAAATTATCCATAGAAAACAAGATATATGGTATATGGGGAAAAGTTCGTGCGAGGTGATAAAGTAGTTTGTGGATTATCTCACATAGCTTTGCTAGTCGTTTGGGGTCGTTCTTAAGCAGCTATAAAACAAAAGTATAACTTTCTTTAATTCTGAGCATTTTCTCTATCTCTCTGATCTGTCATGGAAATATGATTACTAAATAAGAATTAATTAACGATATTTTCCAAGGAAAGTATATATTGTGCACTTCTCGAAATCCTGGAAACACACTCTCTTCCTTTTGTTTTGTTAGTCTCTAGGCTAATTTATTCAAATGTCTAATGCAATTACAGGGCCGGAGTTTATGCATCTATAGATTGCGAGTCTGTACAACATTTCACTCCTCATCGGCAAATATTTGTGTAATTATCTTTTATTACCTGCAAATAAATGAATATGCATCGCATATTTAACTCTTTAGGAATATATATATATATAAATGATTGTACTGTTTGTGGAAAGATTAGGAACAAACATTTTTTTTGTATTCGCTTATGAGTAATCCGAACTGTATATAGCGATCGGCGTTACTTTTACACTCTTTAAGATGAAAAAGTTGGCTGAATATATGTATGTAGCCGGAAAGGAGTTCCACAAACTAGAATTTCAAGAAAAATTGTTAGCATAGAATTTATTCTTACATTCAACCAAACAACTGAAAATCTGAGATCTCGATGCCAGTCTAGTAGATTGATTAATTTAATGATTTAAGTACTACAGCGCAAGGTTTAGCCACTCATACACTCACTCATACACACATATATATATATATATATATATATATATATATATATATATTCTTGTGTATTTGTCTATCTCTCTTTAATCACTTCTAGCTCTCTTAAGAGTTCCTACCATATGTAAATAGACCGACACCACAACCTTTATTTGAATCTATTTGCAAAAAAATAATTCTCTACGAATGTTGTTCAATATTGGCATTAAGGAAAGGAAGAATCTTGTTCCGAACTTTTTCTTTAAATCCCTCACAAACTAACTATGACCTTTCAAAATATATATTCAAATACATTTGTATGTAAATGAAACCTAACATCGGAAAAAATCCTGTAACATTTTTAAAATAATAAAGCACACTGAAAAAAATATAAATCCCAATTATTTAGGGTTTGTAAGATTTTCCTGTATACTTTGAGTCAATAGTAATTTTTAAGTCCGAGAAAAATTAGAAAATTCCATATAATATATTCATATGAAAATGAAGTACTAGAATAAGAGCATGTAACATTACTACGAAAAAATGCAATTTGTTCTTGACGCAAATTGGTATATTTTTTGTCCTGATCTCAGATATGCAACAATGATACTAAATTAATATCAGGTAATTTCCTAACAGTTCCAAAATTTAATATAGCTCAAAGAAGCCAAGACAGGCAGAAATTAACTGTCAAATGTGACAGCTGGTATAATTCCACATTAACCACTCGGTTCTCAATCCATTCCGATCAAAGAATATCGTAGATACATTTGAAAATGCTAAATCATAGACAGAATTAACATCGCATATGAAGAACTGCACCACCCGTGTATTTTGACAGTTAATTTAAACATGTCTACGGACGTAAAGCTTTAATATCAAAGAAAAAAAAATTAACAGATATCTTGTAGGAATAATCTGTTCACTTAATTTGTAAATATAAATAGCAGTAGATTTTCTGTCAGATGCAAATTTGTATTACAATATCAGCAATAAACTCGCATATATATATATATATATATATATATATATATATATAAGCGAACATAGAAGTCAACACTTAGAGGCGACAATCAGTTTCAGACTCTCCTCTAAGTGCTGACTTCTATTTTCACACGCCCTATCTCTGATATTGAGCACTTTATCCCATAAATATAGCACACTTTAAGAGTATATTTCTTTATATATATATATATATATATGCGTTACAAAGTCAATGAGGATCTGAAGAGATGCTGTATCCTGTGAAAAGAAAATCGTCAGCAGAGAAGCTGGCGCCTGTCCTGCTCACTTATACTAATGTTTGAGCGAGGCCAACTTGAATATCGGGATCAACTGCGTGTAAATATTAAGAAAAAATGGCAGCATATTGCTCGGCTCAGTGATAGCCATTTACCCGCCACTGTGACTTTATTGCACGCAGCAATGGAGGATTTTACGTTCACTTTCGGAAACGTTGCAATGGATCCTCAATCACTTGAGAAAAATGGCTTAATACAATGTCCTGTGTAAAAGCTTGCAAAAAGTCTGCAAATCTTGGGCTACACATGCGTCTCCGTAAAAGTTGCAAACCTATTAATTTTACCAAGACCTCATTTGATTGAGAATTTCAAACTACAAACACGTAACAGCATAAAATGGCTCTTTAGGTTTCTCATTTCTTTCATTGAAAATGAGCGATAGACAAAATTATTCAAATATTACACAATTTCGCTAAATTCCTTCAGGTGTTTCAACAGGATGTACGATTTAATCTACAGATTGAGAAAGTAGTTAACAATTTTGTTCGTTGTGTTTAATGAAATAACTTTTTGCTGAGTAATCTCTCTTATTGTCTCAAGTTATCTCTCATTCATCCCCTATATATATATATATATATATATAGAGAGAGAGAGAGAGAGACAGACATACAAGAGAGAGAAAGATAGCTCGAATTAAATTAACAACTAAATTATTCGATTTTTTTTTTTTTATCTAAATTAAATTTCTTGATTATTTTCATTTCTGGATCAGATTAATCAATCATTGTATGCGGCCGGCCCAAACTAATTTTCCTGAAAATCTATTCTCAAAGTTTCCACTGTAAGATTTCCGTCCTTTCTTGTATGTATGTAGTGATTTAGAATGTTGTCGAATTCTCAAAGCGCAATATGGAGCCTGAGGCCGAAATAAATTAAAAATAAAAACAATCACGAAAAATAGTAAATTACCAGACAACAGTTAATTTTATCGACAAAGTTACAGTGTATCTACCATAGTGTGTAACTTCTAATCATTTTAGAAAATAACAGAGAATTAAAGGCTCGCACTTAAGCATTTGATGCTGAATGTTTTAATTACATTATTATAAAAGTAACACTTAGTGGAAGTTATTAAATTGCTGTTTAGATTTTTAAATCTCTGCAATATTACATATTTTGCAAACGTTTTGCTCCTATTTTTTCTCTCTCATTTAATCTGGGAAGTATTTTAACAGAATAGAACATGGGACAACAGAATCCAAATACGCATTGTGATAGAAAAAAAATTACTTTCGAAATCAGTCCTAAAATAAGGCTAATTTCATCAGCAACCGGGAAAATGTGAATAATTATTTTTTTCCACTTTAATCCACTTGTCTGGTAGAGAAAGCTGGACAGATGAAATGAAAACCGAAAGGAACATAAATGATCTACAGAAGGATGCTGAAAATAAGTATATTTACGCAAAGAAAGTCTTAAGGAAAATGAAACCTAAAAAAAAAACGAAAAATATCTTATCCTCAGAATCAGAACAAACTGAAATTTCTTGGAAACATGAAGATTGATAGATCCATTTTGTACGGCGTATCAGCACTTTGCAGATTTGAATGTATGGAATATTTTTGAAAAAAAAAGGTAACAATCGTTTAGTGATGGAATGTTTAACCCATAGCTAGAGAAGATATGGATTCATACATTTTCCAATGGTAATTATGCGTAAGTGAATATAACCAAGCTGGAAATTGGATCTCGGCCCTCAGATTAACATTTCCGAGCCATTACCCATTATATTCAAGCATACAGCAACCGGTATTCAAAAGTAGTAACCCATCTATATATTGACAAGCCTCGATATGGCTTAATTTCAGTGACGTGCGGGAACAGGTGTTTCAACGTGATGAGGTCGTATGCCACAACATGAGAAAAGAAGCCTATGAGAATTTGAAGCTCATAAGGCATATCGAAGGAAAAAGTGAGTCATGCTAATGATTCGTCTGTGATGAACTTGTTTGAATGAATCTTGGCCCGTAGGAGGTGAGACTGGAGGGATATGATACAGAGAAGACATGTTCTATCTTCTCTTGAACCATTCGTGATGAGCAGTTTCGTAACAGCAAATGGTTGAAATATTTCTTGAGATACTTCAAAAGAATGATATGAGCATTTCTGAACAATTACAATTGGAATTTATGCTCAAGTTTTTAATCACTTCACCTCCAAGCATAACGGATATGCCTCTAGTACGCAGGAGTGTGTACTTGGAGTGAAATTGAGAAAAAAGACTGGGTATAGGTGGAATAGAGAAAAATGTAAAATATGGCAATTGACGCTGCATTTAAATTTTTGAAAATTGTAGTTATCAGCGAAGCAAGTAAACGAATATCGTCCCACAGGCGGGAAGTGCGAGAAAAATGTTGAAGTGGCGTATATATTTCCCTATTTCAACAGTAGTTTTTATCTGTATATTTCTGAGATGAGGTATTATGTACAATATTTACATTATTCGGACTATTGTCTTCATCTTTGTCGCCATATTTATTACAACGTTTCGGCCTTCTTCAGGTTGTTGGAATGCCGAACTGAACCCTTTATTTCGCTCACTGGGGTAGACTGTTCTAGTTCCACGTTTTAAAGGATGTCAGTTATCTCCTGTTAATTCCCCTCTCCAAGTTCTTCAAGCCTTAACCGGGTATTGAACTCATACTCATTGGGTCCTGTCACTGGGTCTAACTAACGACTTTATCCTCTGTGCTATGTGTCCTTGAGGACATCTGTGTATGAATTTCTGGGTATTATAAACCTAATGTCAGTTTTTATTTTCTCTATTTCGGTAGGTGGTGACGTGATGCCATTCTGGTAGCACGTTTAAATTTAGCTAGTCGGGGCTCCAGGGGTGGGGGACACTTCAGAACAGTTGTGAAGAAAATATTTGTAGAACATACAGCGAAGTCACGTCGGTGAGGAAGTGACAAATTCGGGACACCAAGTCACGTACGTTAAATGACACATTTGTAAAGCTACGATCAAATCGCGATATCTCATTAGCTACTATGAAACTGTTAGTCTTTAACGCTATTGGTGAATTTTTTTTCAATCACTTGCAGTTTCACTCTATTAAAATGTTATTGAAGTGTTCTTGTATAAATTTTCAGATGCTCCAAATTTTAAATTTTAAATTGGCAACACATCTTGTGACGGTACTTATGAATTTTGAGTGCTTAACTCCTGGAGGATTTGCTCACAGTCTAAAAAGGAGACTGAAAGCAAGAGAGGTGTGATTCGACAGAAGAATGCAGAAAATATTATCCAGGAGATGCCAAGAAAATCGGTACAAAACGTACACTTGTCATTATAAAAACAAGTCTGTTACTTCAAGTAACATAATGAGGAATGATGATTTAGAGAATTTCATATTCAGCGGTCATAGAACTAAAAATGTGACGCCAAAAATCTGAAGACGCATTGGAAAATAATTTTAAAAAAATGCATCACAAACGCTACAAAAAATATTTAAAAAAATATTTTAGGAATAAAGAAATATCTTTGGTGTTATATTAGTTCTCTTGAATGTCTGTGAATGCTGGAAAATATATCTAAAGATGAAGAGACGTTAGACAACATAAATGTTTCTACGGAAGGATGCTGAGAAAGCTACGGATTTAATATACAAGTAAAGAAAAATGTTGAGGACAATGGAAACAAAGTTCGCTCCTATATGTAATCACAATAGGTAAATTGTTATTAGGAAGACACGATGAGGAAAGATTTGCAAAGTATGACACTGTTATGAAATAAAGAGGCAAGATAGAAACATTTTTTTCTTACAGTAAGGTTTATCGTGCAAAAGGCCCGGGGGCTACTTGAGGTAGAATGCAACAGAGAAAGATTAGGCGGATACGTGGAGAAGATAACGGTTAACACTGAAATTGAAAAGGTTAAGATTTTAGAGATCGGTTAAACATCCTCTTGGACGTTTGTTCCACGGAGTAATTATTCTTGGGAAGAAGGTTTTCGAGATGAACTTACTTCGCACCAATGGAATACGGAAAGAATAAGCGTGGTTCGCTACACTGTACATAACATGGCTGGTGTTAGCCGGGAACGTTAGAGCTGGTGGATCTAAGGAATGTCGTTCGTCTGAGCACTTCCCATGGAAGTGGTGATAGAGCAATGTGGGGATTGTTACATCTCGTCTATGAGATCGGGGTTACAGAGTAGAAAATAGCTTGTTACCAACTATGATGCGGTGACGCTTTTTGGGCTTTAACGAGACTGAAACGTGAGGTCTATAGATTTTTCAGTATATTTTTTGGACGGCAGAATAGGGATTGGCATGTAGATGTAGGGACAAACATTGCTCAGAGCTGCAAAGGATAGGAATTTGGGGAGTTTTGCTATATTGACAAATAAACTATGCAACCTCTAAAATCCGTTCGATTCAAAATATATCGAAAAATCCAAGAGACATAAAAAGCTCAACATAAACGGTGTATTAAAAACAAGAAATGATCGCATTTGAAAAGTGTGAGGTATAATGAAAAATATTCTCTTCTAAAAATACAGGTTCATTTGTACAGATGTTTAGTTGTGAAACGGGCAACATTTTTAGCCAACCGTAATGAAGGCTTGAGCTAATACCAGGAATCCGTGAAGGCGGATTGATTTCGCTATAAATATTCTAAAGGAAGATAACGCGACATTTACTTATGACTTCGTATTTGGCGACAACCGAAGCATGACGTGCAGCGGATATTACTTCGGTGCGTTGCAGGGAGATCACCGCAGTCTCCTTCACCAGAGAGAAACTGTTAGCCATCTCCCCCCCAAGTCGCAACTTACAAACACATCGTGATATGAAAACGAAAAATAAGTAGACGAAGAACATAAAATAAAATTAATACGAAATGACTCCATAAAGGAAGTGATATTTTCAACAAGTCTATTTTTCTGTTTCATGACATTTCAGCTGCAAAACTCGGTTATTTTCTTTGGTTGTTGTCAAATTTGTCATTCCTTAACGATGTCTTCCATTTTATTCAAGTTTCAAACGGACTTTATATTTTTCTATTTTTCCGATAGGAAATTATATTCTTTGGTTTTTATTATAATACAATTCTAATTGAAAATATTCCCTTTCACTGGATCTTTTGTTGAAGAAAAGGACGTTGTCCATTGCTGCAATACCGCCATTTGTCATAATGGCTTTCAAAACAAGAAAAAATTACTTTGTCAGACGAATCTTTGTTCCTTAACCAAAATAGGAAGAGGAAAACTAAGAAAAGAAAACAAAAGTTTACTGGATGTTTCATTCTCTTGAAAAAGATCAGATGATCTATAATCTGAAACCTAATAATCTAAACAACAATTGTAAGGATTGAAAATCAGAATAATTCATTGAAAAATGATTTTTCCTTTCAGAAACGCATGATAGGAAAAATACGTGTTCTATATATCCGGCGTACATGCCGGACGATTTAATGTAACCAAGAGGTGTAAATTATATCGCCTGAGAGATAGATATCTTTTCTTCTACATTTCTCTGCTTTGGAAAAAAAATGTAAATACCGAGAAAACATTTCAACATCCAATGATCCAATAAACATTGCACTATGCGTATTATCAACAACTCATTATCCTTCTATTTCCTCATCGCTGAGTATTTGATTATTGGTTGTCTTTCACTGTCAAAATATATGAAAGGAATAACGAAATTGATTAATGTGTAAAATACAATAATGAAAAATGGGTTAGAACATAGCCATCTTCTTCCCAGGTGTCCCTTTAAGGGTGTATTTGGGGCGCAGCTCGTCAGAACAACTAACTGAAAATACAGATGAGGCAAACGGAGATACAGCACCGTGGTTAGAATTTTAATGAATCCTAGATGGCAGGTCATGAACTTAAACATGACAGATTCTTCTGAGAATTTTGTCATTGATCTTTAAATAAATCACAAAGTGACAAGGCCTGATGTGACTGCAATATTCAATGCATAGACGAATAATAGACATATATTTACAAGAAAGATTTGGGCGAGAAACATTGTCTAGTACGACATAATGAAGTAACTTACGTAGCTTCAGCCATAGCAGCTGATTCCATATAATCCTTTAACTTCATGTGAGGTGGCAAAATATTTTCTTTGATACGATTAAAAGAATGCAGTTAAGCTTTTGGATGCTTTAAAATTTAACCAACCCTATCTTCGTCCAGTTAACACGTTGTAGATCATGAGATTAACGGCCAATTTTACCGTATTGAACTGATTAGAAATAGAATTAAGATAATGGTAAATGATATCTCGAAAGTGGCTAAAAATGATTGAATATAAGCTTTAGAAAAACATTCTTATTTACATTTTAGAATGAGACGTACATAATTTTGTCTTATGATCTTCAACAAGGGTCTTTGTATGTGTGCGTATTTTAGCAGTATTCTAACTGTAGCTTTACAGATCAGACCAGACGCCAGTTTCGTTCTCAGGATGCATCATCTTCCAGTCAAACGATTCTGATTTAAAATTAACTCTTTTGATAGATTGTCACCCACGAAATAGAACCATACTAATTTTGTAATAGTAGGGATCTGATTTTATTCCGGTTGTAAACTACTGCAATAGACAAGCGAACCAGAGATAGAATGAAGTGCGAGGTAGGCGAACAGACTAACAGATCTGTCCACAATTTCACATCACTGCAAGACGGTCTAGCGCAGGGGTGGGCTAACAACGGCCCGCGGGCCACATGCGGCCCGCCAAACGATTTCGTGCGGCCTGCTTCAAAATGTTATTTATTAAAACTATATTTTTCCTTTAAAAGCCCTTTATTTTGCCAATTTTATATATCAATTATTTTGGTTCATATATACTATGCGGCCCAGTAAAACTATAAATTTTTAGAATGCGTCCCTTGTACTAAAAAGTTTGCCCATCCCTGGTCTAGCGTCACTCTTCAAGGGTTCTCTGTCTCCAAGTAGTCCTGGCCAATCTCAGAGATTGTATTTTCTGTTTAAATTCATTCTCATTCATTGACCCACTTTGGCAGGGTCGTTTGCCATGTCTTTTTGAAGATCTCATTTTAAATGTAAATAAGAATGTCTGAAAGATTTTATGTGAAGGCCCATATGTTTTCATTTAAAAAGATATCGGCTGACATATTGCTACACATCTTAGGCCTTTGTATTCACTTTCCTACAAATAGTTTTTAAAATGAATGAATTACTTCAGACGCACTGCATAGCGAGAAGTTAGCAGCGGGGCCCACCGGTTTCCATAGCATTGGTTGACGACCAGTCTAGTAAAAGAACGCTAAAATAAAATTCTCTCTAGCATTAAGCTAGCAACAACACCCCGAAAAGTCTACTTGCTATACTGTGGCACTTACTAGGGAAAAACCTCTTGGCTCAATCAAAACGATAAAAAAGATAATTCGATAATGTCTTCTGAAAATTCCTCGATTTATATATGGGAACTCTGACAGTTTTTTCCCGATCAACCTTTTTTCCACGTTTTCCACTAATGGTTGATTTATTCTTCTCAAATGAGCAACTTTGTCTTTGTCTCTAAAGTCTGCTCACACATGATGTTTCCGATTAAGTTGCAGTGTTGCTTTGATTCCTCGGCAACAGCCTTGATTAGTAACCATTTATAGTAAGTGTTTCTTATGTCTTGTATTAGATTAAAGATTGCAGAATCGAAAGCATTCTTTATATAAATTTTCTCATTAATTCTTTTCATTTGATATATTCTGTCAAGCTTTCGGTTTTGCCTAAAATTGTTTAATTATCACTTTAAAACAAACGTTATCTATTTAGAATGTTGCTGTATATAACATTCAACATCTCTGTAGGTTAATTTTGACTGATATATATGCGGATGGTGTAATGGATAGCAGCTGTTATTGAGAAATCTGAAAGTCACGTTCGAATAAAAGTCGATTTTGATACATGCGACGATCTTCTCCATCAGCTACGGGTTAAATAATTAAATTTGTATATGGAAAATAATTACTCTGAAAAAAAATACATTCGTGCAATACAAAATGTTTTGGATTTATGTAAATTCACAGCAGAATAACCCATAAAAAAGATCAAATAATTTTACCACGATTCTTCTATTCGGCTTGGTTTCTTCATAGATAAAGTTATTTCACTTATTTCTCCTAACAATGTCCCTTGTACATTGCCTTCTTTTTCCTCATATATTATTTGTTTTTTGTTTTCACTTTGTCTCTCCTGTATCTCGGCTGGATTCATCCGCTAATATTTTGTTTATTTTCATACGTCATCCTTAGAATATCTGTTCTCTCTCGGTCTTTTTTTCCAGGAATATTGTATTTCTCTTTCCATTTCTCCCTATCAATCCAACCCAGATTTTCCTTTCTGTAATGGTTCTATCATTCTGTTCGAGACTCTTATTCCTGGCTTGACCTCTATTTAGCTCTCATGGGGAATCAGTTCCTCGTTAGTAACGCCAGTGTGGCGCCAGATCTCAGCGGAACTCTGATTTACAGACATGGCTTGCTTAATCTGGTAAAGCGAAAGGATTTCTCTCTTCTCAAAGTTAAGCATTCTTCGATCAAGAGCCACTGTCAGTAACAAGTGTCCCTTTTGCTGGGGCACGTGCTGTAAAGAAAATTTCAGATAAGTCATAAACGAAATTTGAAACTCATTGATGAAGACAATGGATTATTAATTTTCCATTCACCGATGAGAAACAAACATATCCCTATACAAAAGATATGAATATATTTGAAACATGCCGCACACACACACACACACACACACACACACACACAATTGGTTAATCATCTCACATCCCAGGATATTCTTTCAGATAAACAATACGGCTTTCGCCTCTCTAGGTAAACTGCTGAAGCATTAACGATAATTGTTGAAAGAGTCAACAAGATTTATATGAGTCAACAAGATTTATATGAGTCAACAAGATTTATATGAGTCAACAAGATTTATATGAGTCAACAAGATTTATATGAGTCAACAAGATTTATATGAGTCAACAAGATTTATATGAGTCAACAAGATTTATATGAGTCAACAAGATTTATATGAGTCAACAAGATTTATATGAGTCAACAAGATTTATATGAGTCAACAAGATTTATATGAGTCAACAAGATTTATATGAGTCAACAAGATTTATATGAGTCAACAAGATTTATATGAGTCAACAAGATTTATATGAGTCAACAAGATTTATATGAGTCAACAAGATTTATATGAGTCAACAAGATTTATATGAGTCAACAAGATTTATATGAGTCAACAAGATTTATATGAGTCAACAAGATTTATATGAGTCAACAAGATTTATATGAGTCAACAAGATTTATATGAGTCAACAAGATTTATATGAGTCAACAAGATTTATATGAGTCAACAAAGAGTCAACAAGATTTATATGAGTCAACAAAGAGTCAACAAGATTTATATGAGTCAACAAAGAGTCAACAAGATTTATATGAGTCAACAAAGAGTCAACAAGATTTATATGAGTCAACAAAGAGTCAACAAGATTTATATGAGTCAACAAAGAGTCAACAAGATTTATATGAGAATAGTGAAGCTAGGATTTGGACAATTTGAAAGCATTTTATACAGTGTGGCTTACCGATCTCCACAAGTTGAAATGTTAGGGTATTTCTAGAAGAATATTTCTGATTCAACCTTCATCTAGTCGCGAAATAAGTAATACTGAACGGCTACTCTTCTAGACCTTTTTGTATTAATTCGGGTGTCCCCAGATCTGTGCTCCATTCTTAATGATCCTCAATAACTTTCCTGATGGCTTTAGCTCTCAAAGTTATCCATTGTGACAGTAAATTTTACTCCTCTTTACTAGTAAAGTATCTGAGCTTAAAAATTGCCAAAAACCTGTTAACTGGGACAAGGAATGGCTTGTTAATTTTAATGCCTCCAAAACAGTCTGAACTCGCTACTAATCATCAAATAGACCACTTTCTCCCTTCCACCAACATTTCTGATGATCCCCTTCTCGAACTAACATTTTCTCGCAGACATGAAGTTGAAATATTTTATTGAATCAATTGTTATGTGTGCTACTAGACAATTGAGTCCACAGTTTCGTACTAGGCACTGTTTCCAAAATCTATCTTGCATATTTATGTAACCTTCGTCAATGCTTCAAATATTACCTCATTCGTCAATGCTTCAAATATTACCTCATTTGATCATGTGCTTCTGCTATATATTTAGAGATACTTCATAAAATCCAAAGAAAATGTAATGATATTGGTCCTAAACTGGAATCTCGGCTTCAGTAATTTTCCTATCGCCGAAATGTCCCGAGGTCTTTACTGGAAATACTTTCATGGTAATTGCTCCATTGAATTTTCCTCTAGGTACCTAGTCATTATGAATTTAAGCACAGTACTAAATTGCCAAAAAAGGTTTCTTGATGACACAGTTGAATTGGTTAGGTGTAAATTAATTTCTAACAGGTTTTTCTCGCAAATTTCACCTGTGTAACTCTCTTCCGGCTTCTTGCTTACCAGCCAACTTTTATCTTCACATTAAAATGCAATGTCAGTCGTTATCTAGTCATGGTTCCTCTTTATTGTTCGCGTTCCTTAATAATTATTTTCTTATTCTTTCACACGCAGTAGTTCCTTGTATCCCAGTGGCTTTATTGCCTTCCTTAGGCTGAAATGATACACACGCATACTCCACGTATGGTTAGAATGTAGGTAGAATAGATTGATGAAATTCCTAGTCATAATGACTATAATCTTGTCTTAGACCGTTGGTAAAATTGAGGCATGAGTTTTTTTCTTTAAGAAATGACACAGATCTAAACGAAAATTCCCATTTTAAAGGTTTCTCTTAGGCCTCTTACTCATATGGAATTTCTCTTACCAACCTACTAATATATATATATATATATATATATATATATATATAAATGTGTGTGTGTTTTGCGGTTTAAATAACTAGTATGTATAAACAAACACGTTCATATTTTAAACCTATTAACCCATTAACTGCCAATGTTTTTCATGCGCATTTTTGGCCCAGACAGGTGTCTTTCGAGTTTATTTATTCCTTATGTTTAATTTCAGTAGTTACCCTTGTCATTTTTATAGAAACTAGAACATCAGATATATATATATATGTGTATAAAACATCAGAAAATAATATTGATTAGAAATAATAAAAAAAAATAATTCGCGAGTAGAAAAATAATGTCTATTTAGTCATTATTTTTCTACTCGCGAAAGTGTCTTCTTACGGCTAATAATAAAAACTATAAAGGCTAAATATAAAATATACCACTGCAAATGCATTGTAAGTAAGCATTTCAATGTAAATACAAGGAATAACATGAGTTTAATTTTAACAGCTCAATCCAGGTAATTGGTTACAGAACTGCTGATCTCACAGGAACTCATCCTTACAGAAATCAACATAAGCATATATACGAGGAATATTTCACTCCTGAACAACGTTCGCTAACTCATATCTATTATTCTTCGTGAATATGTGCAAGATTGCTTTGGTATCCTATCTCTGACCATTACAATGTTTCTTGCCCAAATATGAGTTCATTTGTCCTGACCTCTAGTCACACGAGACACATACATTTTGGGTATCACGCCTGAATCATTTCTCGGTTATCCCCTCATTAAGAGAGCTGGCGGTAAACGACTTTTAGGTTTTAGCGTTATCAGCCTGATAATCAGGGATTGAACCATCGAGTAAGTTTGGAGGAGGCTATACTATCAGCATTTGTATAATATCGGCTTTATTGTACAGTCATATTGCGAATGCTTCCTGACCGTTCAAGGCGTTGGAGCCTCTTGATGACTTGATGATAGGTACTCTTACAGCTGTATCTCCGGGAGAGTCGCACCAGGTGCATCTCTAATGGGTGTCTGGTTCACTGCCATCCACTAAACCAATGAAAACAAACATGAAAGCAATCAAACTGAAAACGAACAAAAAGAGCAAACACAACGTAAAAAGTTCACCCCAGTTATGCTATCCCTTACACAATTGTAAGTGGTACACGTTCCAACATTACAAAGTAGAACTCCATCTTCTTCAGTCTGAAACTGACCTTTGGTTCTTGTCTGCAACCGCTGTAAGAGGTTTCTGGAAAAGGCGAAAAGTACGCTACGCGCGATCTATGCCGGCCAATTTGAAATGAAACTATTTAGATCTCGCAAATTCTGGAAAATCAGCAAACTAACTATGAACAGACGTATCCAATATTATAAATGGCTCTGAGGTCGACAGAAAAACGAAGGTCTCAACCTCGATCTTTGACTCTAACACAACGTTAGATGAAAATGTCCCCATCCCCAACTTCCCACGGCTCACTGAGCACAATCTCAGCAATATACTCATGTCAGTATGAAAAGTCTCCAGACTCATCAAAGTCACTGGACCAGACAAAATACCAGTGGTTGTATTTAAAAATATCAACACAGAATTATCCAGGCTTCACTATCCAGCCTCGATAGGGTTCAAAATCATCTGCGAGCCATTGTTGAATAATTATATTTCACCCCCTCTAGCATGCAAGATGTGGCGAGTCTCTCAATGTTCTATCCCTCCTATCATAGAGAGTGCTTGGAGGAACTACATATCTTGGTTCCACCATGTCTAGATTTCACGGCTACTACCCGCCATGCTCCTAACATAGCAACCGACCCACATTCCATTGGTATTCCATCAACGAGAATTAAGTTCACTCATAATATTCTCCCACTGCTCTGTTGGGCAGTTTCCCAAGTTTGTTTCCCCGATTATTACAATCTTAAGTAGGTATGTCCAATTTTGACCTTTTTAGCGTTTTTTTTTAGTTATTTTTTTGTCAATTGAAAGACACATTAATTTCGAAATTCTTGTAAAAATTAACTACTTGTTGGATTTTAATGAAAACTTCAGAACTTATTCAGAAATGAATGAAATTAATTTAGAAATGTTTGTCTCTTTGAAAGTCATGGTATAAATATTTTTTTTTATATCTGTTACCTCCCTCGAACTTAATTTTATGAAAACACAAAAAAAAAATTATTTGCAACCTCAATTTTTTTTTTTAATTAAATGCACAAAACTCTGAAAAATCTAAATCATCGATTTTTTTGTTAAAAAATGTCCGAAATTGTCCAAACTTTTACCTCAATTGTAAAAATACAAAACCCAATAAAACTAAGACAATATTTAATTAAGAAAGTTTTTAATGGCTTTTCTGAATAATATATACGAAGGTAATTATTATCTGAAAGAAAGAAAATTTTTTGATGAACAATAAATTTTTACATTAATTTTCTTTTTTTTTTCAATTTTAAATACACAATATGACAAAAGGTTGTTATATATTTATACATTAAGTTCTTTCTGCAACCTTATGGAAATGATATATTATGTTCTCTACTTTTTAAAGATCATAAATTTGAAAGCTTATTAAAATCTGACAACCATAATTATTTTAAAAATAATTTTTAATATTCCAAAATTGTATTTAAAATCGTCTACAACGAAAGTACGGATGCACATTGTTGAAATAATGTCACATGAGTAGTTTCCTTTGATAGAAGCAAGTTTTTTTTTTACTTCAGAAATGGCTTTGTAACAAGAAAACAACGCTTGTCAAGTTTTCTGAATATCGTCGTATTATTTTCAATTTTTTTCTTTTTCTATTCAAATATAATCGAATATAGTGGGATAAAAGAAAATATCGACTATTTACAATTACAAAAAAAAAAAAAAGCCCTTGGAAGTCCACCCAAATTTTCAAGTTTGAAATCGAATGCATAAATTCATTGTACATTACTTTGGAATTATTATCCACACGACAAATTATCAATTAAAACGATTTTTGGAGTTTAAATTTTCTGGAGTTAGCTCGCTACTACTCAAACTAAAAAATACTTGTCGAGTCAAAACAAAACCAACATAGCTGCTATTAGCATGTTAATTTTATTAATAAATAAAATAAAACTCATATTACTGCCATATAATTATTAATAAATAGAAAAAAATCTGCCTTAATAAAAAAGAAATAAAATCTCATTTCATTAAGTTAACCCGTTTCAATTAATGGTGTTTCATGTAATTTTTATATTCTCAGAAAAATATTTCATGACTGAAATAATAAACCTCAATTTAAAAAAATGTATTTTTTTTACTGTTTTATTTTTACTTGTAAAATTTGATTTTCTTTCATAATTTAAATGTTATTTTCAGTGCAGAATTCTTCCTCAAACGTAAGGTAAAAAAAAAAAAAAAAAATTTGAAAGTGAATTTTTAAAAAAAAAATCTACTAACCAGATTCACTTAAAATTAGAACGAATTATATCACTTTGGCGGTACCGTACAATAAATTTCAGTACCGTAAGTTGTGAATATATTGACGTACATCAATCAACGCCTGTGAAAATAGACTACCCTGGTGGGAAATATCTCTCTTAAAAAATTTTCTGCTAAAAATGTAAGTAATGTTTCTTTCAAATTACATTAAGTATACTTTAATCATTCTAAATTTCCTAAGATAACAAAAGAAAAAGGTGTAATTTATTTTTCATGATTTTTTAACTAACAAACTATGATCTTTCCGACAGAAATGTCGATAAGTTCGATTTTACGAAATTTTTTGACTCGAAAAAAAACAAGATTTTTAATAAAATTTTTAACATTTATAAGAAGGATTAAAAAATCTGAAAAAATATTCAGAAAATACTTTGGTCTTTCCTCTTTAATAATAACATAAATATTTAAACCTTAAAAATTGTTTTATCAATTTGGGGACCTTTTGTCGTCAAGGTATACCACTTTTTAGCGAAATATTGGACATACCTAATCTTAAGTGAACTTAATCTTGGTAATCTTTCAATTCACTTTCACAAATCTAGAGTTAATTTATCATCTATACATATAATCTACCTCTTATCGTAACCCTCTACAGCGTGAAATTTCACGCTATTTTATAGAATGGGGGAATTGTAGGTCCCCTGTGAAAGTGTGGTATAGTGGTGTATGCGTGTTTGTGTCATGAGGGATGTGTTCTTATTGTAAATAGATGAATTTTATTAGATGGATGGGCCGTGATTGTGATTGACTAGGATAGTTAGCAGAGACCAGCATTTCCCCACTTCCCATTTGGCCTTTCTGCATTTTTCATTATATATACACACACACACACAATTTTCATAGAATTTTCTAATTTATCAGCCTGCTTATATTTTGTTTCATTTGGAAAAGTAGATTCCTCTGCAATTAGTTGAACATGTTTTTAAATTGTTTGCATTGGTTAATTCGAAACATTAAACATTCGCTGTTAGCTGCGCACAGCGCGACCGGGGCTTACAGTAGGAAACAACTTGCGTTTTAATTAAACAAATGATATTAATTAATCTGAATTGAGTTTTCTCATTTCCACTTTGGCATCTGTTGATGGCCGAGTAGAAGCAAGAGCCATGGCTGCTTAGCATTTCCTACAATCGCTGCTGCACTTATAAATCTTCATTTTTGAACATTAACAATTGCAAAGGAAATTTCAAAATTCAAATAATTGAAATGCATGTATAATTTGGGTCTCTTCGGGTAAATTATCTTAATTTTAATGTTTAGAACTTAAATATACGTTGCTGTTTTATATTCTCTGTGACACACATACACACATACACGCACACACACACACACACACACACACACACACAAATATATATATATATATATATAAAACATTTATTAATTACACTACTACAACATTTTTATATTTCCATTTTCCGAATGAGTTTGTAAATCGGGAAAAGGATTATAAAATTTCCTTCAAAGTTTATGCCTTCCTATAATCAAGTATTTTCTATGATGGAAATCATTGTCAAAAATGGTGCTATCATTATGGTAAGAACTATAGATTCACCCAAGACTTGGCTTTCAGTAATTAGTTTCAGTTGAAAGTGGCGTTAATTTATAACTGTTAAACGGAAAATCATGCTAAGAATATGTATGTTCTCTACTGCGCACTTCAATAATGTCCTATACGCGCTCTTCTGCTCACTTCAATACGCGCTGTCCTATACGCGCTCTTCTGCTCACTTCAATACGCGCTGTCCTATACGCGCTCTTCTGCTCACTTCAATACGCGCTGGAACGGGAAATCGTATATTATACGCTGGGAGGTTGGCGACGTGTATCTTAACCTGACTAGTCAGGTACTCATATCTATTGGACATAGGCTCGAGTTTGTATATGTCTGAATGTGTCTACCGTTCCATTTTAGACGAGTCATATGCCAACTACCTGTGAACAAGTAATCTTGAGTCCATTTTCTTGGATCTCACATATACTACTGATGTATCTGAATCCTCTTAACATGAACGTTATCCAGATATACGCAGACGTTGTTGGCAAACTTGTATATTTTCATGTGGCTTTTTTTATTTTTTCAGCGGTGATTACTTTTTCTTACAAGTAATCATTATCCTTTATTTATTTGGCAATAGCAGGAAATGTTTGATGTGAACTCCATTGAGCATGTACATGCTAATGGAATCACTCTATTTCCTGCAAACAAACCTAACACTACCTAAACACCATTTCCGAAATAATTCTCTGACGTTGCGCAATCAAAAGAATATCAAAGAATATCTGCATTCGTGAAACAATCTAAACTTGATTCATATTATGATTCTATTTTAATGAAAAGTTGAAGACATTAATTTTCAAACGAGCTCTTTTGTAACGCGCGCGCGCGCACACACACACACACACACACACACACACGTCTTGACCCGACCAAGCAGCGATTCACCAAAAATTTTAATGTTTCATCATTTATGTAGAATGGCGATGTCGATTTTACCGAGATACCATGCGTACGTTTTTGGGATGACTTAAAATTTTGATATTTTACCCACCATATTTTGATATCGTAGCATTCTCACCAGCAAACTTCCAGTGGTTGTTATTTGGACAGTGAGGCTTGTTCTCCTAAGGTTCAGTGTGAGGAGTGACATGGAATCGCACATGTGTTCCTTTTGTTCAATTGAAACCATTTGAATGTGTTGTCATTGAGATATTCTAAGAAATATTTAATCCTTTCGAATAATCGCTGGTAAAATTTTGATTGACGCTTGTCGTGGTGCTGTGTTTTGTAGAAATAAATTAATTCCATGTAAAGTGGGTTTCCAGATGATCAACCATAAAATTTCTTGCTAGTTAACACTTTCCAACTCAAGAGACACCACATTGCCTAAACGTAACGCTGTCTTGTTATAATCGGTAATCTCGCATAACTTGGTCAAATATTAAGGATAGTCGTGTCAGATTTCTCGCCATCTTCAGAAATCAAAGTAAATTTCTTCCTAGGAATGACGGCAAGGGCAATTGGTAATCATTTATTTAGAGTGGAATTACTTGCATATGCGTGTCTATAAGGTTGTTCGCTTATAGCAAGACACCATTATGTTTAGGCAGCGCGGAATCTTCTGGTGATTTTCTTAGCTTAGATTTAACACAACACCGCAAGTATGGAGCACTCAGTGAGGACTGAACTTGCTATTCGGTCGTAATTGATCTAGTGAGAATGTTGGTGACCATTAACCCACTTCGAAGTGCCCCTAAATTTTGATTTTTCTGGGCGTAGCTTATAGGTCACATTGTTGTAACCTAGCGAAGCTTACTGAATAGTATAATTAAACGAAGGTTGGTAATGAACATTAACACTTAGGACGAGAACAACACAACATTTGACAGCAGCGCGTGGAAGTAAATAAACTGCTAGAAGCGAGTCAAGTGGATACGACAAAGAATCTTCAAATTCTGACCAACAAACAGTATTTACTATTGTATTTATGTAAATTGGGACAAACCCATTATCGTTCGTATGCATACATGGCCGAAAGTATGGGGCGCTCAGTAATGATCTAACTCATTATTGCAGTCATATTTAATCGACCACATCGAAGTGCCCAAACACGGAGTCTTGAGTAGGAAAAATTAAAAATAAAAATGACTTCAAGATGAAGTCTTTTCTGGTTAACGTAAAAATGGAAATTAAATCATTGGTGGTAACTTAGCTCCAATTGTTTCTCGACTTAGTTTCTGGAAGTAGAGTGACACTTTGTTTTTCTCATTGTCGTTACAACGTTCTTATTTTATTTTCTAAAATCTTACGACAGCAACAAAAAATCATGCTAAGCAATGAAAATTGTTTTATTTATAAGATTCATTGCTGTAAAATGTTACTCATTTTCTGTGTGCTATGAACTCAAAATTAGGAAAAATAAATATATTTATTAGGAAAATATGTGTATAGCCTAAATCATAGGAATTAAATCAAACAATTCTGCTATATGTATATTCGAAAATCAATATTTCCACACGTAATAATGAAAATTATTTTTAAATCTTTACTTTTGAGCAATAGTAAATGTTATTCGTAGATATGGACGATTATGCACGCAATTTTTAGGTGTAAACTAAGGAAATAACTATGTATCTACTTGTATATTTATTGAAGTACTCGTATATAAAATGAGTAATTGTGTTTGGTTGAGTTCAAAGATTTGACGATATGTTGGATTTACTTAATATCGAAATCTGTCATTATTTATCAATATTTACTTCGTCGGTAGGTAAATAGTTGTACTTTCAGTCTACAAGAATTTAACTTCTTCGTGGATAGGTAAATACTTCTCTAAGAATTTTCTTGGTTGATGGATCTTTTCGGGGGTTTTACATCTCCGTAAGTGATTCAGTAATATTCTAGTCTTTGGCCACATAGGGGTTTTGTGCGTGTTTTTCTTTAAATTATCTGCCAATGTGAAAGACAGGCAACGAAAGAAAGATGTAATTTGTAGATGAATAGTTTGCGTGTATGCAAATTAGGGAATCGAAAACTTTTCCTTCATGTGAAAAATTTTTTTTTTTTTAAATATTTTTTCTGTCAACAAAATCTTTATGGTATAAGGAAAATGATCACTTCTGAAACAGCGAATAGTGATGTTATCTTGTAAATATTTTTAAACTGACAATTATATCTTTACAAATTTAAAACATTTTATTAAAAATATTTTCTATGCAAATTCAGTGATTAATTTCTGAATATCCGTTCACATGTTAATCCATGAATATCTACTCGGGTTAAATTTGTCCCTTCTTCCTCCGAAACTAACCATGTATCGTAAATACCTACAAGCGACGCAATATTTAACTTATTTCTATCAATCTTCGACTGTGCACTTTATTTTTGGGTACAGTACGATTATTTTTCCAAATTATATTAACCGCGTCAGGATTTTATTTTCCACGTTTATTAAGCTTAAATCGCAAAATTCCATTTCGAAAGTCTTTTTCTACAGGCACTTTTATTTTTGCAAATTGATGAAAAAAATCTCACCAATATTATTGATTCTGACGGCACATTTATTCGGTAAAACTGCCATCATTTACAAATAAACCGATATAAATCATAGTGCAGATTTTTAGTGTAAAATTGAGTGGTATTAATTTTCAAATTTTCGGCCATTTCTATATAAATTGGAATGTTGATTAAACTTATGAAAACGTATTGTGGAACGTTTATTTGAAGCGCCATACTTATTTTACGAGTTGAAAAATTAGAGGGCATTACTGATTGAGATGGAACTTGTGTTTATTACAAGATAATCCACTGATTGGACAGTTTTTTCATCATTTTACCACAAGCAAGACAGTCACAAAGATACCTGAGGTTAGTGGATGTGACAGAATGATAAAAACATACAGGTGAGATAACAAAAGAATAAGGATTAAGACAGTGGATAAAGATTATCGTTTCATATAAATTTTGAAACTTGCAGTGAACTGGAAATCAAGAACTCCAAACTGAGTTCCACAGGCGAAACGTGCGCGAGAAGCTGTTAATATAGTAAATGCGGTTGACTCTAATATGCGACCAACCTGCTAATCTAATATTGCGGTTCAAATCGCAAACTCGAGGTACCAAAATTAAAATTTGTTCAGAACAATTACTATGAAAATATTCGTAGAAAAGGCTCATAGGCTTATATTACAGCGATGGGAAAATGAATGAAGCAGTTTTGCCAGTTTAAGACAGATTCTTGTTTTTTTTTGGGTGGGGGGTCATGGATCTCTAAATGTCTATATTAGAGGTACCAGGCCATATGTAACAGCAATATTCATTAAACATACGAATGTTAAAATTTAATATACATTTGGTCGCCTAAAAATGTTTAGCAAGACAGTGAACAAACTTTCCTAGCAGGAGACCTAGCAATTGATTCAATATCCTTTTTCTATTTCATATCAGCGGAAAACTTTAATAACCAGATGGCGCAATGGATTGCCTCATGAACTATGTAAATATTCGATTTAGGTTTTACTACCAATTTCTATCTAAAAAAGTAGTTTTGGAAGTGCTTTTCTTATCTTAGGTACATTCAAATGAAGAGGAAAGTTTACGTTATTTAACTTACAAGCGAAATAAATTAATGTTTTTTTACTACAAAGTTTCCAGATTTGAATTCGCTTCTCATATATCTATGGTTAACAGTTAAAACACTATACAGGTACATCGAAGTAGACAAGAATTATTAAGCAGGAGTCCGCAATAGTGTGATGTCTTCCGGCAAATTCGCTAGTGTTGAGAGATTCGTCTTAAATACGTGCCACGAACACATGCCCTTTACCTGTCATATTATTAGCGCATTACATTATGTGTATAGTTAATCAAACTTTCATAATGTCTGAGAGTGCTGGTCTAAACCTGCATTACTTTCTGTACATTAAATAATATCTGATCCTCCCTATATCATACACAGTCTGTTTTTTGGGTGTCTGTGTATGCGGATATATATTGTGCGTGAGTGGCTTAAATATTACTGCGATTTTTATCAACATACACTATTTGACTAACATTGAAATAATATATTGAATCAATACATACAACCTTCCAATCGGGTCGGAAAGCGCGGGATAATTCATACAATAACGATGGAGAGTAAAACTAAGGTTACCTTTTGAAATAATACATATAAAGTTACAGTGTAAATATTTTTTTCTGTTTAAATTTTGTAGAAAATTGTTTCCTCTCTTTCACTGCATTAACATATCCATACAAACACGCAACACCATATATACACCCAACCTGAATTAAAAAACAGCCTTCGGTAGAATCCTATTTCTGTTGCTTCAAGTACTGCCTCCATCTCTGAGGAAATTGTCCAGCGTTCAATGCGATGGAGGGCCGTTTATGATTCGTATCAATTTAAAACTCTTGTTCCCTACGGAATTTTGCTGTTACTTAATACATTGATTAGCTTTTGTAAGGAATCTCTCTTCAAAAGCTAGTTCGGATTTTGTAGTTAACTTTCACATCTGCTATAACACTTCACATAGCGCTAATCTTTTGTATTTTCTTGATGTCTCCCAATCGTAACTTTCACAGCTGGCTGTTTCTCTTATTGACAAATATACATTGCAGGTCATGGTTTTACCTTTCTTCCTATTTTGACTATATTTTTGGGGATTTTCTCCAGTATCATTCTCGATTTGCGGACAAAAGATGCTTTAAACTGAGTGTGGTGGAGACCTGCCATAATCGACATGCAATAATGAATTGGTATGAATATATTTTATTTCCATTAAATCACAAAAGGGATCTTCGGAACAAAACACTAACATAAAACAAAGAATACATTAGATATCATATTTGCTACAAGATATTACCGTTAAATTTATACTAGCGACATTGATAATTCGAAAGTATTAATGTGATTCCTTTCCAGCTTCACTTTGTCATAATTGCATAATCACATTTTCCGTTGTTTTAATAGTCTAATTTCAGTTATGTTTAAAATTTGGCTCATCCCCGATTAAGCGCTTTAGATTTTTATAAGTTTGTCATCTCGTGATAACTCATAATAATATGGCTTTGTTCAAAACGGTATTTGGTAACGAGAACAAAATCTATTTCTTATATTTTAGAAGCACTGATATGTATATTTTTGATTACTCAGTTCGTTTATTACTTTTACGAACTATATTAATGATAATTTTTTATATATATATATATATATATATAGGGGACGCAAATATAATCTATAAAGTTTCCTTAAATGATCGAACGTACTAAGTTCACTAACGATTAAATGTTTTAATGTCATTAATATACTGAAACAAAATTGTGACATTTATCTATTATTCTATCTATAAGAATTAATAAATTATGCTTCCTAATCTTAAGTTGTTTAAACGGGACCAGAAAATGGTAATTGTATTATGACAGTTATTTTTCCTCACTAACGGATAAGATATAATGCCGTTATTCTGCGATTAATTTCTTTTTGAGTTACATGTACTACTTATTTTAGTTGTTGGTAAAATTTATCGAATGGTGTAGTTTCAGTTATTTGGCACACTGGTTTTTAATTCTGTAATGGTAGTCCTTGCGGTTCGAAAAAAATGGCTAACGCTAAGACTTACAATCTACACTCGCTGGAACCTACCTTTTAACCACTGATCTGAAAAAGCTGTTGTATATACAGCGGACATTTGGGAATTTCTGAACTAGATTGGTGCCATGCACTACATCTATATAGAATTCGTGATCTGAAGATGCTATTTAAAGATATGACTCGAGATTTAGATTAATGATTTGGTTTTGAAGCAATTTGTAATAGCGATGTGTTAAAATGCGAGACGCTTTCTAAAGATTTCCGCAAATGAGACTTGTAGACATTATCATTGTTCGGTAAACTGCATAGCCATTAGTACTATTTGAACGAATACCGTTTCTTTGGCTGAAATATTGCTCTATAAATAGGTGTTATTATGCTGTCCATATATGTCGTCGATACTGTGAAAATAAGCAAGAAGCATTATTTTCGGAGAAGTAATATTGACTGAAAATGAAGTGTTGTTTCTTTATGGTGCGATTTTGAGAGCCGTGTGAAATATCAATCGAAGCACTAGAAACGCTGAATAAATTGGACAAATTGATAGATAAACAGTTTGGACAATCTGTTCAAATGCCCCAGATATTTTAGTAGAAAGACCTCAATATCTGAGTATACTGTAATGTCTCCAGCGTCTGTAAATTTTGTTGTAAAAAGAACACATTGTTTGCACTGGCAACGTCAGATGGCAGTTTTTCGTTAGACTATGCTGGTATTTAGACGTCTCGGAAGCCAGAGTTTGATAAAAAAAAAATCTATTTCGTGATATAGCAGAATATATATTTAAAAATGATTCCTTGCAATGATAATATTTAAAAAAATAAATACAATTTATTTATTAGAACTTAAAATCTATTAAAATATAGCTAAAACAATTCGTAGAAAATCAATATTAAATGTTTAATGTCCATTTTTCTTTTAAATATCAGGAAATCTGTGAAATATTGAATACATTAACGCGGTGTTGTATTCTGTGTCGTCTCTGGGTCATCACGCTATTACATAAAACTGTAGCACTTTCTTTTTGATATTTCCTATTGTTAGGAAAGAATGGTGGTAACTTGAATTCTAACATGCCGTCACATGTACGCATGTTGCACGTTGGCTCGTCGTACCTCCGCGGGTGTTCTTAGGCGTTTGCTAACTTGATTGTGGGAGGCGTATCGATGCTTAAGATATCTTCCGCCGTTGAATTCGCTCAATTTTGAACTTGTATCTAATAGCCAAACAAAGGGAATACGTTACTGTCAAAATCTCACGGCTGCGAGGCACTCCGGTCAATCAGTGAACATTCTGAAAATAACCTTCGCATTCTTTAACGGCAATTTTTTTTACTATGTTGCGAAACATTATTATATCATAATTGTGAAAGTGAAACATTCGTATACAAATTCGGAAATACTTCAGATTTTCATTTGACATCCTGAAAGTAGATACTCTAATTAAAACTGTATCAATATAAGGAAAAAGCGTTAATCTCAGTTTCAAATGAGGTCGGGTGGATAAATGTTTATCAACAATGTATCAAAATAGTTGGGAAATTACTGTTATGTTGGCAGAAAACCAATTTTATGGAGAAACAGCAACATTTATTCTTCAAAATAATGTCCATTCTCAGCGAGATACTACTAGCGACCAGCCATTTCCGAATCTGTTCCAGATACTCTGAAGAAGCTTCCTTCACTTCATCAAAATTTCTGAATCGCCGGTCGCTGAGGAATTGTCATTAAGCAGAATTGGCCATAGGCCCTCCTCGCAGCATCGGAACTGAAGGGTTGACATTAAATAATCTCAACGCCGTCCATCTGTTTGAACTTCTTAGTCAAGCTGGCATTGGTTGGCTTCACCTGGTCTTGGTGAAACAAAGCCCGACCTCTATTGACCACAGGTTAGAATTGGTGGCGCAACCACATGAATCAAGCTCGAAATGCAGTACTCCTTGGAAATTCTACCAGACAGAAATCAAGTTTTTTCTTCCTGCTTCCTAAGTGAGTCCGTACATTCTGGACAGCCAAGTTTAACCGAAAGTAGGTTTTGCAAGATTTTCACTCGTTTTACGATAATAATGAATAAAAAAAAACAGGAGGGTTTACTTATTTTCAGTATTTTCGTTTCATTAATTACATTTTCCTATTGTCCACATATTATCCTATGTGAGGATAACTATTTTATGTTGTGCAAGATTTGGATTTCACATGAGACAAATCTATTTAGAATTTCTCCTGGACATACAGTGTCACGAGGTGTCTAAAATATATTCCTAACATTGTTTACTCATATAAATTTATCTTGCTCGAAAATACTAAATTAAAATCCTGTCAGGGGTAAAGAAATATACGTCAAAATATGCCTTTCTCGGATGGTGTTGCTACTATTTACTCTATTTACAATGTTCGAACTGCTGTCCTCATCTTTATTGTCATATTCACAACGCTTCGGTCGTTGTATGGTTTTTGCCTTCTTCCGGTGATATACGATGGAATTTAAAACAACATTTTATTTCGTCCACCGTATTAGATTTTTCTAGTCCAAAGTGCCATGCCTTTTCTTGATATGTTTCAGTTTTCCTTTTAGCAACAAAACTCTCAATGTTTTTGTTCACCTTTCTTGTGGTCATATATTGAACTCACAACTCTTTGGGTCAAGTGACTGAATTACTTCACGCGAAGATTTTATCCATTGGGTCATGTTTCGGTCCGAAATTCCAACGGATATCTCTTGAAGGTTGGAGCGTACAAATGCCGAAAAGTCGGGGATGACAAGGGTATGGACCTCAGCCCGAACAATATAAAATGGCAAAATCAGTCTGGACATCAGTAACTGCAATTTCAGCTAACGTATTTTGGTCCAAAACAGCATCACTATTCGATAAAATTAGAATAATCACTTTTATCTTAATAATAATAAATTTGACATCTGACAAAAAAATATTACTGCATTCGAAATTATATTGTATAAAGAAAAAACCTTGCCAGTCTGAATGCGCGTCGTATACTGCATCAATATTCCAAAGAATTTGAATTAATAGATTATCCTCTGTAAAACATAGTATGTTTTGAGCCATTTTGAGCTGTGGAATTCCTATAAACAAATGAAAGTAATTTAAGTAATCGGTTTATTTTTTTCTCGAGATTACATTGCAAACCTCATTAAACCAATTACTATCATTGCGTATGTTCTCTGACTTTAAACGTTATCAGTAATTAACTTTTCTTTTCAGTTTCTTAGACCGACACATCAAACCTCGATAGCAAGTAATTTTCTGGTTACACATTCGTTTTCCTCTGCTTTTAATCAAATTCTATTGCATCAATGATTAACTGTAGTGCTTGGTAAAACATTTCGTAAGAGGTTAGGCACTATTACATATTCTTTTTACATATATAGTTACGCGCACAGAATAGTATGAAAATTTTACTTCCACACAAACTATAAACTGGATACATTAGTTAAAAATGAATGTTTATCTTATAATTCATCCAAAAATTTGATCTTTTTATTACTGCACGAAGAAATATTTCATATTTGACTATTCCCATTCCAAATATAATGAAACAAAATATAATTGACAACTCGTGGATGACCTGATTCATCCTTCTAAAACACCATTATACAGCGACCGAAATGACGATATTGTCACCTTTTTAAGAGAAGATATCAGACAAACATACTACAAAGTTACCACTAGTTGGTGTGTGTTAGACTTTTAAACAAATTCAAAACTCTGGTAATTTCCACGGATAAATATTTACTCAGCGTGATTTAGAAACTTAGAAATTCATTCTGATTAAAACAAACCAACATTTTTAATACCTGATAATAAACTAAAAACACAGGGTTAATATGGCGTAAAATTACTGGTGAGAAATCTATTCAAATACATTTGCTTAATCATCTTCTCCAGTTTAACTGATACGTGTTAAGAAGTATAAATGTAAGAGCATTCGCATATAAACATCGCAAATGCCAACTAAAGTGAAAGTTCATAATTATACTTTTCGAATTTCATTTCTCGATATGTAACCAGTCTCTGATCAAAGGCACCTTCTCTGTCCTATTTATTCCTTACAATTTGAATTATATAACAAACTTTGCTACCAACTTATTTCTATATGGCCTCATCAATGTATGTGCTTCATTGAAGGATGCAGGTTTAACAACTACTATGCGAATTTCATATCTACTTTTTCAGAGCATCAAATAATACTGGTCACAAGAGCAAAATAATTTTCGCTATCATAATCATTTGCTGTAAGATACTCCATTCTAACCAACAAAAACTCGTTCATCTAACAAGATATTATCAGTCGTATTCCTTTGTCACTCCTCGGATGAAGCATGAAATATATATTTAAGTCCATACTTATTTAATCTCGGTACCAACATTTGTATAGACTGCAAGTTACAAGGCATTCTGAACACATGAAAGATTAAACCGATCAGTGTTTCCATATTGTGCTTTGAAATTCATGTTTGTTTTGTGAACACAAGATAAGGGAGTTATTGTAGAAATAATGAACAACCTACTAATATATGCAGAATAACACTGTATAAATACCTCTAGCAACAATTCTGCAAATTAAAGTGGATATTCAATAGTACACACACACACACACACACACACACACACACACACACACACACACACACATATATATATATAATTTTGATCACATGTACAAGTTTCTACCTTTGGATTTAAAAATGTTTTCTTGTGTCAACAAATTTTAATCAGATATTTTTCTTATCACAAACGTTATTTTTATTTGATAGTTATGTTTGCTGAAATCAAGGTAGTTTGGTTTTTATCTAAACAGTGTAATTGTTATCTACGAGCTGAGTATTTCCGTTAAAGAAAATGGCGCCTTTCAACAATAATTAGATTTGCTTTCAGTTTCCTAGAGTCGAGGTGCACCCTTAAAAATTAAGCAACGGCAAACTATCATGAGATATACAGTTTAAATGAAACACATTAGGAAAGGTATATTCCTTAAGTAGGATATTGAGGCTTGTTGCCTTATCAGGATGGTTTCACTGTGAACTAATTGGTAAGGGCCACATTTCGGCTATAGGCATGCTTTTGTTTTTTGTTTTACAAGTCCCAAGGGAATAAATGCGCGATATATGACAAAAAGTTTTCTTTAGAGGGATCGTTTGTTCTAGGCCGGTTGACATTCATGTCACAGTTTAAAAGATAAAATAACCGGAATGTCGACGTAAACCTCTACACCAATTAAAACAGTTACTTAGAATTGCACACATTATATATATATATATATATATATATATATATATATATATATATATGTGTGTGTGTTGTCAGTAACAAGCCAGTAATGTTTGTTTCAGAATATTGACAGGTATAACATGAATTTTTATGCAGATAATCACAGGTCTTTCGAAAAATTCAATCTTTCACACATTCTTAAAAAAATACGTGACATAGAGGCTGACTTTTATGTGTGCCGTGCCCCCCCCCCCAGGGCGTAGGCGATCATGGCCCTCCGCAACTTTGTAGCTCTTAATAAATGTTGTTTTTTTTTTTGCTGTTTCTCTTAAACCATATTTCGCCATCCATTTACCCAGGCCCATTACGCATGTTATGCGCTGTTTTCCTTTGTCCCTCTATCTGTCCTGTGAGTATCATATTCTCCAAGCTCGCCTTCCTCATTACGTGCCGCCAGACATTTCAAATGTTTCTTCCTGATGTTAAGTATGTTTTTTTTTTTTTTTTTCATTTTCTCCAAAACCTCGTCTTTGCTCACATATTTGGTTCATGGTATCCTCGGAATTATTCTAGTTACATTTCTGTTGCTTCAAGTCTGTTCTTCATCTTTGATAAGATTGTCCAGCATTCACTGCCATATAAGACAGAAGGGATGTAACAGTCCAGTACTCTTTTTATTTTTAACCAAGTTTTTCTTTCTCTTAATACTCTGCTTTTGGCATACATCTTTGGTCATCGCTATACGTCTTCGGATTTCAATGTCGAACTTTCCGTCTTCTGTTAGAACAATTGCTAGATATTTAATTTTTATACATGTTTGATTTTGGTATCCCATATAAAACGCATATATAAATCCGTTAACCACCTGTAAGTGTAGACTAAATAGAACTTCTATCTGGTATTCCATCCTAGATATTTTATCCAATATAAAGGTGCATATGTTTCTTTTAATAATTTTCAACCAGGTATATATCTAATGAATAAATTATTCTCACTGTAATGTCGCTTCTTTTTTAGTCGGTTCGTGTCCTCTGATTCATATAATATCCGAAAATAATTTTAATTTGTTTAATCGGTTTGTCTTCCTTCATATCAACACTGCATATATCAAAGAAAATCGTAGATTTCGTACCGTATAAACCTATTATATAAAAAAATATTAGACTATATTCATTGAAATCGAGTAGAAAATAATGTTTACTTTTTATCATTCTGTTTTCCTGTTTTCAATCACAATCTGTTACTTTGCTGATGAAAGTATTTCACAGAAAAAATCCTTCGTCTCAGAATAACTTGGTGACTCCATTTACCACATATATACGTACATACACGGGATAAATTGACTGGCCCACTGAAACGGAATACACCTCTTTCAGAGTTGTCATCAAAGGATTTTATAAAATTGAAATTTCAACAAAACTTATACAAAAGTATTTTCATTGACAATTTTTATCTTTTAAATGTTGCACAAATGTACTTCACTTTATATACTGAGCCGAATACATTTGGTACATAAAACATTTAACAACGTCGCATATCACACCAAATTGTGAAAGTTAAAAAGTGGAAATTATTTTCACTTGATGAATATCAAGAATGATCGTGCCAACGGCAAGATGTGTTCTAACGTTTAGTGGTGGGGAAAACGATCTGGCTGAAATCACTCATTGACTTACTTGACTACTTCATGAAACTACACCATTTCTTTGTCGCTAACATTTCATGGTCGACAACGGAACAGTCATGTCACGTATTCTTTACTACTATAATATATATATATATATATATATATATATATCACTTCTGTGTATAAAACGATAAGTAACGAGGATTTCACGTTTGCCAATTTTGAATAACTGAACTAAATCTGACGGAACCTATTCATTTTATTACTGATTTGATTATTTAAGTGATCAATTAAAATTGGAATAAAATATCCATTCCAGTGACAATTTCCTATCTAAAGTTTTGAAATTTATTTCATTCGTTTTTATTTTCAAGACTGTCTAGTCGCTACACAAATTATAAACAGGTTATATCACTGAATAACGTTTTCACGTTAGTTAGTTAAAAATCGTCGATTAAATTTTAAGTTAGAAATTTATTCACTAATTATGCAGTTTATGCAAGATCAATTTATTCTCTTAACTACGCAACATTTATCTCGTCTTCTGCATAAAATACTGAGTGGTTATTTTTTTTTTTTTTGTAGAATATATTTAATAAATCAACAAATAACACAGCTGCTGACTTTCATATTAACTGAAACATTCTATGAAAAGTTGTTAATTGATTGGTTGTGACAGAAATCAGTTTCTCAATCTACTTATTAATGAATACCCACTCCCTCATTCCAGAAGTATCATTGTCTTCTACAAATTAATATCAATCTGAATGTTATCTTGAAATACTGTTTCACAATGTGAGTAAAAAACAAACACAAAAAAAACAGAAACACGCACACACAATTGATTTTATACCAAATTATCTGTATAAGGCAGAATAAGTTTTATTATTTTAAACTATATTAAATTAGCAAATATGATTATGACTGTCCTATGCTCTCAACCACTAAATGTTATTCAGTTAATTAGCTTCCTTCTGTCTTTTCTAGCAATATTTTTATGTCACTGGTTCTAATGGTTTCTTCACTTTGGTACCTTATCTGCATGAATGTAAGCGAATTACTGGATAGGCAAATAGACATAATGGTTTTACTGTTAAAATATTTAGATATAATCGTAAGTTATTTTCTAATATTTTTGTCATGCACTTCTTTCCTCTGTAAATTCTACTTTCTTCTTTCTCTTCAACCTAGGTTCTTCAAAGTTTAAATGTCAACTTTAATCGCTATGTTCTGTCTTCCTGAATCTTGTTCTTTATTGTCATTTTTTTATTTCTAAACTCCTATTCTCTTTCCCTCCCAGTAGCCCCTTGCGTCTTAGTGACATTATCACCTTGCTTGGTGATATTTTAAAAACAAAGATTCTATGCAACAATTCAGTTGGGCGTTTAAAAAGCTGAATAAAATACATCTTTGAAAATAAATGACAACATTGACGAGATAAAAAGAAATTGATGTTGCTTGCATGTCTAATTCAATTCATATCGGAATTGATTAAGTTATGATTGCTGATAAAAATTCTTACTAGCGAAATGCAGAGAGGCTCAATGCAATTATTCAGTCACAAGAAAGAAACGAAAAGAAAGTGTGTTGGGGCAGTTGAAAATAAATATTTTGCATAAAAAGGAAAGGTTATATTTGAAAAATAATATTTGAAAATACGGGAAGAAATGAACGAGGGGAGTGGCAAATTTCTGGGACATGATCAGTTGTGGCAGGGTGGTGAATACTTGTTTTGACAGTGTGAGTGGTTGGGGGCGTAAGAGGATGGAATGGTGGTACGGTTAACCTGTTGCTTCTGTATAGCGTGCTTGAGGTGTTATACATATTGCATAGAAAGAAGTCGTTAGATTGCGATGGGAGAGGCGGTGAATGCGTTTCTAACAAGCGAGCAAGTAAAATGGCATCTTTGGCGTTCGGATTATGAATACTGATGAGATTTCTGATATTCAAAAAAAAAAACGCTTGCACTCAATTCTTTTTCCCAATCATCGCTACTTGCTATGTATACCCATTGCTTCTGCTTTATCTTGCCTTTTCAGTTTATTCATCCGATATAACTAAAATATTGAACAATGAATTATATGTATGACGTGATCATATAAAAATAGGTCTATTAGATACGCGCAAATTTTACCATTGGTCATTTTATGCAGACTGTAGCATAATAGTCATCCAAGTTTAAAATGATTTTTATTTATTTATATACACAGGGCGCAATGGATAAATTGTCTAAATCATGCAAAAATGAAATAACACTGAGAATTCATTTTAATAGATATAATTAGCAAAATTGCACAAAAATATCCTGAAATAGTAAAGAGTATATGTATTCAATAAAACCGCCAGTGACTTCAACCACGGCCTCCAAACAACTTCTGAATCTCGTGTAACTCTTCTGGGCGGTCTCTTTGTTTTACGTTCGTGAATGCTGATATAACCCTTACTTTTGGTTCTTCTTTGGTTTTACTTTTGGTTCTTCTTTGGTTTTACAAAGTATTTTGTTTGTTTCTCGCTCAACCGTGCCCTACACATAATATTCAAGGGACCTGCAGTCTCTGGAGTTAGGTGGCCACATGTATGGGGGTGCTGTGACCGCAGGAGGTTTTGGCAGCTCTGAATGGGTTCTGGTGAGGCATAGTACAGATTTGTTTCCAACAGTCACCCTCTTGAACATGGGCAGCACTAAGCCCCTGGATATGGAACTTACTGACTTGGAAGGATCATTTTCAATAGATGCCTGTATCCCAGCCTGTATCCCACCAACAAATTCAGGAGTTCTTTTCTAATCAGAGCAGTGATTTTTTTCCGAGCTGCCGTGCCTTCGCAACCACCATTAGAATCATTCAAATCCTTTCCTTAATTTCTTGCGTAGTGAATTTCGACATGTTTTCTTTTAACAGACGGTACCCAACTGGGCCTACTATACTTCGTAGACAACACAATCAAATATAAACAATGCGCATGCGCGACAGTAAAACAAAATAAAATAGCGACAAATTACCCATCACACCCTGTGTATGTACGTACACACACACACACACACACACACACAGGTTTTCCCAGTAAATCAGTTACGTCTGAATAGTGAATTCAATCAGGACAGGGTGTTCCTTACTTTCAGCCATGTTCCACTTCTAATTTAAACTTAGTAAGTAGCAAGTAGGTAAACGAATATCAACAAATATATAAATTCTCCTTTAATATGAAATGGTTGCAAAATATATAAAATTTCGAGAGATCATTGACAGTAAAAAATTTACTTCCCCTGACCATAGGTTTCGTTCGGGCCAAAAGCATTATAGGCGCACTAAACAGTGGCTCTATCTATCCTGAGTGATGCCGTTTCGATTCCTGTCCAAGAGCACCATTTTTTTATACTAAAATTTCTCGTAATTCCAGACCGGTAGGGGAATATACATAAATATACTGTTTAATATAAATACGAAGCGCCTACTCAGATACTAGTATGCACTGTTAACAACGTTTAAAGTGAAACAATTCTGTCTGATTAATAAAGCCACTATAATAAAATGGCTACATTGTGTGATTTTGAGAGAGAGTAAGGTACTGTCACTGGATCTCAGATTTCACTGCAGCATTTAAACTAACACCGTTAATTTAATGGCAATCTCCCAACTGTACACGTCTATATTTAGACATATAAAATTGAAGAAAAAATATTTCGTTGTCACATGCCATATATATTAAAAACATATTGCGCAACTACTGCATAGATTCTTGTCCTACTTTAAGTCTGAGAAAAATGACACTCTGTTGGATTTGTGAGCCAATTTGAAGGTTGAATGTCTAGCGAAAAAACATTCTATTTTTCCTGTTTTTGAAATACCATATTCCTTGGATGTAGGTGGTCATGTATCACCAAATATTCTATTTGAGATCTGTCAACTGCTATATAATTATCCGCAATCTTCATAACAGAAACTTTTTCATTTATAAAATATAAATATTGATTAGTTTTCTACGGCTTAACCATTGGCAGGATATTTGAAGCCAGAAAATATTTTTAGATTGTATTCTTTTTCAGATATGATTTAGTGATGTAATCTTGATAATTGACTAATAAGTGTAGATGAGTCGGATTCATACTTTTTCCAAGGGTTTTAGCGTGTAAGTGATTACAATGAACCCTACCGGAATTGGAACTCTTCTCCCCGATTAATAATTCCGAGCGGTTATACTATACACCAACCATAAATCCGGGTTTACAGCATCTGGTTTTCACAAGCGATATACCTAGGTACTGATTAGGTTCGACTTTGCTTAACTTCGCTGATCGTATGAAAATCTGTGTTTTTTGTGATATGGCTGTAAGCTCCTTTTTTTTTCTATTATAATTCTACGCTATTAACATGTATTAAAAATGCGAGATAAAATTTTTCATATGTAAAATAATTGAATTACATTTGTGTACTTCCTGCAAGCAGGGAAGCAAGAAACAGTCCATTTATAGTAGTGTTTATAAAGAACGAAAACCAGTTCAGGAGAACATTTAATATCTATTTCAAGGATACCATCAAATCCACATTCTCTGTTGATGCCTAGTTTAGAGATTTTTAGAAAAATTATCGCTGGTTTTTATATATATATATATATATATATATATATATATATATGATCTCTCACAAAAGAAACTTGGTCCTAAGATGAAAGTCAGGCAAGTATATACTTGGTATGTCAAGCGTAGAATTGAAAGGGAATTTACGGTTTAATTATTTATTTCTTATAAAGATCCAATCTAACCAAGCAGGCCAATACGGTGATAGCTTACAGAGTTCAAAAACATTTTCTGAAACTCTTATTTTTTATCCTTTTTCAACGTGCTATGTGCAATGGTGAATATTAATCCCAGATGTCATTATTTCACATTCAAACTGAATACGTAATTCGGCGTCAAAATGCGGGTTTCTTAAACCTTTTTTATGCTTATTTTTCTCCGTTTCGAATATTTTACTCGGACTTGTGATCTCCTTCATAATCGCCTTTTTCATTCAAATCTTTTTTTTTAATTCGCTGTATTCTCTCTTTATTGGACTTTAGATTCTTTTTATTTTTCTCCTTCGCATTTATTTCATTTTTACATTACAAAATGAATATACATATTTCCTCAAGGTAGATTCCGTTAAGCTTGATTTGTTGACAGTTATCTTGGATGTAGCCTTGAATTTCTTTTTTTTAAGTCTTTTGAATTGTTCTTTCTTTCTCTCTCGTTTTGAATTTTTCAGGCTGCGTTTTCCTCTTTCTACTTGTGTATATCTTCGACTTCCAAATCTGGACAATTCTAAACGTCTCGAATCATTCTCTTTCAGTAAAAGTTTAAGATATATCAATACACAAGTTAATTTTCTTCAAACGTTATTTTCTAACCTCACACATTTATGCTTGCTTTAAAATATTCGGTAATATGTGCTGTGCAATATTCCTTGTCAGATTTGTAAAACACTTCCTAATCTCCTTAGCTTCTGAACAGTTTCCCTTTTTGTTCCTTTTATAGTTCCTTATTTTCATCTATCTTGCGCTCACATGTTTCCATCCACTGTGATATTTTATAGTCAGAATTAACTATTAAATATATTCTTTGTTTCAATTCCTATTTAACATGGGGAAAACGAGAATTCGGAATAAAAATTATCATGACAAAATAAGCAAGGAATGAACATACGTTGTAATGAGATTTAACTACATGCATAGTATTTACATTGTCCTCATCTTTGTCGCCATTTTTGTCACAACGTTTCGGCCGTTGTACGCTCCGGCCTTCTTCAGGTGGTTGGAATTTCGAACCGAACCCTTTATTTCGATCACTGGGGTAGACTATTCTAGTTCCACGAGCCATGTTTGATGGATGTCAGTTATCAGTTATCTCCTGCTAATTTTCCCTCTGAAAGTTCTCCACTGCCTGAACCGGGTATTGAACTCACACTCTTTGGGTCTGTCACTGGATCTAACCAACGCCTTTATCCACTGTGCCATGTGTCCTTGAGGACATCTGGGTATGAATTTCTGAGTATTATAAACCTACTTTTTCAGCAATCATTTTTTACCAGTACTCATATTGCAATTTTGCAGTTATCATATCATGTTTTTACCAGATCTCATATTGCAACTTTTTTGTTACCATTGCTTTTCTCTGGCACTCCTTATTACTGGTTCCCATATTGTATTAATTTCTATGCTTGGCCGACTCAGGAGATTTTTGTGGCCTAGCATAAATGCATATTTAACAAATTCAGTATCTGTCTATATTTATCACTTCAATCCAAGGACGGCGATAACTGTTTGTGAGGAGAGAAAACAAATAGCAGGACTCTAGAAGAATAAATACCATTGTTAACAAGCTATCAATTTATGTATGTGTTATTAAAAATTTGATAGAACTAATTGCCCTTTTAATTTATTCCACAATTAGGTATAACATTCAAGTTTTTATATCGGTTTGAATTACTACGAACAGATACAGATGTTGCGCAATCCTTTTTTTCTATCCTTGTTTGACAGGCGGATACACACAACGGGGTTGATTTTTCACACCATAACAAGGACAAATGTTGATATAAACATAAGTCAGCAAATCCTTCGTTTTGTAGTTACATTTAAAGTGTTTACAGTAGATGGAGCTATGTAAACTTGGTTACATTTGTCATTCGTGTACATTTGTGGCTGGCTTGAACGTGTTACGTTTGTAGTTGTGAGTCAACTGAGAAGTGATCTTTTAATAATGGAAGGATATTCATATTGTTAGCAGGCAGATATGATTTTCGCATACGGCCGCGCGAATATTAATGGCTGCTTGGCTGCATCATTTTGCGTTTCCGGTCCAAAGCCAGCCAAGTCATACAAGATGTGGTATTGTTTACCGGTCACGTTGTTGATACAGTAGCCGTAGCAACATAAACTATGGTAATAAGTATATTTGGATTGTGCGTTGGGTTATACATTTAACTGTACCGTAATTTTAAAACTTAACACAAAAACGAAGGATTTGCAATCATATAGTTATATGGACTTTCGGCCATGTTTTGGTGTGAGGAAACCGCACACCTTGTTAAAGTATTTTCGATACACCATATATATATATATATATATTAGACTTACGCGTAAATATCATGCAATGTATGAATTGACCTACACCCAGATATGTTAAATAACAGGCATGTTATTATCTGGAAAAACTGATTATTCGCAAAATTTCTAGTACAAAATCTACTCAAAAAAATAATTAAAATGTTTCAAATTTAAATGACCCCCCACTAACATTCAGCACACACAAATATATATATATATATAAACACACATCAGCAAAGCATTATTAATATCGGAAAGTATAGGCTGTCACAAATTACACGATGCCTATGAGATTTACCGTTTATTCCAAGATGTTTCGTAATACAGCTGGCTCCCATAATAACCGATTCTGAACTCCATTGAATACACACACACACACACTATATATATATATATATATATATATATATATAGCAAGTTATAACACCTGGCTCGTTAGATTAGGTTACCTACAAATTCTGTTTTATTGTACCAGTACCAGAATAGTATATTTACGATTGTAGTGATTCAAGAGTAAAATTATGATCGAACATCTAAAATCGAAATACAAACTATTTACATGGCGACATAGTACTCTTAACACGCACACCTATTTTGGAGATGGTGTAGGTTTTAATTTTTATGAGATTATTTAATCTATGTCCAGTCCGTTCCTTCTAGGGGTGATACCGTCTAGATTGAAATTCAAAGACAAGCTGGTGTAAGTTCATTTCCAACAGTGCATTTCAAAAGGTTACATTCTGATAATTACTCCCTTATCAAAACATCAACACTTTAATCGCGACTTGCGCTATGGTTCAGGTAAAATTATTATTAAAATATTTCCAATTTTTCCTCTGTTAATCTGATTATTTAAATATTATATGGGGCAAAACATTAATATTCTTTCTAGTCTCCTGATTTGTTCAGGCGTCGTACACAACGGTCTTTTCCACAGAAAAATAATTATACTTGTCCAGAAGGTTTGGACACATAAACAAAAAGGTATGTTTTCAATTAATGAAATTTTTAACATTCTATTGAATTGGAATATTAAAAATAACATCTTCATTATGATTTCCATCATTTGCGATGCAAATATTGATGCGCTTTGCGAAATTCACCTAAACTCGATGCAATAACTCCACATTGCCAAAATGTTAACATATTCTGTCTTTATGCGTTCAATCAAGAGTGTTGCATCCATGATTTTCTGCTTTAGCATGCTCCAGAAAAATAGTCCGTTCTTTCTTCCAACAAAACCATGTCTCATGTGCAGAGCTAAAAACAATATAGTTAATGAGATTTTCTGTGTGTCCAGATTAAGGGAAAAACGTGTAGAATTAATGTAAAAGCTCTTTTCTTTTCAGTAGCATTTGTTGAGTGTTCAATCATTTCGTCAACGTGTTTTCTTGCAATTTTACAAAATAAATGAACGCAACTCTCTACCGATAGGATTTTCCTTTTAGGTCGAATAGTGGATAACCGTCTTGTTTTAGATTTAAATTTTTCATTTTAGCAATTTAATATATTTCATTGCATCTAGGTATAATTCCTAGAATTAATATTTCATATGATGAACGTGAAAAGAAATATATCTATTAGCTGCACCATGTCAATTTATCTAAATTCATGCTGAATCCATTGTTCTGTATGCAGAACAATTTAAGACTAATCAGTGATGTATTTCCAGTTAAGTGATTGGACATAGAATAAAGGTATGAAATTTAGGTCGCAAGAAAAATATTTTCCTGAATATAAAGAAACAGCTGACAATTTCTGTTGAAAGCCGTGAAAATCCATTTCATTTTTTCATATAGTTTTACGGTAACATCACGTTGAAAGGCCTGTTCCTGTATGGTTGTCGTAGTTATTCAATGTCGACTTCGGTTAATATCTAGTTCAGGAACGCTTCCGAATATAAGGTGCTGTAAAGTTGGATATGCAGGTGGTGTAATGGATAATGGCTCGGAATTATTAATCTGAGAGCCGAGTATCAATTCCCGTCGAATTCCTTACATTCACTTACGGCCAAAGACATTTGGGAAAGGTAGGAATCTACCGCTTCCTAAGCTATGGGTTAATAAGTAAAACTTATAAAAAAGAAAAAAATCTTTAGTCACCACAAAAAAAGAAAAAAAAAAGAAACTTACATTCTTAAAATATATTTTAGATTTCAATATCTTGTAAAGGGTTGTTAAACCGTAAAATTGAACCAATCAATCAACATTTCATGCATATTCATCCGCTCATCAAGCACTCTTTAAATATTCTTAAAGACGGTTTGTTAATATAATTCTTTCGTTTATTTTTTGTTTTTTTTAATTAAATCTTCATTTTTAAAATGATAAAATAATTTGTTTATATTAATCTATTTAAATCTTGATTCGGATTCTGTTAAAAAATCTGTCGATAAAAAGCATTCTGTAATGCTCTCGGGGCGATCACTATTCGCGAATCCAATGACCCATCGGAAGCACCACATGTACTGCAACCGCATTAGAAATGATGTTTCTTGGGCAAGCCCAAACCTCTCCGGTTTGAATTCACTTTCTTTCTCCGAGACCGGTTGCCACGCTACGCTATATAACCCAGTCTGTCCTGTTATTTTACACATGGGCGAGAATATGTGTATTCAAACCTTTCCCAAGGGTATTAGCACGTAAATGAATGTCATGGATCTGAACTCGGGTATCCGATTTCTCAATCCGAGCCGCTATCCATTACGCCACCGTGCTTTCTCTATTAATATAAATAGGAAATATTTGGATCGTGTTTAAATTCATGGATCTGGAAAGGCTACAAAGATGTGTATATCTGGAAGAATCAATTTAAAAAAACTTATATTGGTCACGTTTCATTTTTCTGGGATTCAAAAATGCTATTTCAATGAAAATCCATCTTCAAAATGTATTTGCTTTTGCGCGTGCGCTGTCTATCCATGATTTCGGCAGGAAATGATCTCATTCTAGACCAGGCACTTAAATTAATTGCATACAAGTATTTTATACAGAGAATACATATTTAGGGTCTGCAACTGATATGAATGTATTCTTTGTTTATACAGAAGCTAAACCTACAAAAATGTATTAGACTGTAACGTGTACTTAATGGTTGTACATCAATTATGCCCTCCGATTTAAATATGTTGGCAGTTTTGTGAGTTTTCAGGATTTAAGTGGATTCTTTGAGGAGGCCATTAAGGAAAATGATTCCATTAAATCATTTAATTTTATCGCAGAATTCTTGGGAATTTCAAGCATACTTGATTGTCATTTTAAAACTAACCTTGTCTGACAATATGTTCCCTTTAACAGATTGGTTTTACGCGTGCAATCGTTTCATTATTTATAAAGAAACTGATTATTTTTAATGAAAATATGCCTAAAGTGAATGTGTTTATAAATAATGAAACGATTGCACGCATGAAATCAATTTGTTACGATGGAAAGTACCGAAAGTCAAATGTGCTTTTAAAATGATAATGAAACATACATGCACATGTTTTATTCAACTAATTGCAGATGTAGAAAACATACAAAGAAACGTGTAGCAAATAATTCCTACTTTAATTTAACAATAAAGAATATATCTACAGGGTGGTCTGAAAGTCGTGTCACCATTATCAAAAAATGAAAACAGAAGAATCAATAATACAGTAATACAAAGCACATGTACAGTTTATCAAGGTTCCTTGACGCTGTCGCATATCGAGGATGTTTTTGTAAACACCGTCATTTTTGTGGCAAAAAATGATGCGGCGCCAAGTCCTGTGTGATAATTTAGAAAGCGGTATTGATTGTTGCAAAGGCTCTCTGAACGGCATCTTTCAACTGATGGGCATTCTGGTATCGTTCATGTGAAACTCACTCCTTGAGCGTTCAAATCGAAAATTAAATTATGTATAGATGACAAGACTTTCGGGACCACTCTGTACGTTTGGCTGCACGAAATTCAATCCCTGACACAAAGCTGCTTCACTGTGTCATGCGGGACGATGTTTCTCTCCAGAATGTATCTTATATATCTATAAGTGTACCGTCCGTGCATGCTTTGAATATTGCTGCCACATATGGCCCGGTTCACCTAATATTTACCTTGGGATACGTGACAAAATCCAAAGAATCCGCAATATTTTTGGTCCTGATCGGACAACTCGACTTCAGTTAATTTCCCATCACCGTACTTTTGCCCCTGTTACTTTTTATTAATTTAAGCGCACTACACGACAGGCGTCTAGGTTTCAACGGTTTACTGTTAAGCTAGCTAGATATTGCCGTAAGTTCTATGTAAATATTCTTCTCTAGATTGTGGAACTGCCTTCTGGTTCCATGGTTTCCAGCAAAATTTAATCTGTAAAAATTTGAAGTCAATGTCAGTCCCTATATCTTACCCTCTTGATTACTCTTTTGCACTTAATTCTTCTACACCCTGTAATCCTTTGTGTCTTAGCGACTTTACTGACTTGCATGGGGTAATAGCGATTTTGTGAGGTTCTTCCAACTTGTATATTCTGTCTGAAAGCGCGCAAGTCCGGACTTCAAATGAAAATATTCAAAACATCCTGGCGCATGTCTAACCCAACATGCGCTAAGAATGGTTTAGAACATGATAAATATAAGCTAAGTTTGAAAAAAGAAATACTGCTTTTACAAGCACAGGCATTCATAAACGTACATATATGCATGTAAACATCAAAGTGAGAACAATATTTAAATGTTTACTTTATTCCTCGACTTTATCTTTAAATATATAATTTGGACGATACTTAACAAACATACATATAAACACACACACACACACATATATATATATATATATATATATATATATATATATATATTGTGTATTGTATTTAGCCATCAAATGTTCCGTAAGAAAAGACATGTTGATTAATAATATTGATAATATGCTTTATCGTTTATTTTTTAAAATATATTATTCATATACACCTTGCCAACGTGACAACACTTTGCCCCCATCACTACACTCACCAGTTTTTACGAAAATTTGTTTGTCTCTAACTAATGACTCCAAATCAAAATCTTGGGCCATATTTATTCCGAAGTGAGATTTGGACAATTTCTTCCTTAGCTGAGAATTATTATTCATAATTTGGAAGAAGTCTATCAATAAAATTAATCTTAGAAAATGTTTGTTGTCTGTAATATATACGCGGCTGTGAAGTTCAAATTAACCTAAGATGATTAAATTTAAGATTTAATTTAAGCAATGATCTGATTAAGAATATTTTCTAAAATGTACCAGAAAAACAAACAAGTGAACTAAGAAAATGAATAATAAAAATGCTGGTTACTGAAGTATGTGACTCAAATCAGTGTATTCAGAAAAAACTATTCTTGACGGGTTAACTTGAAAGCTACTCACCTAGCAGCTTGTGATTGGCACCATCCATGCAACGTACAAAATTGTGAATCGTCACCACTCCCTTTGTTTCCATTCGTAAGAATTTCCCATCGGACAGATTCCTTCCAAGAACTCCTATTCGGAGCAAACTCCCGGTCGGATTTTTTTTCCAGTCACTGCAATATTGACCTCTTCAGATTCATGGTTAACCGTTATTCTTCCGGCACAACTTCAAGAAATGCAATTCTTTCCTTTACTCACCCTCACAAAACAAAGCAATCCTCTACATCGAGTGGCTCTTTTCCCTTATATTGGTCGTGCATTAGTATTTAAAAATAGGTGCACTAAAAGATTTTCGCGATTAGACTGTTATCATTTGTCATAGACATGGATTGGACTCTATCATCAAATAATACTTTTGTCGAAGACTCACATGCGCAATTTTCCAATGAGTGCCTTGAAACATTGAGGACTTTAGCAATGGCATTAATTAACTTTGTGTCTTATTGATACACTTCTGCATTTTTTTGTAGAGATTTGGGTGTTGGCCGTCAAACTTCGTCTAAATGACAGTCTAATTATGAATTTGGAAAACTGGCATCAACACATTTTGTAGAATGCTATAAAATATTCAAAGAGTGATTCGTGTTTCACTTGTACTTTTCAAATCTTATATAAATGTATAAATATCTGTAGCTGTATGAATGTGAGAAATATGGCTATATGTGCATATACGTATCGTTAAAGCAATGTTTGGCTATTAATATACGTATATGTGTTACCGTCCGAGATACGGAGGCTATTTTTCTATACCAGCACGGTTTTCTTTCTAACTGGTCACAACACATACGTCTTATTCAATAGCATATCAAATATAACAATTATCGCTATTCTAAAGATATCCATCCAATATGCTTTCTTTCAAACATACGTTCTTTTTCGCTTTTCAACCTTTTCTCTTGTTTTCCGCTTTTATTACAGCCTAAACTATTGTGCCCTTCGATCGGAGCCACTTAACGTGGACAAAAAATGTGAAAGGAAGATCTGGCTTTCAGACAATGAAATTGCCTGTCCTACTAGAAGACTTCCATTACACAATATCGATTGGCACGAGATGAATCTTCCCCATTTTTCCCAGTGCTGATAGCCAAGCGAACTTCACGCTGATCTTATTTTTACTTCTCTCTTATTGAAATTTGCATGTCCTTCACTTGTGAGATATATGTGTGTTTACATCTATGAATCGTTTGTAGGTAGGCCTGACTCAAATGTCACTTATGTATGCGTCGTTACCTCTTTAGTCCCCAACGTACAAACACCTTTTTATATATGAGTCAAGGAGATCATCATAGCGGTGAATATCTTATATATATATATATATATATATATATATATATATATATGCGCATATGCGCGTGTGTGTTTACAACTTTGAAACGTTTGCTGGTAGACTTAATTGGGATATCTTTTATATATGCATCCTTATCTCTTTACACACCAATGTGCCAATACTGTATCTATCTCACCATATATATATATATATATATATATATATATATATATATATATATATAATTACAGCGCGCCCTCGTCACTTCCGAATGTGATACAAGTTCGAAGTTTAGAGAGATTACCGGCAATACCGTAGAAAATTTGCCTAAGCCCAACTCGGCAATTTTCTTTTTGTGGACAGGTCAGGCTCCGGGCAATAAACTCAGTCCACAGCCACCCACCGAATGAGAAGTATTACCGGGGTAGAAGAAAACCCGGGGAGTATTGCTTGGCCTTTTTACCCTCGCAACCCCTGGCAAGCAAATGAACTCAACCGTCGATTTCTACGTACGAGTATTCTCCAATCACATTCAGTTACGTTTGTGTCATATGTAAACTACAGTCCTGCTTTTGATTTGAGTACAAATCCACATAAATTGCAATGATATAGATCTCTGGCATAGCAACATCATTTGCAGTTCTCGTGTGTCTCTTAGACTTTCAATATGACTCATTTCAATATATATATATATATATATATATATATATATATATATACTAAATTTAAAACTGATCATTTTTTTGTATTTTAATAATTACTTCTATTATTAAAGGCTTTGATATGTTTTAAGCGAAGATATGAGTATACCATCCACATCTGTTTCAAATTTAAGATAATTTATCAGGCTTCTACGATAGCGGGAAACATTTTGGTATTGACTAAGTGGGCAGTTAAAGAAAATTATATTTATTATTATTATTGACTCATTGTCAGACAAACTCGAGATGTGGGCAGAGATCATTTTGTTTCGTTCAGTTTGAAAAGTTGAAAATCTTGATTTTTGCACCTGATTTCTGGTTTTTAGCGGATAAAGTGAAGCAGCTTGTCGAATAGGATAGTTTTTGGCTTTAGGTTATCAACTGTTCTTCTGTCTTGCTCTATGAAGAGTTAATTGTACTGAATCATTTGCCTTTCAACTATAATGACCCTATGATAAGCTAGTGGTCGTGTTACTGATCGACTTTTGCAAGGCACAATTGGATGTGTTCAGAGGCAAAGATAATCGATCTTGCCTTGGTGCACCCGACGTTTTTAATCGTCATCGAAATCTGTAGCACATTGAACAATGCGATGGTTTTCTAGATTGATTTTTTTTATGTGCTTTTCTTGAGGCTTCTCTTTATGCAGGGACGGAAGACAGGGGATACCTTTTGTTTTAGTGTTGATTTGAGAAGGATATATATCGTTAACAACAACCATAACTTAGAAAGGTTTTCTGGTCAGTTTAAAGCAGGAAGTTACCTGTCTTTAGGCGCTGTTTTAAGTTTTCGGCCAAACCATCCTCACCTGCGAACTGAATATCTCTATCCAGTGGCTGCAATGAACTTGTCTATGACAAATGACACTTTGCGTTATACAGTCACAAGCACGCCTCCATATCCATCGATTATTAGACATTCAGCATCATTCTGAAAACAATGGAAAGTGATATTAAGTCCAACACAGATCAGTGTTAATACTATTTTGAAATTGGAAGGGTTGCGACTGCCTTGACATAGGTATCTCATTTTTACCAGTCTTATACGGATGGTTGAACTAATTGACGAAACAAACACCCTGCACCTGTTCTGTCACCCAAACTGACAGGTATGGTGCATGACGATAGCTTTATTTAGCCATTTGAGTTTATTAAACATAATTCGAAGATTCTTACTTCATAATTATGGCACCGAATGGAACTCGGCAAATTTGAAAGGGAACGGAAGTTGAGAACTTAAGTGTTTTGGGATGGTAACAATTACATGAAGAATGAACAAAGATTTTGAACATATTTTTACCACTACAGATAAGCTGTTTTTTTTTTCCTGGATTCTTTTAAGTAAATAGCCATTTATTGGTTGACTTTCCAAAATCTCAACTTCGTAAGCCTATCTCTATATCAACGGTAAATTTTCAGATGAGCTAAGCTCATTATACCTTAGCTTCATTGTAGCGTGTTTTCAGAAATAATTTCATGGTAATTATTCTGATGAGCTTTCTACATTTGTACATAGATCTTTCTACTAGATTGGCGGCGATGACTCATCAAATAGATGAAGTGGCTAGATTTATCCGTAAGTGCTACGCTAACAATTTCATCTCTCGCACTGCTCGCTTCTGGAAGTATCTTGCATTTTCCTTTGCTTACTATTCAACATTAATCTTCAAATATTTAAATACATTATCAGTGGTTTCCTTCTTTCATGATTCCTATTCGTTTATAGTTCTTTTTTTTTCTCCTTAATTTATTTTTCTCATTCTCCCACATTCAGTGGCCCCTTAGATTTTATCGACTTCATTGCCTTGCTATCGTTGATAAAAATAACATCCATGAAGTCAAATCACATATCTTCCATATTATATTTGTAAGGGGAAAGTTCGCACACATTCTACACTGTTAATATGATAAAGTGACAACTGCAAAAACATGCGAAAAACTGAATTAAAACTCCTTGTGAATGTGTCTAAAAAAAGAAACTTCATCCCTCTTTATATATATATATATATATATATATATATATATGCGTGCGTGCGCACTCATAATAGATTGGCAGCTTTGTCTCCTCAATTTAGTTTTGAAATTGCTATGCTAAACATTGCTTCTCTCGTATATTCCGCTAGTGGAATGTTTTTCGGCATCTTGATTTCCCCTCAAATATCATCTTCAGAAATTTAACATCTTTCTCTACTTCAATGCCGGAATTTTGTTTTTTCTAAGATTCTTTCACTTTCAGTAACCTCTCGCGTCGTAGAGGCGCAATCACCTTGCTTGGTCTGAAATGATTACACACACACACACACACACACACACACACACACACATATATATATATATATATATATATATATATATATATATATATATATAAGTGCGCAGTGACCGATCACGACAGTTTCAGAGGCTTTCACGCAATCGGCAGGCGGTCGGTGACTAGTGTGAAGATATGAACTTTTATCGTACACGGCAAGACCAAAATGCTACGCGTGAAGCCGGTGCGTGCATATCATTCACACGCCAACCAAGCTCACCTTATACTATCCGGCAAAGATCGGAATAGCCGTATATATCACAATTAATAACAAAACAAAAACATTTTCTCTTCTATGCAATTCTAAGTAGACCCATTTTGCAGAAGCTTATATTGTCTCTCTTTCTCTATAATATATTGTGTGTGTGTTCGTCTAGGCAGATGTAGAGAGAGTGAACTACAGAAATACATTTTTCTGGGTATGAAGCTACTTTAGAATCATCCATTCAGACGCAAAGCAAAGGTAAACCTATCAGGACAATCCTTGGCAAGCAGGATAACAATTCCATATCAATTGAACTGTCCATATACCGAGCGATGTATCTCTAAGCGCATCTCAATCTGATTGTCTCGATCTGTTTTTCTCTTTATGGCGTTCTTATCTCTCGACCTGTCACTCTGAAAATAACCCTCGTTCCTTCATTCAATTGCAATGTCGCTCATACCAACCTGATTTGTTTTCGATTTACTTTGGTATGACGAGGTTTATTCAGTTTTCTTTCTAATTTGTCCCCTCTTACTTTACCTTTTTCCCCTGTGGAAATTTATTTGCATCCTTCCCTATCGATGCTTCTAAATGTTTTCCTCATAGCGACTGTTTTCGACCATTTTCTTCCACAGTAAATATATGGTTTGCGCTTATTATATATATAGCAACAGTCAGACAATCCTATCTACATATATATATATATATATATATATATATATATATATATATATAACGTGACCGATAGGTAAAATATATAATAGGTTACTATTATTGTATGAAAGTGGACGGTATTTCTGAATTGCAAAATGTCCTGACAGTCAATTCTATATCACAACCTTTATTTAACAAGGGTTAAACAAGTTAAGCGAAAAATAAATAACGAAACAGAGGTACCAAATGATACCTTCGAGAAACTATGCAAAGTATTAAGAGACAGGAAATGGCGATTAACTACTAGACAATATTTAATCACTATATAGAAGGGAATTCAAAAGATTTTCCCCGGAGATAATATTGTAAAGCGTCAGAATTGCGTCTACCGACGGACGTCGGAAATACCACCGACAGATCAAGTGAATTAACGAGGATGTTTCCAAGAAAATATAACTCATCAGGAAAGTTATACTGGCAGTCAAAGACAGGCAGCTGTAAACTTTAGAAAGTTATGTGGATGAATGTCACCCTAAGAAATTTAAAACGCATATGACGTATCAATGGTAAGAAAAGCAACGAATAAATTATTAGTACGTGTGAATCCATGACAACCGAGAATATAAGGAGTGGAAAGGAACTAAGAATAATAAGAGGAAGCAGTGGACATACATAATTACTCCTGTCCTAACATGACATGCTAGATGAAAGAATACATACCTGCTATATCACTGATGTACATGATTTCAACAGATATACAATATGTGCGTTGTCTTTGGGCGTTTTTTACGTTATATTATCAATATTAATTATATATGGATAACGATTTGGGAGTTTTAGTCTCTTTATTCTGTAGTGACATTAGGATTTCAGGTAAATTCTCGTAAATTCCACATTTCCAATAACTTTTGAACATGGCTAAATATTTAGTTACAGATTTTCAATTTACAAAAATTTATTTTAGACATTTTGTGCTATTGAATTTGTGTTTAACATTAACTTCAGACTTGTATATATATATATATATATATATATACGAGGGTCATTCAACAAATAAGGTGAATTTTCCGCTATAAGGACTTCTAATACAGATAGAAGTTTACTCTTTTCTTTTTTTTTCAACGTAGTCTCCCAGCACTGTCACACACATTTCCCATCTGTGCACAAGCTTCCGTATTCCCTCAGCGTAATAATCTTTGGACTTAAGTCTCAGCCAGTCGCTCACAACACTTTTGACTTCATCGTCACTTTAAAACTTCGTGCCTCTCGTGAACGCTTTCAAGCGACCAAACAGGTGAACGTCTGAAGGGGCAAGGTCTGGGCTTTAAGGGAGCAGTTCCCAGCCCAGCTCGTTGATGGTCTGCACCGTTTGGGCTGCAGTGTGACGCCCTGCGTTGTCATGATGCCAGATGACCCCTTCTGCCTGATGACTGCGTTTGTCCCAACAGATTAGCTTAAAGTCTTTGTAATGAAACCCTTCTGACAGACTGAATGAGGTCATTGACTGATTCGATCACCTCAGGAGACCTAACTTCTGTAGGTCTCCCAGGCCTGTCTTCATCCTCAACACTGCTCCGTTCTTCTTTAAACAATTTAGCCCACTTGTAAACATTTTTGGCTGAAACATGTGGCACCATAAACTTGATATCTGACTGTTGTTCAATCCTGGAGCATGCTTCTTGGTCGGCCATCTTTGTTAATCGCCAAGACTCTCTAAGCTTTTTTTTAATCTGCAAAAGAAATAAATCCATGTGAAAAAGAAGTAAAACAAAAAGGAATTTAAAAAAGAGTAGGATTCTATCTGTATTAGAAGTCCTTATACCAAAACATTCACCTTATTTATTGAATGGCCCTCGTGCATGTGTGTGTGTATGTGTATATATATAACTGCTTTAAACCCAACGGGATGATAGTTCTAGTTTTGAAACTCTAGTTATGACTAGAGCTGTCCTTTCATAGTTTAACGTTATGCATATTTTTGCACTTTCTAGACTGTTCAAGTACTTTACTGTGTATCTAGCCCATGGATTTTCTTGTTATTCGAGTCTTTGCCTGGATAAGAGCTTTGTGTTGGCAATTTGTTCGTTGCTTCTATCAATGTTTTCTTTTTTCCATTGAGATACACACGCACGCATTTTATTATCCTTAGAATGAACGATATCAAGAAATGTAAACAATAATGCAGTAAAGGAAATGACATCAGTTCTATCTCTTCACTGAAAAAAATTATATAATTTCCGTGTATATGTAGCACTAATATCCTTGTAAAGAATTATTTTTACAATGGATATCAACAGTTATTAAGCAAATTCAAGTTCATGGCAGGATACCGTTAGTTTCATCACATAAAGTGTCTATCTCGAGTAAACTAGCCTGATGAGCATATCAGTCTTCAAAATGAATTTGAGTTCAGAGCTGACGCCTGTTGTCTAAGGTAAAATGCCTCGTTTGATCTGCTGTTAATCAGATTGCCGGGGTAAGATGCATTCATTAATTCCCCAAGGGCAATTATTCTAAGTGAACATAAGTGAACATCATCAGCGCGATCAGAACTTGAACCATTTCGTTTCCTTTGTTAATTCGTTTTTTTATTTGTTGTTGAAATTTCTTAAACTATAACAAAAAATGTATTTGCTTTCTTAATCAGAATTTCTGATCCCAAATAATTCAAGATTATTTTTTTCCATCAAGTCTAAATAGATAGTATTACAAATTTGGGAAATTGAATACACTCTATTAGATTTCCATCGAAGATATATATATATATATATATGAAAGAGACCGAACGCAATATTCCGGCTGCAAAGAATGCCCGGGATAGTGTCATGGACACATAAGCTTTTAAATTCTCTTTTGGTTTATTTTGGAAAATGAGTGAGTAAGTTTAGTCTGATTTTCTTCCACTTTAATCTGGTAAATGTTTGCTAATTGACAAATTATTCTATAGTTGTAAAGTTCGTCCATTTGGATAAATTTCTTAGCTAATTATATTTTCTAATAGGATTCTTAAGGAGAAAGATGCAACATGAAGCTCAAAAATTGCCTTGCAAAAACCAGTATCTGATAACTTGAATAGTCAGGCAAATACACACACAAATACATTAAATACTTTAAACACATGTGCTTAAACTTTTTTTAAATCCTTAATAATGATATATTTTATTAATACTTTGTTCACATGCCATGCTTTCGGTTATATTTCATAACAAATGAAAAACTGTTCCTTTTTTACGTCTTTAGGCAATTATATATCCTCTCGTTACTATTCGATTCTCCACAACCTTAATTTTATAAAGTTAAACTTTACCTTTGCAGTAGGAAATAGTTACTCGTGATTCCATCCCGAGCCCTTAATTCCTTTTATATTCGTAACTGCCTTCGGAGTAATATATATATATATATATATATATATATATATATAGTGTGTGTGTGTGTGTGATACGTTGATGAAACTCACGTAATACATTTCTCACGCCTCGATGTAAATTGTGCCGCTGGTTCTTTATCTGTGCGAAACGTATGCATAAATATGAAGCAGTTTGATTAACCTCATATCTGTCTTGTTTCTACGTGCCCAAGATATGATGAAGTTCATGTGTTCTATGTTCGCGCAGAGACAAACGATCCCATATAATGCCCAATCATTATAAATAATAGCCGAACAGTGGAAGTATCCTCGTTCGGTTCACCGCAATAAAACTATCAGATGAGCGCAGTTCATCTCAGAAGTGACAAAATTGCGTGTGCGCTTCTGAAATATGAGATTGTGTGTTGCCCGAGAATCTAGCATGTGATTTGATGGTTCTACCAAAGTCCTTCAAACCCTATTCCTTGCTGAGAATTAAGTTTTTTTTTTTTTGTTATTTCATTGATTTTCTTGAGATTTATTCTGTAACATACAGAAATGTGGCGAGGAGTTTCCAAGCGTAGCTTAGGTGTGGCACAAGTCTGAGAGTAGGGGAGCACCAAGTGAGGATTGAACTCGCTATTCAGTCGTAATTATTTTAGCGAGGCAAGCTCGCTAACTATTACACCGCCTCGAGGTGCCATTTTTATTTGATTTTGTTTATATGCTTTTGTGAATATTGTTTGCAAATTGAAGGATATCTGGTATTTTAACTAAATAAACTCAAAAACGTATTTTTTTACCTAATCCGATAGCGATGGACATTCTATTTAGCAACCAGGTTTTTTTTCATTAATCCGTATCGCCTCATTAACTATATTCATCCATGCATATAATCCAAATTAGAAATCATGTGATTTTTTTTTTTTAATTTTTACTAAAGGATTTATGGAAAACATTTAAAGCATTTTTGACTTAATTATTTTTTATTATATAATTTTTTTCCGAAATATTTAATGCATAATTATATTTTTTTTTATAATGTCGAATAGGTAGTTATGGGTCTGTTTTAACCGTCCAATAAAACTTAGAAAAAGATCCGGTTGGCACGCGTATTAAATAGTAGAGGCAAGTCTCTTTTTTACAAGAGTTGTCGCAGACATAGTGAACCAGAACCTGAGTCGAATGGCAGAAATGGTGAACAGGACCTGTCTTAATTTTGACCAAACAGTTCGTCTTTGTCTGGCATGTAGGACTTCGATTTGAGAGAAAGCGAGTACGTTTTACGTCAAAGGCGACCCTCCCTTGTTGTCCCACAAAACATTATTTCATTAGCAACTGTGTATAATATTAGCGTGGTTGGATGGAATCGATGACGGACATCCGCGTGTGTTCGTGCTCCATTCTGAGGTGCCCGTATGTCCAGTATGTCTATCACCCGGGTGAATAACTGGTGATTCCCCCTCATAAGTAGACCATCGTGGTGTTGAGAGATGTCTCTATCGGGGTACATCGTACTGTACGTACAGTTGTGACAGGAGGAACGAACGACGAAGCGGATACATGGAAGACAACGAAAAATACCAAGAAACTGGTGTAGAGAGAAGAAACCTCTAATGGGAAAACCCAAACCAGTTGCTAATTTCTTTCGAGCGCTAGAGTCACACGGTTTTACATCCGTCCGGTTTTCACGCGTTTCAAAAATCTATACCTCTGTCCGTTTTGAACGAGTTAAGTGTATACGTAAATTTGGTTTGCACGCCAGTCAGAAATGCAGGTAAAGGTCGGGTTGACAGTAGGTATAAAAGACTCGATTTGCACACAAATCAAAACAGTTAAATCGGAATATCAGTAACGTATTGACTTGATCAGGCAAGGTTGGTGTTTTCCATTAACCGATTTTTATAAATTACCGAGAATTATTTGGACATAGTTTTATACGACATTGAGTATATACAGTGAGTATCCTGACACGTTTGAGCCCTTTGAAAATAAGTGGTGGATATTGATTTCTTTTACAAGATATTAAGTCATACTTATAATTTTTCACGTTCTAACAAAAATAATCATTGCAGTTAGGTTTAGAATAAATATATTTCAATTGTGTCTATGCGTATATCGTACCCTACAAACGCCTAATGTAACTGAAGTTCTAATGAATTTCCTGCTCATAAGTTACCGGTCTCGATTTCCTAACTGATATTTATAAACTTTTGTTTTGTTCTTTTTTTTTTTTGTTAAACAGAACGCATCAAATATTTTCGGATTTCAGGCTGCTAGACTTTCAAAAGTAGTTTGCGTGTTATTCTCATGTTAGAAACTGGAAACTATTTTAACTACATTAAATGCAAGTCTACTTGTTATGGCTAAGAAACATTTAACAGGTTGTGTATTTTCGAACGTGTAGAAAAAAAAGTCATTAGGGATCGCGATAAATCCTCTGATAGAATCATCACATTACCCATTACAAAAATGTCCCTACATGAAGTAGACAGTCTGCATCTTATTTTTTCTTTTATATCTTGTTCAAAATGCTACCGATTCTTCTGAAAGAGTATTGTGTAGATTCCCGTTGCATTTTCCACTGTTTGAAATTTAGAAAATACTCTATCTTAGATTGGCAATAAGTCACGAATGGAAAGGAGAGTCTTGCCTCTTATTTAAATGACCATGAGGGAAAATTAAAACAATTCTGCTCAAGTCCATGTCTCCTATTTATTAAGGTGATTTAACACAAATTTCAGAATACTCTAATGAAATAATTCCAAAGTAATGTGCTGTCATGTTATGTTAATTCAAATTAACAAACCTATTATGTCAATAAAAGACACTCTAGTCCAACCATTAGGTTCAATCTACATAGCTCAATATTAATTTATAAACAATACTGTTATGAAATAAACTTTCATCTATAAATGTTTTTCCTTTTGTCTTCAGCCAGTTTTCTTAATATTCAGCATGTATTTTTCCCTCTATTTACATTTCCATGAGCAACAACGGCTTTCCCGACCTGTTGGTGGATGTTAAGTATTAAGCAGTCAGCATCTGCTTCAAGCAGGTTTAAACCACTCTAAAAAAACGATCTAATTATATACTATGTCTATTTTTTTAATCTAATCTAAATACTTTGTATATACCAGGTGTAACAGTAAAATTGTCCAAATCATATAACAGCATGGGATAAATCTTCATCCCACAAAATGTGTAATATCTATAAAAACAAAAACACTAAACTGAGTTTCTTTTGCCAGTATTTCAGGTAAGATGTTTAGTCATCTTGAAACCATTTGTTGTAAGAATCTCTGAATAAATCAGTTTAGCTAGAAAGAACAATTTAAAATCGTTTGTTGTTAGCCCAACGGAGCAATGGTGCGAGGAAAAAGATTATCCAGGCCTTCAGTAATTGTACCCACTGTCATACTCTGGCTTCTACCTTCAAAACATTTCGAGAACTATCATGGGAATGATGAATAAGTTTAAAAAAGAGGGAACAATGGAGGGAAAACGGATCAAGATGTTACAACAGCCAGAGGGATCATTTCAACGTAGTGCTAATTACATTTTTATTTTTCAAAGTATAGTCTTATAAGAATCTCGAAGTGTTCCAGTAAGATGTTTGGTTATCATTTCTAAGATAAAATAGTTTAAAGCTTAATCAAAAATTGGACAATTTTGCTCTTACACCCGGTATATTTATTTGACACTCGAAAAATGGGAACTATGCGATTTTTTTTACTTTTGGTAAACGTGAAATATCACTGGCTTTTCAACACTTACCTAAATATACCTATATGGAACACTAGAAACCCGAATAAACTAATGAAAAGAATGTATACCTATGTTTTATGGATTATGCAAAAGCGATTGTTAATATACGTTACAAAGAACTGCTGGAACTGCTAGGTAACCTTGAAGGATACAAGAATAATCTAGAACCTACCTTGGTAGAAAATTGGTTGCATACGCATAGGAGATGAGTTCGGGAAATACACAAAATAAAAAGGGATGTAAGACAAGGATATTTTCTGAGCATAAAAATTGAGCCGATACAACGAGTTCATTCTGAGAGAATTAATACCTTACATATTACTGGCAGGTACATATCTTAACATAAGATATGCAGATGACACAGTGTTGATCGTAGACACAGATTGGAAGCTAAAAGGAATCTTATAGAAAATAGTGAAGGAAATCAAGAATAAAGAAGTAATCAACAGTAATATGACAGAACATAGTTTTTAGCAAATAGAAGAGTCGATATATGCAAATTAGTTTTTTAGATGCTGATATCGAACATTGCAACAATTTGGATATCTGGGTAGTTTATTCACATCGGACGTAAAGAGACAATTTCTGCTAACGTAAATGATAACCAAATATCTTACTGGAACGCTCCGATATTCTTATAAGACTATACTTTGAAAAATAAAAATGTAATTAGCACTACGTTGAAATGATGTAAAATAATCCGTTTTCCCCTCTCTATTGTTCCCTCTTTTTCCACAAGGACATCTGTAGGCGAGTTTTATGGCGAAATACACCTTTCAAAAGATGTGCAGACTAAGAAACGGAAAATAACCGTTTGAAACCACGAAAATATTATTGAAATATTAAGCAACACCAGACTTCATATCTGGCAATGAATCACAGATGAGTAAGACTTGAAGGAAGAGAAATATTATTTTACAGAACGGTTCTTAGATACCGTCGAGAGAAATGTAAACAACAACGAAGTTCTAGAGACATTAGCAACAAATATAATTTACATAACACTTGACACCAGGAAGAGAATTGAAATTTCTGGGGTACACAATGAGAAAAGATGACACCATATTAAATTTAAATATCGGTTGCATTTCATTTACATTGCAATGTAGACGTAGACAATATTAAATGATATTCCTTAGTTAATTTTATAAATTCGGATATTTCTGCATATTAATGTATGATTTTCATTACTGAATTTGCCTGCTCAGATAAGAGAAACCTTTTATAAATATTTGAAGATATTTTCGTCGCCGGTAAATATATTTTAGTTATAAGTTAAAATAATTTAATAGTTCTAGAATAGTAAATCAGAAATTGTCAGTATATTAATTAGAAAAGTCCTAAGTGATAATTGCTTCTATTTTCATTTAAATTTTGGCAGAATTCCGTATGATTGTTGTAGAATCAACAAAGTCAGCAACTCAGTCTGACATAACGTTTAGGAATAAGATATAAAATATTGTTAAACGCCAAATAAAAGACAATATTTCACACAGTTGTCTATATGAATAAATATGTAAGGAAAATTAAAAGTAGACATAGATACATAAATACCCATAGCTATACAGGGTGCGATGAGCAAATTTTTCTAAATAAATCAATGAAAATGACAGATATTTTAACGAATATATTTACCAACATCACATAAAATCATAAAGTCAAGAGTATATCTGTTCAATAAAATCGCCATTGGCTTCAACCCTGGCCTCCAGAATCGGAATCTCCTGCAACTCGTCTTGACGGTCTCCTTGTTTAAGTTTCTGAAGGCTGCTATAATCCTTGCCTTCAGTTCATCATTGTCGTTACAAAGTGTTTTGTTGAACTTTTGTGCACCTACGCCCAACATGTAACAACCAAGGGGTTTTTGAGTTAGGTGCCTAGGTGTAAGATGTGATGTGTTAGCAGAAATTCTGACAATCATGACTGGGTTCTCCTTGAGTAGCATGGTGCAAGGTCATGTTGATAGACACAGGGCCTTCCAGTAGCTATCTTCTTGACTCAGGGCAGAACTACATCCTTAAGGCACTTGATGTAGGCCTCCATGTTGAGGCTGTGTGCCCTCACCAACAATGTCAGGAGTTATCAGAACGATTAGACTGAGTTTTCGGAACTGATGTGCCTTCTTAATCACCATTAGAACCGTTCAACTGTTTCCGAATCCTCTGCACTGTCCTCAGATTGATACCCAAACACTGAAAGTTTCGTATTGTAGCTCAGAGCGAATGCCAAGCAGTACAACACGCCATTTCCAAATTTCTGGCGAAGTGAATTGCGTCATGTTGCTCTTTTTTCTCTCGGACGTTGCCGAATTGATCTTACTATGCTGTGTAGTCGACAAAATCAAAATGCGCATTAGCGAAATTTAAAAATAAAATGGCATCAATTTACCCGTTGCACCCTTTATGTGTGTGACACTTACAAAGATACATGTGTAATAATGTAGAGCAATAGATTAGAAATGAATACACTTAATTTAATCACTCTTAAACAATGCATCTCCCAACATCGTCAATCTTAATCGGATCTTAATCTGAAAGGGGGATTAGATTGCCGATTGCTTAATATCAATCTCAATTTTTTCAATGGTAGATATTTGAGAAACTGTTTCCCCCCCCCATCTGCATATCAATTGGCGCTGATCAAATCACATCGTTAAGAACTCTGCGACTAGGAGTTCAGTACGACCTGTTCAACTATGTAGAACCTTTCTGATATATATATATATATATATATACAGTAGCGGCCATAATATAAGGAACTGAAACAACGAAGACATAAATATGTGTATTACTTAAAGATTAATGCATTATTAGCGATGAAATTCTTACCGAATAAAGATTAGGGTGCGATGCCTAAATATTATACAAAGTTACAAAAATTTACATAATTGTTTTTTAAAAATAAAGATTAAATGGAACAAAGGAAATAAGCTACTGAACAAAAGTTAAGGAACGATGTTAATAATTTGCATAAACTTTTAATTTACATTGTTAAAATACTCGATGGAGCTTTTCAACAATAAGTAAAAGTTCATTTATCATTAGGACTTTATTTCTAAGCAATGTGGCAAATTCTACACGCAAAACACTCTTTTGAAGAAAAAAAAATTATCACAAACTATCAAGAAAAAAGTCAATTTCAGAAATTTCTGATATTGTTCATAGGTCTAAAAGTGTCGTTCATCGTGTAATTAGCAGGTATAAAACCGATAAAACGTTAGATGCAAAACCAAAAACCGGCAGACCTTCAAAAACATCGCAAAGAGAAGATCAAAGAATTATTAGAATATCTACAAAAAACCGTTTTGAAACTGCTATATCAATGGCCCGTAAATTTAATGAAGAGACAGATAAGATCTCAAGGAAAACGGTTGCTCGCAGGTTATAAAATGCAGGATTACATGCCCGTATTCCAGCTTCGAAGCCCCTCATTTCAAAGCGAAACCAAAGGGCACTCCTGGAGTATGCGAGAGAACATGTTTGGACTGACGCACAATGGGATACAGTACATTTCAGTGACGAGTCCAAGTTTACTATATTTGGTTCTGAGGGCAAAACTTAGGTACGCCGTAGAACAGGTGAATGACTGTCTTCTCAATGTGTTAAGAAAACCGTTAAGTTTGGCGGCGGCATTGTGATGGTGTGAGGAATGATTTCAGCTGCAGGGGTTGGTCCTATCATCCGCGTACATGGAAATATCAATGCTGAGATTTACAAAAGGCTTCTTCAGCCGCATATGGTACCAAGATTACACCATAATCTTTATGAATCTCCTATTTTCATGCAGGACATGGAAATATCAATGCTGAGATTTACAAAAGGCTTCTTCAGCCGCATATGGTACCAAGATTACACCATAATCTTTATGAATCTCCTATTTTCATGCAGGACATGGAAATATCAATGCTGAGATTTACAAAAGGCTTCTTCAGCCGCATATGGTACCAAGATTACACCATAATCTTTATGAATCTCCTATTTTCATGCAGGACAATGCACCTTGCCAAAAGGCTCGGAAGGTTATGGCTTTATATAAAGAAGGAACCGCCCTAATAAAGTGGCCAGCTCAGAGCCCCGAACTGAATCCAATAGAAAATGTTTCGAAGATAATTGGAGAAATGGCCCAGAAAATAAACCCGAAAAACCAGGATCACCTATGGGAGTTATTGAAAGACGAATGGGAGGGAATTACTGCTGACTTTTGCAAGAAATTAATTAGATCATGTGGTCGACGATGCAGAGAAGTCATTAAAAATAAGGGGATGTTTACCAAATATTAAATTTTGTTGATATTTTGTTCACAATCAAGTATTAACAAGATCGTTCTTTAACTTTTTGTTCAGCAGCTTATTTCCTTTCTTCCATTTAATCTTTATTTAAAAAAAAACTATTATGTAAATTTCTGTAACTTTATATAATATTTATGCATTATACCCTAATCTTTATTCGGTAAAAAATTCATTGCTAATCATGCATTAATTTTAAAGTAGCACACATATTTATGTCTTTGTTGTTTCCGTTCCTTGTATTATGACCGCTACTATATATATATATATATATATATAGAGAGAGAGAGAGGTTCTCTCTGTACAAGGACAGAGTGCCACTCGACGTATACACTTACAGAGTATGTGCCATAACTTATAGGGATAGGTGTGAAAGATAATGGTTTAAAAGTCACATTTTTCCCACAGTACATAAATATAGCTAAATGAGCAAATTAATTCATGCATGCTAAAGCAACTTGTCTTTCAACCGAATATTAAATAACTTCATATTTTCTTGATGTCTGATGGAAATTTCGAAAAAGCCCATCTTATATCAGTCCAATTTCTTTTTAAAATTGGATATTGGTTTAAATAAAAGGAAAAGACATCAGTTAAAACTGCACAGAAAGATATGTGCTAAAATTTAAAAATATGAAAAATAAGAAATTATTAATGAAATGCCAAATTTCCAGCGTTTCTTTTGTAAATTTAAATATGTACAATTCGAGAATATTCACTGATTGATTAGTCACTTGAAGGATAATTAAAATTTTTAATTAATTTTACGAACACTTTGACATATTCTGATATATTGGATGCGTGAAATGAAGATGGAAATTTTTCCCTGTCTTAACAGACAATAGTACTTTATCTGTAAGAAAACTAAAAATTAATAATCAATGTATGATGACAGTAATGACGTTCGTTTATGCAACACGAAAACAAAAAAAAACAGAGATAACCGTAGAATGAGCAAGGGAAATTTTATACAAGAGATTAGTTTAAAACGTTAGGAATAAAATTTTGATTATTAATCAACACCAGAAAAGTGTGTGCGCGCGTGCGCATTAAAGGTTAACAATTACATAACGGTGACGTAAATCATGAATCGTGCGTTTTCTCTGCACAGATAAGTTTAACTGCTCATTGTATGGCAATGATCAGCCTGTACAAGAAACAAGAACCACTGGAAGGAACGATAAACAAATACTGGACCTGATGAACATATTTTGGTGAAAATATGTTTTAAGATAAATATTTTATAAATTTTAACTTACTTGCATTGGTTGGCTTGTTAATACGTGCAGACGGTTTCCGCATAAGAAACTAATATTACCATTATCATCATTTCTGACTTAAAATATAATTTTTTCGCTAAATCAATCCCTTTCAAGTCTATGCTTGTTCCACATTCTTAATAATTTGTAATAATATGGAAAATCATAGCTCTCCACAACTTCCTGTCCTCATGTAACTTTAATTAAGATACGTCTTTTTGCTATCTCCAATCCATTATCTCCCCACTCCTTGCACACTCGTTAGGTAGACTATCCGCTATCCACCGACCATCCCCACTTTAACATATCAGATGAGTTTGAACTTACGCCAATCTAAACTATATTATTTTCGCTTAGCATTTATAACTAATATCTACGGACTCGTTCAATTCACACGTCTTGTTATTTCTATAATAAACAGCGACTTTTATTTCTCATAAACTCTGGTTGTGTCCGATTTTTAAAAATGAGACATTCTGTTATGCCAAAATGAAGTTAATACATGTCATGCTAAAGTAAAAACAAAATAAAACAAAAATAAAAATATTTTACTGACACAATGATTTTTATCATTTCAAGTGTTGTATTTGGACATTTTTATCATTTTTAATGATTTCGAATGTAGATATACATTGTCAGGGTCACTGTTATATAGCATGTTTTATTCCAGGCATACACCTTTGAATTGTTGACATACATTCTAAGAGAATATACGGCATAGCGTTAATAGTTATAAAA
>OZ038481.1:108973948-108996448 GCA_964036315.1 Acanthosepion esculentum
ACGCGTAGGAGAATGCCTGTTTACGCATATGAAATAACAATAATTCTGATTGGTTGGAAATTCCCAAAGAAACCGTTCTTGAGTTCAATATGGCTGCATACATAGACACACTAAATAGCAACAATTACTGTGTAAAAAAAAAAAAAAAAAAATCAGTAATAAATCGTAGACACACTCAGTAACCTGTCTATATTTCTGAGATGAGGTATTATGTACATTATTTACATTATTCGGACGATTGTCCTCAGCTTTGTCGCCAAGGACACATGGCACAATGGATAAAGGCGTTAGTCAGATCCAGTGACATGTCCCAAAGAGTGAGTTCAATACCCAGTTAAGACAGTGAATAACTTTCAGGGGGAAATTAACAGGAGATAACTGATAACTGACATCCATTAAACATGGCACGTGGAACTAGAACAGTCTACCACAGTGAGAGAAATAAAGGTTTCAGTTCTACATTCCAACCACCTGAAGATCGGAGCGTACAACGGCCGAAACATTGTAATAAATATGGCGACAAAGATGAGGACAATAGTCCGAAAAATGTAAATAATTTAAACTCGGTGATTTGTTGAGCTCTTGTGACATATTACTATAAGAAATATATAAGTGGTTGCAAGAGTGAAATATAAATTTGTGTGGTTGTTTAGATATTTAATTCTCACGAAATAAAAAAAATAGTTTGCATTAATATGCATATATGTTCGCAGGTACACATAGATGTGTATATATATATATATATATATATATATATATATATATATATATATATATTAATATCAATATGTTCAGTAATAATTCATCCACATCTAGATTGAGTAATTAATTCTTTAAAAAAGAAACTAAACATAGCTTGAACATTTTTAATGTGCTCTATAACGATAGCGACAGAAGGACTGAAGCTAATGAAAGTATAGCACACATACAAATGAAGTATCCTCATGTTCGTATCTACAAAGCAACCGGGCAATGACTAACTTTAGAAGACTAGGGAATTAGATGTACTTAGAAATGCTTGGCTAAAACTTTCTGTCGGGTTAAAATAGGATTATGACGAAAAGGTCGAATCGATTATTATTATGAATATTGATGGAAAGGAAATCAATTCGGCCAACATTTAACATGGGAAGCTTCTCTGATGCGGCTTGACTTTGATCATTTCAACTACCTGACAAACACGTTCCATCCTATCCAGAAAGTAATTCTTGGGTGTACCTAGACAGTGATTTACGCGAAAAGAAAATAGGAATCGATTGACAAACATTAAAACAAGCCAAGTTTCTTAAAGAAATGAATGTCACCAAAACAAATATATATCCATCTATATATTTTTGAATTGGACATAGTCCGACAATTTATTTAAAGACATTTTTTTATATAATGTTTAACGTTCTTTTTATAGATACAAGTATTTAAGCAAATGCTTAAATACTTGTATCTATAAAAAGAACGTTAAACATATTGTATAAAAAATGTCTTTAAATATCCATCTGCGAAAATATATGCATACTCCTTCATATAAAAGAACATATATATATATATATATATATATATATAAACTTGTGTGATTAAAATTTTATATTTACATAAATATATAGTTATCGTGCTTTTTGTGCGCGTGTATATATTGAGCAGCAGATCTTTATTCAAACATATATTGTTAAAGATAACAGACAATGAATGTCTAATATGTTCATTAGCAGTTCTAAACTTAGTATGGTTGCTTTAATTTCGGATGAGAATGAAGACAAAACTTGTCCAAAACTTGGATATCATTTGTGATGTTTCTTGATCTAAGGTATCGGCTCACGTAAGCCATCTTCAGAGTGGTTATTCGTAAACTTAAACTTAATTCTTAACTTAACACACAAAAATGAGATGTTCTTTCAAAACAATATTCTATAAAGAATTACATAAATTTAAACAACCATTGTTAATAATGGATTCGCTAATTCTGCCATTGATCAACATATTAAGATATATCCCAAACTTAATAATTCCTCTAAAAAAAATTGATAACATTAATAATAGCGTACGTAACAAAACAAAACATAACACTATTAACTTACACTATTGTAACCAAACGCATAATAATTAGAAACATGACTGGACAACACTCAAAAACCTAATAGGTAGAAATGTTAAACATATTAATAAATATTTTAAAAAACAAATTAAGTTCATCATATATTATAAAAAAATTAAAATAATTGAGCTCATAGAATCTAATAACCCTACAACCACACAATTAATCTTACACAAGACCCAATGTAGTACTTCCTGAGAGATTGCCTCTGAGACTAATAATAAACCCACGACATAGTGGTTGTAGAAAAAACAATATATCCCGTAGACTTACCTGTCACTATTCTAATCTTTGTTCTGTTAGCTATGTTTTTCTGGAAAAAAATGTTATGTACATAATATTAGAGATATATTACTTGATAACACAAAAATATTCACACATAGACCCATTAAAAATGACCTTCAGATATTGGAGGCCATCTCCATGAAAACAATGCAATCCACTCTCAAAAAATTACAACATATTGCATTGTCTAGACATATGGTTCTGTTGTAAATATTTCGGTCTCTCACGTTGTACGACCATTTGATGGTGAATATCTTGTTTAAATATCCGTCTAAGCATTCTCAGAGCCGAACGTTTAGACCAAGGAAAAGCGTAATAAAAAAAAATATCTAAATGTTATTTTATCATATATATTTACCAAAATTTCACAATATCTTGTAATACCAAAGAGTATATTTATTCAATGAAATCGTCATTGTCTTCAACCACGGCCTCCAGACGACTTCGGAAACACCTGCGTCTCTTCTGGACGGTCTCATTCTTTAAGCTGGTGAATGCTGTTATAATCATTGCCATCATTTAATCTTTGATGTTACAAGGATTTGTGTTGGCCTCTCTCTCTCTCGACTGCGCCCCCCCAAAATAATCAAGGGGTTTACAGTCGGGAGTTAACTAGCCAGATGTAAGTGTTGATGTAGTCGCAGAAATTCTCTAACCGCCATGATTGGGTACTTCTGCTTGTGTTTCATCGTGCAGTGTTCTGTTGCCAGACGAAGGAACGTACAGCAGCCATCCTCTGGGCAACAAGTCCTTCTCAAGGATTCTGTAGACTTCCATGTTGAGTTTGAGGCTCTGTGAGAAAATGAATGGAGACATATCGTTGTTATCACTAGTGATCATTACAAATCACCATTAGACTCATCTTTTTGAATGTTCTGTACTGTCCTCAGGTAAGGATAATTGTCTGTTTGATATATTGGCATGATATTAAACAAGATTTATGTACTTAAATGCACAAAATGTAAGAGGTCATATATAGGTATCAGCCAACAATTAAACAGGGTTTCCCTGCACAAAATCAATATATTACCAGACAACAGAAATTTTTTTTGTATCACAACACATCTTCAAATGTAACCAGGGTAAATTTAACATCATGCCAATATATCAAACAGACAATTATTCTTACCTACAAATACAATAAAAAAAAACTTCATAAAAAAATTTAAACCGGAACTAAATAGATCATGACCCCCACATGCAAAAGCACACCGCATGCACACATAGTGACCAAATACAGTGATCAAGCCACTCCCATGCATGCACGCACGCACGCTCACATGCGGGTATCCATGGAACACGAAAAATGTGTGTGTGTATATATATATATACATACACATATATACACGAATATTGACAAAATCAGGGGAACTACTCACACAAACCCCACACAACTTAGGAAGTACGTGTGTATATATGTACGTATATATGTGCGTGTGAATACTGGTTCCATGTAACTTGGGAAGTATGTGTGTGTACGTATGTGAGTGTGTGTATGTGTGCATGTATGTATGTGTATGTACAGATTCCTTGTGCTGGGACGTTGTGTGTGTTTATGTACAAATGTGTTTACTAATTCCTCGTAGTGAGACAGTGTATGTATTGAGGGGGAATATTCACACGCATATATACACGCATACTGACACAAACACACGAAAATGGAAATTGATCTAAGAACACACAGGGGTCATTAAAACATTAAAATATAAGATACCAACAACTAATTCATCATTTCTCAAACCAACCTTAATTCGGATTACTAACACAAAAATAGAGAATGTCTCGTATCGAGAATATTTACCATTGAAAAACATAAAGGAAAAAAAATTACTTATTTTTTTTATATCTGGAAATCTCCACCATTTACATGAAGACGGTCGCGAGACCAGAATCTCGTGTAGTAAAATTATGGAAAATGAAGGATATTTAAAATAAAAAATAAAAAAAAAATCCACATTACAACTAAAAACGTTTGCGGTGCCTCTCTTCTTTTAATATATATATTCATATATATATATATATATATATATATATATATATATATATAATTCAGACAGGATACTTTTGGGGCCTAGTATAAAATATCCAAACCATTTTAGATGCGAACGTTTTCAGCTCGTTTCTCAGGCTATATATATATATATATATATATATATATATGCAATAAACGACGCACTTGGAAATTCAGAAAGACAAAAAATATTTTATTAGTGCCTGATAGACTAACAGAAAACGTTCGCATCCAAAATTATTTGGGTATTTTATACTATGCCCCAAAAGAATCCTGTGTGAAAAAAAATATATATATATATATATAATGTGTGTGTGTGTGTGTGTGTGTGAGAATGAGACATTTATTTTCAGGAAGTGTCGATCCCTGAAATATATCTTGTATATTTTTTATGCTGTATATATCTTTTCTGTGTAAGTGTCCATACTTCATATACTAATGTCAAGCACCAAAACTGATACACTATTATATATATATATATATATATATATATATATATATATATATATATATAATATGTATGAAGCAGCAGAAATATTTCCTGCATTTTTAACTTTCACCTGTCTAGTGCGAGTGAAATTAGCCAAGTGCCAAGTTGTTTTGATCTAGCGGATATTTTCCCACTTTGTGGGAGGTGTTACTTACCCACCGTAAACAGATTAGGGGTTAGAATATTAGTGGTCCTATCATGAGACTAGGATATCGCATTTAATCATGGTTGAATCCGCATTTATGCCATCATAGGCATACCGCCCATAGTAAATTGTTCGAAACCAGGAGCACAATTTGAAACGAGCGTTCTGTGTAAAACTTCCTCGACGAATATATTAGAAAGCCGTTGATGATTCAGCGTGCATAAATTTATGCTGATTGTAGATTACAGCCGGTTGACTTGAAAATGCAAATCAACCCAGATTATTCACATTCTTAGTGTCTAACGGTTTTTTTATTTGAAAAACCCCAGTTTCCTTGTGTATAAAAAAGATCAGCAAACATTGGGCGAAGAACGATTAGCTACCAAACCTCGCAAATGACAGGGAAACCCTATTGATTATATACCCAAGGAATACTCAGATTTTTTATATACACGTTTAGATGCATGGATATAAAGAGTGGCATATCCAAATACATACGAGAATGTCTTCTCTATAATTTGAACTATATTCGTTTGATTTGTTTTAGGGCATAATAAACGTCAATGATTAGTTCATGCCAACGAGATTTTTATTGGTGGTAATATATATATATATATATATATATATATATATATATATATATAATGCATTGCTGGAAATAATTTTCCCAAAAACTTATTGCTGGTATCAAAATCAATTTTTACGCTCTCATACTCTTTTGCCCCAGTTGAAACCCTACCTAACAGGTACTACCGACTCGGATCAGGGTGGACCTAGGAACACCAGCAATTAAGAGGTTTCACGCTCCTCAAAACTTCATGATCAGAGGCCTTGCTGCTAGATGTAGTTTATCCTAAACCCAGGACGCGGTGTACTTATATATATATATATATATATTACGCGAAGAAAGATGTCCAAATGAATTCTAATTACACTAACATCTTGGTTTTATAACGAATACGTAAAAAAAATATATATCCCTGCTATAGGTCATTTTTTTTATTTACTCTTATATAATATGCATGAGACAGTGTATCTTGCTCTATCGTACGTATTCGCTATGGAAACAAATGTTATGTTCTTTACGTGCCTGTCATTCTTCATATACGTGAGACGCATGGGTATTTGCTTCTAACTCAGTATTCAACATTGTACATTACTCCTCCTCCGCACTCAAGCAGTATCACAAAATAGTGAATGCGATGTATTCGAAAGAATTATTGATAACTCAAGTTGGACCAACACATCGACTGTAAAGTGATGTCCGCAAAGGACATAAGAATGATTTCTAAAAGTTTTGACGAACATCTTGAAGGAGACAGATTAGGAGTGGTCGCCATCGTTTGAGTGCAAAATCTTTTCTTATTCGCATAAATTTTGACAGGAGATCCACTCCTCGTTTCTATCTGGCAAACAATGTCCCTCGTATAACCCGACGCCACAACGATATGTCGATGACTCTCGAATCTTCTCTTCGTTTTTCTTTGTTCAGCTCACAGAAATCTCCTGTACTTCTGTAATATATCGTACATTTCAAGATACTATTTCCCATGACATTTAACCTCGTACATTTAACACGAGCTTTGGCAAATATTACCCCTAGACATATTGAATTCGAGGATGAAGCCAAATGTCATTACGCTTTTAGGCTCAACACTGCAAATAGCTCTAGATTGATAATCCTATTTATTTTGACCACTTAAACGTTCTAATTTAATAACAGTAATTGCATTTTTCTACATTATCTCTTGTCGATGTATTTAAGTAAAAATTCTCTCTATTAATTGCAAAACTTTCGTTGTTTTTATCGTATTCTTATTGACAGTTAAAAAAATAAATAAAGACCCGAATATCAAAATATCGGTACGAAGTTGAAACATAAATTCAGGTTTCTTGCTTCTCAGTAAGTAGTACAATTAAATTCTATTCGGTAACATATATTCACCAGTAGTTTCTTCATGAATATCACTAGTCTTAGTTATGAAGATAAACTACATCCGGCATCAACTCTCTTTTCGAGAAATAGAATGTTTACGAGAAACATGGAACAACCATTGAATTTATTCCTAGGTCCAGCTTGAGCCGGAGTGGTAGCACCTGTTAGGGTTTCAGCTATGGGAAAATACTGTTTCTGATTTGTTCGGTGGTTCACTATGCACAAACATACATCATGGTAAAAATACCAGCAATATATTTTAAAATATAATGACTAGTAGTAATACATTTTAAACACCAAATGGCAACCAATCTACCACTAAAGTATAAAAATACTTTTTAGTAAAATTACCAGTAGTAACTTTTATCGGCCAATTATATATCTAAAAAAAGTGTTTGCTATGAAAGTATAAAAATTATATTCAAAATATTTATAGTTGAAGCCATAGAATGAGCGAACAAGATATTTAGGTTTTAGCATTAAATAACCCATAGAGGTGTTGATATTCCGCTAAGTAAAAAATCAATAAAACATAAAACATGGATCTAGTTTTCATTGGTGAACGTTTTCCTCATGAACGCATTCGAGTAATGTAATAATCGGTTGGTTTGAAGTAAATATAGCAGGTTGATTAGAACAAACCAATCAAATTCATTTTTTTTCATGTTATTTCTACTCCATGCCGTCTTGCGCCGATGCAGAGAACATTCTTCCTATTGACGAAGCCAAGGCGCTTTTTAACCAAAATACTGATGGACACGTTGCAGCTGCTGGACGTAGGTTGATTTAGTTCCATTGCGCTTATGAACTATAATAATAATGCGATGCAATTACACGCAAAATAATTAACTTTCTATTTAGATGCCGGTTGCAGATATTTGTCCTTGTCAATCCACTTTTTTTTTTTTTTGTTCAACATTTTTACATTCGCCATCAGAATTGTTCCTCAAAAATTGAAATTACTTAAGTCTCTACCTGCTAGATATAATGTCTGTCTTAAAAGTAAATGGGCTGATTACGTTCTTCGATATGAGAGGCATAGTAAGATTTTTATTTTTACAGAACCAAACGTTCAATCACCAAGTCTACAAAGAATTCCTGCGACGTTTGCTTCGCTTGGTGTAAAAGTGACGAGACTTTTGGCCGGACAAATCGTGGCTGCTTTACGACGACAAAGCACGTGTTCACAAAATCGAAAGCACCCGATATTTCCTTGTCGAGAACATCTCCATATTGGAACAAATTTTTATTCACATGATATTGCCTCGTGAATTTTTTTTTTTTTACTTCAAATTCAGAGAAATCAAGGAGACCCGTTTTGAAGGCGTGTAGGCTATTAAGACAGCGGTAATGACGGAGCTGAGTGTCATCCAAGAAGAATTCTTCCGCCAGTACATAGAAGCGTGACAGAGAAAGATAGAAAAGTACATAAAACTCGCTGGGCATTAATTTTATTTAGAAACCATGTAGTTTGGTAATGAAACTGTTAACCCATTTCGGTTACTTTTCAGACAGACCTCGTATATCCATATATATTAGAATCTCTACAGATTTTTTCAAATGTATTTTTTCAGTAATTATCATGAGATAATATCATAAGCCTTTATTTTTTTTTAATTACCCTATGTAATTTGTCTCCGTATGAGAAAACTCGTCTAGTTCAAATACTTTGAGACGCCAGCGTCAATTGAATAAACAGGTATATTTTTTTTAGCCATGCATCGAGGAAATTGCTATTTTTACATATGAAGATCAAATCAAATACGGTGATATGGATGCTGAGGAAACCATTTTCATGTTGCTTTGTCTGAAATTTTCTTTCGTTGGAGACTGTTTTCTCTTCTATGTATCAGATGCGATCATTTATTGTCAAAATAGAGGCTTATTAAACTTTTTTTCTAATCGATATTCATATGATAGGAGACTATGAAATAGCATTTTAGCTCTGAGAATATTGGATATTTGATGGTGAAATATATTTAGTTTTGTGTAAAACTAATTTGATATAAATTAATTTCACAATCGGCGCAAAAAAAAATATCGTGAACAAAACTCATTAAACGGAACAGTATGCATTCCTTGGAAAAGTGCAAACGTAACATTCAAATTAGCTCTGAATAGATGTGTTAATGTTTAGGGTGAAGCTGGTTTCAATAGATTAGTCTAAGAGTGCTTGCAGTTTTGTTTTTTCATGATTTTTTTCTAAAATTCTTTAAAACTAATTTTATCTCTTAATCAATATGACAAAAAATGTTTATAAACGATCGTTTTCTCTTACTCATGAAATAATCCGTGAGAAAAAGAAATTAATTTAGCACAGTTGATCATGTTTTAATTTTATTTTGTAAATACAAACGTTGTTTTTACTGGGATGACTTTCAATTTAGTAATTACTTTTGCGAGATAGATATATATATATATATATATATATATATATATATATAAATATATATATATATATATATGAGAGAGAGAGAGAGAGAGGAGGCACGGTGGATAACGGCTTGGATTGAGGAATCGGAGAGCAGTTCGAATTCCAGTCGAATCCATTACATTCACTTACGTGTGGGAAAGGTGTGAATCCTCTTTTTCTCCCTCCAACTATGGGTAAATAGCAGGACAGACTTGGTTCTATAGACTTGGATGGCAGCTTGTCTAGGAGAAGGAGAACTCTGAATTTATAACCTGCGAAGTGTCGTTTGGGGACCTTCTGTCATTCGCTGCACTAGGTCCCTGTATTCGTCCCTCCAAAAAGTGTGGATGGCCCTGCACAAAGCCTTCACCACTATAATCAAATCTCATGTGTCGGTGTCGGGCTTTCAGTTTCTGGGAACTGATCTGCCTGACCCTCATACGTCGGGTTCGACGCGGGAGAGTCCATTATTTATTTATTTATTTATTTATATATATATATAATGTTTGTGATAATAAACAATATTAGTCTGCTAAACACTCGAAAAATAACTGTCATTAATAATTTCACAAGTTTATACGAGTTTTCTGTTTTATTGTTTGGATATGAATACATCATGTCTATATTGAACGTATGTCATCACTTAAGCAACATTTTAAAGGATGCTGTTTCTTACATGAACCAGTGAGAAATCGACTGATGTAGAAGCAAGGGGTGATAAGGTATTGACAGAATCAGAAACAAGATAGGAAATATATTAGAAATATATTTGTATATGTAATTGTTATAACGTTATCTGGAGTCAACTTTACAAATTGGTGTTTGGGCACACTTTTATTCGGTTTAATTTAAATTCGTTCGGAAACAACAATGACCATATCTTTGAGTGGCATCCTAACGGAGCTAACTAACTAACTAACTAACACACACACACACACACACACACACACACACATATATATATATATATATATATATATATATATATATATATATATGGAAACAGGGGGCAGGTAGAGATGCTGGTTCTAATGGTCAAGTGGAGCGCTGAAGTTGTAAGTAGGCTAAACTTATATAGGGATTATAGATGATCTCCACATCCAATTTTTTTCAAATGAAAAATACAGCAGACCAACTTCTAGACAGCATGATTCTATTTCAGAATGCATTTCATTTTAAAAGAATACAAAATATGAAATTGTCTCTATGCAAGAGCTATGTCTATTTGGTCAAGTCATTACACACCTGACGTACATCTTGCATTAGACTGGCCCAAACGAGAAAAGACAACATGGAGTTGGCAGCGTTGTATGCAAATTGCCATATATCGTAATAGACAATGACTTAAACTAGTCAGAAAGACAAATGGGTGCCAATATAGTTTTTTTTTTGGTGGGGGGGTTAATATGAGTATCTGTACCAACTGACAAAATCTCTCCGATAGAGTATGTTTTTATAGAGGGTTACCAAAGCATTATGCTTTAGAATTTTTTTTTTTAATCCTGGGCATTAATGGTGTCATTAATTATATCTCTATTCTTTTTTAAAGTTAGTGCTCCTGTGATGGGAATAAAGCATTAATCTTTGAAACCGAAACCCGGAACAACAATGGATGCTTAGCTACAGCATTTTGAACTCGTGACTTACCAATTTGTCACAGACGGCATGAAACGTTCAATCTGATCACGTAACAAGCACGAAGAAAACAGCAGCCAAGAAAATAGTCTGAGGGAACCTAGGTGTAATATTCAATTGCTACAAGAATTTATAGTAGGATCCAAATTGATCAAATTGAATCTTGACCATAACAGCAGTCGAATCGGCAATATGATTATATGCTCCTTAGCGAAAGTGCGTTAGATAATTTCTAAAAGATCTAGACTCCCTCCACCGTTGAACGATAATGATTTGAAACTAGAAAAAATTAGAAAAAGAACTGAAGTGTATGAAAAATAGGAAGGAGTATACGAAAGAATTAACAATGATATAAAAATATCTACTTAACGCTTTAAAAAGAAATATTTCCGTAACATTTGTAAGCCGAAATAATGAACTTAAACTGCATAGATATTGGAGCGAAATATGGAAAAGCGAAAGACAGTGTTAACTTCTTAACATCGAAACCAAAAGAGAAGAGATTTTCTGCTCTTAAAAATAAGCTTCTGGATACAACTCAACACAACACACTTAGCTGAATTTACACGCAGAATTATACAATATACATCAGAGCCTTACAATGTCGGTCTGTTCGAAATTATGTAGCAAAATTTCATAAAGTATACATCTCCATGTCTTCGCACAATATTTTCCCGAATCAATTGCTTACATAGCAGATTTACAGGGCCATTTACGGTTTGCTATTCGTGAGAGATGGAAATGGATTAGCATTTTTTTTTTTTTTGACTCAATCCATTCCACTCAGTGACACTTTAAGCACGATTATTTAACACAATCTCATTTACTTGAACTCGCTTACCTCATTCAGTGAATAGAGGCATGTTCCTTTTTTGGACAAAAGCAACATGCATGTACGGATTTTCGTCTTCGTTGTATGCAGACATTTTCTTCTGTGCAAATAAACATTAACCAACCTAATGATGAGAAAACAATACAAAGCTATATAAAAAGCAAATGAATAATCTCACTTGACTCTGAATTTGAACTTTTGACATTTGGATAATCTCTATTCGAATTTGGAAACAGCTTTCAAAGTTTCAACAAGGAATTCTGGAATCTGAAGCTTATCTGTTAATTTCTTATAACTGACGGGCATCCTCTATTTTCAATACCAACCTGATGTCGACCCAAAGAAGACTACGAATATCTTACGATCATTCGAACGAAAACTAAAACCTTAATTTAGAGCCGACTAAAAACTACATATTTAAATTTAAACAGATCCCACACAAAACAGCGTTTGATGTCAACACCGACATTCTGTGATAGGCACATCACCGACGGAGATGAGACAGCATTTAATTTCACCATTCTCTCCCCCTGTTACCTTAGAAATCACAAGAGCTAGAATTTAACAGTCTTTGTATATATGTAAGTAAGGTATACGTTATATTACCCTTACTCGATGCCTGCCATTGGTTGACGTTTGGAATTAAGTTTGCCGAGGCGGAGAAGGGATTAACCTCCATAGCAGTTACAAGGTTTTCCATACTTGATTACCCATTTCGCCTAAGGATTCTAATTGATCCATACACCGAGTTATTTAGAGTGTGAAGTCATTAATTCAGGAGTATCCTCTCTGTTCTTATGCATAAACCGTTTTTGACGTAGTGTGTGAGAACTTTTCCAGTATTTAATATTTGATAATTTAAAACATTTATTCTTATCTGTTATGCTACCTACCCAAAATATCGCCTCGGACAAGGTAATCAAATAAGAGAACTCAGATTTCAGCCCCGTCTGCTGTATTCCATTCGCATTAAAGCCTTGGGAATTGCATGATTCTATTAGTCCTCTTCTACAGATACAGGTTAATTGTCAGGGCAAACTGACTAGATTAGTTGGCTGCCAATCTAGAAGATCAAGTTTGAATTGAAACCTCTGAAGCCAACGGGAAATCACCCCCGTCAATCCAAGTCATGTCAATTTACAGATAACAAAAGGAATACGTTTAGAGACATGTGTGTTTATGCCCGGGTGAGACATGGTATTAAAAGCTGAGATTTTGATTCTATCATTCTATATCTTCCACAATCGGCTAACAATGCGTCTCACTATGCAAGTAGCGAATAATTGATCATCAGTTAACCAGAAGTAATTGGCACTGGCTGAGGTTAATTATTTGACACCTTCCCAAAAACAAAATGAGAATAACATTCAATATATATTGTGTCATTCTTGTAGGATCATTGTCACTCAAAGGCTCGAAAGCATTCCCGCATGATTCTGCTTGGAATGTGTCAATGATGACTATCAAAGCAAGATAACATAGTATGGCTGATTGCCAATCACTGGACCAGATACTGATATCGATCAGGCTTTCTTAGTAGGTGATACTTTTTGTGATTTATAAAAACAGTACGTTAGGTTGTGTTTAAATATCGCTTACAAAAAGTACTCTGTAAGTAATTCAGATATATGCAACGATCTCCAATGCTTCAGATGGGGACATCGAAGTGTTTCCAAACAATGTTACAAAAAAAGAAAAAAAAAAACGCTCGTTATGTGCCGCTCTTTTAAGTCTATAAAAAGGCCATCATATTCTGATTAATTTATTATTTTTAACTCTTGCTTTCATATGTAGTTCAACATAAAGAACGGTGCCACTGGGATGATGTCGCTTGCTTCCTTCCTTACTTACACAGACACACACACACACACACACACGCAGACAATCACGTGCACTTGTTACATACATACATAAACACACACACATATATACGCATACATGCATACACACATATATACGCATACATGCATACACACATATATACGCATACATGCATACACACATATATACGCATACATGCATACACACATATATACGCATACATGCATACACACATATATACGCATACATGCATACACACATATATACGCATACATGCATACACACATATATACGCATACATGCATACACACATATATACGCATACATGCATACACACATATATACGCATACATGCATACACACATATATACGCATACATGCACGCGCACACATATATACGCATACATGCATACACACATATATACGCATACATGCACGCGCACACATATATACGCATACATGCACGCGCACACATATATACGCATACATGCACGCGCACACATATATACGCATACATGCACGCGCACACATATATACGCATACATGCACGCGCACACATTCATACGCATACATGCACGCGCACACATTCATACGCATACATGCACGCGCACACATTCATACGCATACATGCACGCGCACACATTCATACGCATACATGCACGCGCACACATTCATACGCATACATGCACGCGCACACATTCATACGCATACATGCACGCGCACACATTCATACGCATACATGCACGCGCACACATTCATACGCATACATGCACGCGCACACATTCATACGCATACATGCACGCGCACACATTCATACGCATACATGCACGCGCACACATACATGTCTACACAAACATACACATACATGCCTACGCAAACATACACATACATGCATACACAAACATACATGCATACACACGCATAGATGCAAAAGTCACTCACGCATGCTTGTTTCACACCCGTCTTTCACGAACGCTTTTTACACAAACAAACACGTAAATCATGTACTCTTGTTTAACACGCATGCAGACACGAGCTCTTATAAATATTTACATTATCCTTTTCTGTCATTTCATTTGTGTCCACATGTAAGTAATTTTGTCACTACATGCATATAATTGACATTTGTTTTTAAATTGTTTTGTGATAACTAATTTTACCTGGAATGAATCTGCCAATATTGTTTGTGGTACAAATGTTCAGGAACCCAGAAATATTTACTATACAACGAACCCACATCAAGTTACTCGCATCATGATTTCTTTTTATTTCGTGTCAGCTATTCGAATATAATTTTCATTTTGCAATTTTCCTTTAAATAATGAAAGATGTCCAGTAAGCAATTATACACATGAATGAAGGGTAACCTGTGCATGGATGAGAACATTGAGGGAAGAAAACTTTACTTTTACCTTTCGCTCCCTCTGTAATGAAGATTATTTCTGTAATTTGCCTTGAAACAGACGCAAAAACATATCATATATTGGTGTGTCGACACACACACACACACATATATATATATATATATATATATATATATGTGTGTGTGTGTATTGTGGGAGAAAAGATAGATGAAGTAAGATAGGAAAGACGTAAAGATTTGATCGCGTATATTCCTCAAATTAATGGGCTATCAAAAGGAAGAGATTCCTTTATATGGTTGTAATCAAATTTAAGACTCGGGATTTCAATAGCCTTTCCGATTTTCTCTATTTTTAAATGGTTGTTTTATGTTTTGCATTTTCAGCTTCTTAATTAGATTATTTCATTGGATTTCTCAAAACAATGAAAATTTCAAGGACAAGCGATAAGCATATAGATTGATGATACGTGGATGACGTTCTGTTTCTTTCAGGGTTTGAATTAAATCTTCGAGTCAAGTTAATAAAATAAAATCATGAAAAAGAAGCTTAACCGCATGTATAAGAAGATAGAATGTAATGTCGTCTGCAAGTGATACAGCAAAATACGTGATCTTCGTTTTGGTGACACCAGAATCAAACAAGTAGAGTAATTTAATTATCTCGGTAGTGTATAAGCAACGGAAAGATTTGCAGAGTATTCCGATGGCGCAGATGACTCGTGAGAGTATCCTCCCAGAAATTAAATAAATTATTAAGCGATAAGACCATTTCGTTAGAAGGTAAGAAGAGATTGTACAGCTGCTATTTTACATCTGTCCTTTTTCTTGGAGACTGGAAGATGTTTTAACGGATATAGAAGGGACACGAAGTGACAGACAGTTGGGTCTACAAAGGGATCTATTAATATGGATAGAATTTGTGAGCAGCGAAAACACTTGGCGTTTCTACGGCACATAATGAGAAAAGGTGGCTTGCAAAATGTTACTGATTTTGAAAGAACGGCACAGGGGAAAAAAGTGTAATCTCTCTAATGGGTTTATGTGAATAGATAGATTTGGGGAAAGTGGGATTGTAAGGCTACAAAACACGGGATGTTGTGAAGAATGATTAGCGCCAGGTTCTGATAGAACACGCAATAAAAAATATGACAAATGTATAACGTTGAATCAAATATTGATTTTGGTAATCAATGTCGTTATGTGTGTATTTTTGGTAATATATTCAATGTCGATATTTAAAAAAAATAGAATGCCTTACTAATTCATAAAGAAAATAACATTGCTTATGATGAAATGTTGATTATAATGATTATACTCGTTCCATAGTAATGCAATTGTATCGTTATTATTTCTAGTTAGTCTGACACGTTCTCCAAGAAACTAGATTTTCACAGACTAGTGTTTCATTTCATTTCGCTTCCTATGTAATAATATACATATTGATATTAAATGTATTTTTTGTGTTCTCTTTTATCATAAATATTGCTTAGTGTTATTAGTTACAAATTATGAAATTACACACTGGTTTAATATGTGGCTAAGCATGAAGCGATTTTGTAATAAATAAATTATATGCATTAAGTAATAAATTTTCTGCCAGATTTAGAAATAGGGTATTTTTAAAATATATATTACACATATTATACTTTATTCCTTTATGCAACGTATCCTTTCAAGAAGTAGACGATCGTGGCTTTTGTAAGCAATGTGTTCCCCTTTACTCTCCGCACGGTCTTTGCTCAGCCATTCATTAACACAAGGTCATTAAGAGATCATTTAAGTTTTCCCTTTGCTCTTCTAACAGTAATATGTCCTGTGATTGTCCAGTTCTCTAAGCTCTTTCCTTCGTTGTCCAATTGTTTATTTCTGATTCTAAGGTATTTTCACCATCCTTCGTTGCTCTAAAGACTCGTCCATGAATATCTCAGTATCCTTCTGCAGAACATATCTCGTCATTTCAAGTTTTCTTTTAATCTGTGATTAATTATTTAGATGAAGTTTAAAAACAAAAAATAAACTCTTTTTATCAGCTTCTATTCGAATTTGAGTAGACATAAAAAAGTAACATTTAAACAACAAAAAAATGTCTAATCACTTTCACTATTGATATTATTGACTATTTTCCTCAACTTTGTTGCCATATTTATCACAAAGTTTCGCCTTTATACACTGTGCAGTGGATAAAGGCGTTGGTTTGATCCAGTGATGGTCAGTTTAATACCTGGTTAAGTCAGTGGGGAACTTGGAGAGGTGAATTAACAAGACATAACTGATAAGTGGCCTAAAATTAAATTGTCATTGTTTAGGTTAGGATACGATACAAAGCAGATGAGGATATTTCGAGAATCACCATACAAGTGTTTGTCCAAAAGGCCTAATTTGGATTTTGCTTGACCGGAAGTTCTACATTGTCGAGCGGTCAGGCATATCAGATCCAATGACGGTTCGGTCAAGGTTTGAATACTGTCGGAGGACGCATATTTTCTAACATGGTTTCTCGAATATTCAGAACAGCAGATACAAAATACTGTTTAACGGAAGACCCCCCCCCAAAAAAAAAACAGAGCTCCTAATCGAATATGTGTATCATTAAACATAACGTTTATACAGTTTTAAATATATATATATATATATATATATATATATATATATATACACACACACACACTCGAATGCTTAATTGATATAGGCACTAAAATACTGAGATATTAGTTTGGAGTTAATAAATTGCATGCAGAGAGAGCTCGACTTTATATATATATATATATATATATATATATATATATATATACACACACCCATCACGCGCACACTATTTGAAGGAATACGTTCTGTTGTGACATAAATGAAGACATATGATGGCTCTCAAATAGGAAGGAACATCAAGAACAATACGTATTTTAAAATATAAAATCGACTCTCGTCGGATAATAGTTATTCCAGTTTAATGAATCCAATTCATTATTCATATTGTATTAAAATTTGGTGTCAGGACGGTAGCAATCTTCCTAGCATTTCATTCTTCATTTTACTATAGGGATTCAACATCCATTTAAAAAAAAATAAGTCGATTGGAGAAACAGAACATCTAATTTTAACAATCATGACTCAATTTGACAGGACGTCTACATATTTCATCAATTTCTATTTAAATTAAGATGATTTTTGAATTATACTCTTAACGTTTATTAATAACCAATGTTTTCCCGACGAAAAAAACAAAACTTGAAAGATTTCACTTACTTTCTAGAATTATGAGACTCGATAAAAATATCTAGCATTTAGTAATGAAGGTGTGAAAAATTTCTTGATCATTTTTCTCCATTAAATCTGAACAAAAAAAACTACCACACACACACACACACACACACACACACACACACACATATATATATATATATATATATATATATATATATATATATATATAATAATAATAATATAAATCATACTCATTGAAACTGACAGTAATCTTGCAGTGCCGATTCCTGATCTTTTTCACTCTGCCCATGTGTAATGGCTTCATTTCAGATACTTCTCATCCATCCTATGAAAAAGTCACTTTCTAAACAATGTAAATTTGTCTGGGGGTTCGTGACCGTATTTGTACGTGGGATTAATTATTCTCAGTTGCATTAAAACAACTTTACCATAAGTCTAATATTTTTGCTTATTTTGGGAATGCGTATGTAACCACCATCACAGCACCCTCTCTCCTATACATACACACACACACACACACACACACACTATATATATATATATATATATATATATATATATATATATATATATATATATATAGTGGTGGTCTGTATTTACCACAGATAGTTCACCATTCTAGATAGTTTTCGTTTCGATGACATTCGGTTTTTATTTTGAAAGGAACCACTTTTTATACCTGCACCACATTTGATCTTTTTCTTCCCCTCTTAAGCAAACTGTAATTTTAGTTTGCTTGTTCTGCCTTTTCGATAACTATTTTCCTACTTCTGGGCTCTAAGTGACTTGATAGAAAACAATGTAAATATTAAATTATTAGAATTAACATCTCCCCATGTTGCTGAAGACACAGACAGTATAATAATTGTACAATCTGTAAAATTTTTGTTTTTTTCGAGATAATTTTATGACTTTTATTCAAGTTTTTTTTTTTTTTTTTTTTAGAAAACTGAGAAAATCCCCAAAGTTGGTAATTTTTTAATTCTCTCTCCAGCAATGCATTTAAAGTAAAATGCTTGCAATGATTGAAAAATCGTACGACAAATTTGTCAACGATTTTGTATAATCGAGGAAAACATAACGATTAAACGCTTTCATACATATATTATGGAATATTTGAATCCTTTTCCAAGTACAGTTGAAATGATTTCTCCATTTATATAAAGGCATATATAAACTTTTCTCTTAATTTCGCCGACGGTTGTTATATCTGTCAAAATAACTAAATGGTTTTACCAGAAAAAATGCCAGAGATATTACTGCTATATCCAACTGATAGAACGGAATACTTAAAGTTTAACTAATTGGCGTCCACTCATGTCAAGATTCTTTTATTTTTTTATTTTTTTTTTTTGCCGGCTTCGCGCCAATATTTGCAGTCACCTTCAGAGAATGTTGAAATGTTATATTTAGCTAATATTTAAAAAAAAAATATTTGCAATAATTATCTCATTTTCTGCTTTCTTTGTCACCGTCACCTCTGGAGACGGCAGTCTTTATTTCTACATTTTGAGGGTCATCATTTTGTGTCATAAAATTTGGCATAGACACTGAAACATAAATCTATAATTTTCATTCAAGAATATACAACCAGAAAAAAAAAGATTTTTAATCAAAATTTTAAATGAAATGTGTCACATGAGTTTATAAAGTAATTATCTTCAAAATTACTTCAACACATACACACATTATTGGTATTAAATATAAATTGGATGTACGTATTTAGATTATGAACTTTAAATCACAAATAAGTTGATAACTAGTCATCTGTAAGCATTAATCGATAGATACGAGTTATATCCAAAATCTAAAAAAAAAAAATATTTGTGCAATATTTTCGGTTTGGAAAACATGATTGTCATGAATAGAATACCCACTCAACTAAATCAATTCGTATGAAGATATACAGAAAGCTTACAATAGCTCGACTCAAAGAATTCCTTTAAACAATTTACAACAAGGTTCCTTTTCGCCAGTTCTGCAATATCGAATGAAGTTTGACTTGTTAAGTAACGTTTTAAATGCTGATTCTAATTGCTTTCATGCACCAGTCTGTTGGTGGTTGAAAATAACAGAAGTCACAATAGCAGCGATGCATATATATATATATATATATATATATATAGACAGAGATACACACACATGCGGACAGACATGTATGCAAACACATACACACGATTTTAAGTTGTGCTAAATTTAATTTGTCTTTTATGAATTGATACATTTCTCTAGAAAATACAATACGAATGCATTATTTCAAATGGGAAACAATGAATAGAAATAAAATGTTATCTAAAAATAGGACATACAAGTCATTAGGGATTTTAAAATGGTTATTTACAAAATTAAAGCAAGAAATAAATTGCGTATTAAGTGTGTCTCCAGACTGATAGGGCTCAAACTCTACACAACTAGCTATGTTAATGTTTTCATTCTTTCCTTGGTTTCTAAATGTTTAGTCTTTGTCTTTCCTGTCTTTGTCTTTCCTGTCTTTGTCTTTCCTGTCTTTGTCTTTCCCGTCTTTGTCTTTCCCGTCTTTGTCTTTCCCGTCTTTGTCTTTCCCGTCTTTGTCTTTCCCGTCTTTGTCTTTCCCGTCTTTGTCTTTCCCGTCTTTGTCTTTCCCGTCTTTGTCTTTCCCGTCTTTGTCTTTCCTGTCTTTGTCTTTCCTGTCTTTGTCTTTCCTGTCTTTGTCTTTCCTGTCTTTGTCTTTCCTGTCTTTGTCTTTCCTGTCTTTGTCTTTCCTGTCTTTGTCTTTCCTGTCTTTGTCTTTCCTGTCTTTGTCTTTCCTGTCTTTGTCTTTCCTGTCTTTGTCTTTCCTGTCTTTGTCTTTCCTGTCTTTGTCTTTCCTGTCTTTGTCTTTCCTGTCTTTGTCTTTCCTGTCTTTGTCTTTCCTGTCTTTGTCTTTCCTGTCTTTGTCTTTCCTGTCTTTGTCTTTCCTGTCTTTGTCTTTCCTGTCTTTGTCTTTCCTGTCTTTGTCTTTCCTGTCTTTGTCTTTCCTGTCTTTGTCTTTCCTGTCTTTGTCTTTCCTGTCTTTGTCTTTCCTGTCTTTGTCTTTCCTGTCTTTGTCTTTCCTGTCTTTGTCTTTCCTGTCTTTGTCTTTCCTGTCTTTGTCTTTCCTGTCTTTGTCTTTCCTGTCTTTGTCTTTCCTGTCTTTGTCTTTCCTGTCTTTGTCTTTCCTGTCTTTGTCTTTCCTGTCTTTGTCTTTCCTGTCTTTGTCTTTCCTGTCTTTGTCTTTCCTGTCTTTGTCTTTCCTGTCTTTGTCTTTCCTGTCTTTGTCTTTCCTGTCTTTGTCTTTCCTGTCTTTGTCTTTCCTGTCTGTTACTTTTTGTAACAATATTAATGAAATACATTTTGGTCAATATTATGACGCACTTAGTTTAAACAATTAAATGTCTAGCTGATGTCAAGAATGAAATGGATTTTGCCTTAAAATAGATATAATTAGAATGTGCACTCACTCTAGCTTAGCCAGATAACACCGGTCTTCGAAGACGCAACTAATACAAAATATATTTAATATTCGGACTGTTATCCTCATCTACATTGCGATATTCACATTTAAGCTACGAACTTTCGAAGCGGACCGTATATTTCGTCCGCCGTGGTAGATTCTTCTAGTTCCATATGCCATACCTCCTTTAACTCAAATTTCCAATTTGGTTCACCAATGCTGTGGCTTGGTATTCAACTCACAACTATTTGGGTCTAATCACTGGATCTAGCTAATGTTTTATCCACTGCGACACGTGTACTTGAGGACATCTCTGTACGAAATTTTGGGACATATAAAGTTAATATCTTAGCCTCATTTTTTTACCAGTGCTCAATATAGCAATTTTATTCTATTATTTCAATTTTACCCTATCTTATACTTACCATTGCTTATATTTTTGTTATTCATTGCTTTTCTCTAGCACTCCTTATTACTGGTTCCCATATTTATATCTATGCTTAGTCAGCTCAGGAGACTTTGTAGCCTACCATATGTTCTGATTCATTAACTTTTATTTCTCATTGATACTCTCTATTAGTTCAACCTCATCCCACGGGGATGTCGATGATCACCAGTTTCCATATGTGATCAGCTATGCTTGATTTTTTTTTATTTCCCCTTGTCTTACTGATTTATGATATTAGAGAGGGCGGCCTGTTTCTCCTTTGTATTTCCTACCACATTTACATGGGTTGGCGTAAACACAATCCTTATTCATGTTCTCTTTTATGGCGGAGTCTTAATCGAGAGAGGTGTCTGCGGAGT
>OZ038481.1:109001448-109043948 GCA_964036315.1 Acanthosepion esculentum
AAATAATTTTGCAAATTTTCTTACAACGTTAGAAACAGTTTGTCCAATTGTTTAAAAGCCGTTGCCGCTTAATTGTAATCAGAATTTTATTTCATTTTTGAAAATCACAAATATTTGCTGTTGCTAATATAAATTTTTATAAGAGTCTGACAAATTTTAGGCATTTGTTTAAATATTCCTACCTAGACAATAGAAAATCTAGTATTAGAATGGAAGTTAATTTATTTTCTATTTCAAGAAAGTTTTTCTGTGTTTGATAATATATTTGTTAAATTTGCAATATAGAAATATCGAATGTGTTTATATGAAAGTTCAGCGAGGTAAGTGGCTTTTTTGAAAAAGCTATTTAAAATGGAGGCATATCAGCCAATTTCAGAAAGTCTAATAATCGACTAGAAATATATTGCCGGGATATTGCAGGAAATCCACAATGGCACGGTTTCTTTAAAATATGGAAAGTAATTTTAGGCCATAGGCAAAATAAATTCAGAAAGTGCAATCTAAAAGCTAAGCTGAAACGGTAGAATTAGAATGGAAATATAACTGAATTGTTGAGATATCGCTTAGAAATATGTAAAATATTTTAAATAATTTGAAGTGAAAAAATAGAAAGCAATAAATAAAAATATTCGGGAATTCGGATGTCAACCCTAAATGGCTTTGCAACTGGTATTGATGGAATTACTTTGAAGAAAATGAGAAACTTGTAGGGAGATGTAAACACTTAACATAAAAGTAATAGGCTTCACAATCATAAATAAAAATGCATCCAATGTACAATAGAAAAATTACAAGTATAATTAATGTTAGTTTAACTAAGTTATTTTCTTTTGGTTGTCTTTTTGTAAATGTAAGGCAGCTCAAATAAAATTGAAGCATATCAAAAGTGAAGAAATTCTGACCATTTTCGTCATCACGCAAAACAATATTGACAAAGATCTACTCTCACTGGATTCGCTTCTTCAGTTTCATGCTTCACTTTTATTTTCATCGCTCTCCACCACTTCTCATGTTAAATATGTAATATTTGCAATTTACTCTCCCTCCCACGTCCTTAACTCTAACGTTTTCTCTGATTGATAAATTTTTTAAGCCGTCTATCCTAATTTTGTCTATCAATAATGTCACCTTTATCCTTCATATTCTAAGCATGTCCACTTTCTTGAAAGCTCCCTAGATTTTCGCATATGGAAATCTGAACATCCTTCTGTAGAACTCTATATGAAGTTTTGTTTTCCATACGCAATCTAATTGAGTCTTCACTGTCATAGGAAGACTGGTTATTAAATATCAGTTCACCACCTTCACTTTCTTGTTTAAAGGAATTTTGTATCTTTCTATATTTCTGAGATATTTTAATTTATACTATTTACATTGTTCGAAGTATTGTCCTCATCTTTGTCATATTCAGGGCGTTTCAGCCGTTGGATGCTCCTGCCTTCTTCAGGCGATCGGAATTTCGAACTGAACCATTTATTTCGTCCATCAGGGTCGGGTGTTCGAATTCCACGTGTCTTGGCTCCTTCGAATATTCATTTTGTTTTAGTTATTTCTCCTAAATGAATTATCTAAAATCATGAGTAAGACAAAGATGACTACAGTTCGAAGAATCTAAATAGTTTAAAAATGAAATCTGTGTTTCTTCTTTCTTTGTGTAGCGTTTTGAAAGGCATTTTCCGACATCCCAAATTGACTTTGGATTTCATAGCAACTCCAAAGGATTGATATATTCGTGTTTGCTGGATTGTGAAGACTACAATTCCGATCTCGTTTCTTTGACTCCTAAGTCTTGATTATCACTAAACTTTCTGCCTTCATACAATTTATAGTTAATCTTTTCTTCTCGTTTCATTTACAACCTGCCCTAAGAGTTCCTGTAGATTTCATTCGCTGTCTGCCATCAGCTGAATCATCTGCGTGTCTTTATTGGCAAGGGTTATATCCACCAATTATAATAAATCCTGTTAGGTCTTCTAGTTATGAGGATATTTCGCTCTAGAGTAAGCTAAGAAAATATTAGTCTTAAAACGCCGTTAATTTTATAATACCAGCAAGGAAACGGATTACCTTGGAAATAAAACCGATGCTTCCAAATTACAATGACAGGGACAATTCCTTATTGGACAGTAGAACAATGCTCAAATGTATGCGACATTGTTTTTTTCCAGCATTTTATATATATATATATATATATATATATATAAAATTCTAGTCGACAACACAAAGATTATTTTCAAATCCCATAGCCGTATACAACTCATAATTCGGGAAGAATTACTTATTAAATATTATTCGCCCTCTGTTTAGCGTGTTAAAATTTTTCTAAAAACTAGTCTCGCCACGTCAACCGGCCACGCATAGCATATGACCGCCAAAACCATACAACACCCGCTGAACATACTCCACACAGCAAACTACTATGTAGAAACCGCCCACTGAAATTCACCACCCCGAAAACATCCTTGATAATGGCTAGAGATTAGCAGAAAGCCCTCGAAACAATTATAACTATTTTAAATTTTTGTATTATTTAACCCCTGAAATACGAAAAAAATATTAGATTGTCCGGAAAAATAAAAAGACTAATAAAATCATTCTTTTCGACCGTTTTTAATGAAAGGTTGTGGCACAATCCTGAGAGAGGTTGCATATTTGTCTTTTAATGTTTTCTCGAATATTAAGCCTGATAGGCGAAAAAAATATACTGTTTAAAATATATAAAAATATATATAAAAATATATATAAACAGGGTGTCTACTTAAATACATACGTGTAACCTCTAAAAGATAACATTCATGTGATTTTATATATATATATATATATATATATAGATATAACCGATGCGATGAGAACGAAAGTAATATATAAATTCCAACGTTCACGTCATTAATACAAAAGAGGGCTCGATACCGAAAGTAGAGCGATAATTATTTATTATAAATTTATCATATAGACAAAACCATTTTAATGACTACAAAGTCGCAACTTGGTTTCAGTGCCTTTCAACTGCACATCGACGGGTGAGAATCAAAAATGGTTATGAACAATTCTGCTTGTAGGAAAGCCGTATGTTAAACGTCACTTCCTTTTTTCCATTTCTTTGAGAAGAAAAAAATATACATAAAAAATAGGCGACGGAGTGAAACAATAGTGCTTATTGATGTGCCTAAACATTTGACCGGTGTTTCTCAGCAAAAAAAAATGTCAACAGACCAGTTAACATTAAACACCCAATCCATTCATCACCAAACTACTATCAACAAGCACTATTGTTTCACTCCGTCACCTATTTTTTATGTATATTATTCTTAATATCAAAGCACAATATAAATATATTACTATGTTTTTCATATCATTTTTATTCAGATAAAATTCACAATATCAAATAAGCAATAGTAACTCACGGATTTTTTTTTTTTTACATCTTTCTTCTAAAGTAAACATTCATTGTCAATACCATTTTACAGATTATTCTGGATGGATTAAATCTATGAATTTTCGATAACTTAAGATTGATAATTGTGGAATGAAGACAATTGTGATTTGTTATACACAATATGAATCCTTCAGGCAATAAATATTTTTATTACAATCATGGCATCTGATTACGATTTACGCATACATATTTCCTATGCTTTGTGATATGATCATTGCAATAAACCAAAGTTCATATCTATTTCTTTTGAAAATAACTCAATTGATTTGAGTGATTATTTTCCTGCCGCTTATAAGCATTTTGCAGGCTTTTTAAAGCCAACTATCTTTTTTTCATTGTAAGAGTTGTTTTTCTTTGACATAATAATGAATTAGTAATTCAATTCTTAATAATTAACCCATATCTGGGAGGTTAGATGTATTCAAAAAAGTATTTGTGCGTAAGTGGATATAAAGTATGCAAGTAGGATTCGATCTCGACTCGCCGATTAATAATTCGGAGCCATTATCCATTAAATCACACAAGTGTTGCGTATCAGTTATTCCGAACCAGTCACCCATCTAGATATTGTCCAGGCTCAGTTACCTAACTTCGGCGATTGTACGGGTACTTTTTTTTTTGTAGTGACATGTCCATAAGCTAGATAATGCATTTATCGTAAACATGTAATAAGAAATAAGATAGTAAGTTATTTCAAAATACAGAAATATATTTACATGCTGTTTTTTTTTTGTTTTGTTTTTTTTGTTTTTTTGTAAGTTAAGAAGTCGTTTTTGGGAAAGCCAAAATATTTGATGTAGCCTATCCTTCGCGAAGGAAAATTGAATTTCAGCCTGACCATCCCATCTTTGCTAGCAGAGCAGTTGTATCCGCGTGGAACAAAAGAAAAGAACTTGTCAAGGATTAGTCGGATCAACGAGTAAGCTCAAAAGAAAGGAAGGTAACAAAAAGAAGCACAAATGATAGGAAGTCGTTGAAGTAATCCAGAAACTACGAAATATAAGCTTAACAATTGGTGGCCCAATCAATAGAGAATTGTTACGATATTCTTTTAGAGTTGACGCGGGAAATATGTACCGGAAAGTTTGACTTGAATATCTTATGGTAGCTGTCTTTTTCATTTAATCAGATCTCTAAGTTATAATATATATTATTCAGATTCCTTATAGGCTTGATATTGTAATAGAGATTTTTTTTTATGCTTCACTTGATGCAGTAAGATATCAACGTCGTATAGGCAGATTTCGTTCACAGAATTGGAAAAAATATACTGTATTTTTTCCATTAACGGAAATATAGATACTCTCCAATAGATTGGCCTCCATTTTTACAAGTTGAATTCCTTGTAAGTGGTGATCTGATATGACTGGTATTGAAGCAAGTCCCGAAAACTCCGATAATCTGCAAAGTATGTGAACTTCGTAAGAAATGATAATCAAAATTATACTAATTTGACAACCGATATGCTTACTATCTTGTATTTTCTTTGTTTTATTTTGCCTGGGTATTTTTTTACTCATTTGAACACAAGCAAGGCAATAGACTTTTTCTTTCTATAAGACTTTTTCTTTCTATAAGACTTTTTCTTTCTATAAGACTTTTTCTTTCTATAAGACTTTTTCTTTCTATAAGACTTTTTCTTTCTATAAGACTTTTTCTTTCTATAAGACTTTTTCTTTCTATAAGACTTTTTCTTTCTATAAGACTTTTTCTTTCTATAAGACTTTTTCTTTCTATAAGACTTTTTCTTTCTATAAGACTTTTTCTTTCTATAAGACTTTTTCTTTCTATAAGACTTTTTCTTTCTATAAGACTTTTTCTTTCTATAAGACTTTTTCTTTCTATAAGACTTTTTCTTTCTATAAGACTTTTTCTTTCTATAAGACTTTTTCTTTCTATAAGACTTTTTCTTTCTATAAGACTTTTTCTTTCTATAAGACTTTTTCTTTCTATAAGACTTTTTCTTTCTATAAGACTTTTTCTTTCTATAAGACTTTTTCTTTCTATAAGACTTTTTCTTTCTATAAGACTTTTTCTTTCTATAAGACTTTTTCTTTCTATAAGACTTTTTCTTTCTATAAGACTTTTTCTTTCTATAAGACTTTTTCTTTCTATAAGACTTTTTCTTTCTATAAGACTTTTTCTTTCTATAAGACTTTTTCTTTCTATAAGACTTTTTCTTTCTATAAGACTTTTTCTTTCTATAAGACTTTTTCTTTCTATAAGACTTTTTCTTTCTATAAGACTTTTTCTTTCTATAAGACTTTTTCTTTCTATAAGACTTTTTCTTTCTATAAGACTTTTTCTTTCTATAAGACTTTTTCTTTCTATAAGACTTTTTCTTTCTATAAGACTTTTTCTTTCTATAAGACTTTTTCTTTCTATAAGACTTTTTCTTTCTATAAGACTTTTTCTTTCTATAAGACTTTTTCTTTCTATAAGACTTTTTCTTTCTATAAGACTTTTTCTTTCTATAAGACTTTTTCTTTCTATAAGACTTTTTCTTTCTATAAGACTTTTTCTTTCTATAAGACTTTTTCTTTCTATAAGACTTTTTCTTTCTATAAGACTTTTTCTTTCTATAAGACTTTTTCTTTCTATAAGACTTTTTCTTTCTATAAGACTTTTTCTTTCTATAAGACTTTTTCTTTCTATAAGACTTTTTCTTTCTATAAGACTTTTTCTTTCTATAAGACTTTTTCTCTTTATGTATAGGCATTCAGAGGGCATATTCGAATTGTCTGCATTTGTACAGTTACAAATGGATAATTCTCTCTATTCAATTCTGTTTGTACGTTTCTAGAAACATGTTTATTACGCGAATGTTAGTCGCATCTTCATCTCCACATTAACAGCATTTATTTTGCGTGCCTTGTCCATATGTTTGTTAATAATTACTAGTTCTGCGGAAACTTATTGGTAGCAATTAAGAAACGCTTACTTCCAAAATTTCGATGTCTTCCTCGAAACTGTTTATATATAATTCTACTTAAAATATGTTCCTTAAACATGTGAAGTATATTTATTAAAAGGAGATACCATATAATTTATTAAAACGAAAAGGTCAGCAGCAATTCTGCAGTTGACTAGAGTGCAGTGGGACAAACGCTGTAGTTTGGACGCATTTGATTCCCAGAAAATATTGAGACAGTCTGAGTTCAGTGATAGTGAGGGTTATGAATATGACAGATAATCTTTATAATAATCATAATAATCCTCATATTAAAAGAGCTGTAACACTGTCCATAACGCGCTGTGTGAATGATTTTTCTATACTTGTATATAAGATGTGTATGGCTGTTAGGCGAGAGTTACCACTGATGGTGGCATTTAATATATGAAAGAGCAAATGCAAAGGTTTCAAATTAGTCCTGGAAATAATATATTCCGTTCTCACTCTGTCTAGACGATCTCAACGCTACAGAAGAAGAAATAAAAATAACTTGAAAGCACATCATGCTTGGGCGTTTTTATATGACAATAGTCCGAATAATGTAAATAGTGTACGTAACACCTCATCTCAGGAATATAGACAGATACGGAAGGGCCGAAATGAGGACAAAAATCCGAATTATGTAAATAGTATTAATCTATTATCGAATGATTTTTGAAGAATATTATAATGTTTAAATGTTATTTTCATCGGAAGGTGTTTGTCATTTTTACTCTAATTCATTTTTTTCTGACCATTAAAAAGTTAAACATACGTTTACTATACGATAGGCAATAAACTGGGCATTTACATTCTGGCCATGTTTAGACCGATATTGACGAATAATGGAAATGCGTACATTGATGTCAACCGATAAAGGCAATGAATTATAATATTAAATGCGTGGCCTTTTGAATTCTTAATTAATTCAGTCTAAATTTAAATATAATTTCTAATAATCTAAAATTTCTAATAAACTCTTTAAAATTGATATTCTTACACTTTGTCTGACCATAAACATTTGGATATATTCCCGAAAGCTAATGTGCTGTTACCATTACACCTGTTCATTAGTGAGAATAGTTGGGCCGAATCATTAGAAAATTTCTAGTTTTATTTGTTTGTATTTGTTTTTTGTTTGTTTTTTTTTAATATGAGGTGGCTCGCTAAGGTGACTTGGAAGGCACATTTACATATGGAAAGCTTCTCAATCAAAATCCATCTTGGCGAACTGTATTACCTGATTGGAAGGTGTATATAAATGGACCCACTTACACGATACTGACTTCATCAAAACCTTTAACAACGACGAACATATTTGGTTATAATGCATTTAACTTGGAATATATCAGATTGTCTAGTTAGGTATATTCAAGCCGATAGACGATGATGCATAAACTGTTTAAATATATAAATACTCAAGTATGGATATTAATTAAAAATTAAATTTTAAATCGATGAAATTTGTCGGATTAATAAATTACATACATACATACATACATACATACATATAATATATATATATATATATATATATATATATATATATATATATATGAGAACAAATTAGTTTGTTTTTTTTTTGTTTTACCGCATTTCAACCTCAATGGGTTGTTTAATGCCGACATTATTTTTAATGCTGGTAATATTTTGTTTTGTCAAAAATCTGTTTCTCGTAATATTTTTTCCTTCAAAATTGTATTGCTGGTAATAATTAACTATTACTCATAGCTGGACCCTAACAGGTGCTAACACTCTGGGTCAGGGTGGACCTGGGAACATCAGAAATTACGAGGAGATTCCCCGTTCCTCAAAACCTCCTGATCAGAGGCCTTGCTGCTGGGTGTAGTTCATCGTCTTATCCAGGACGCGGATAAAGTTTAACGTCTTACCCAGGACGAGAGAACAAATCGAGTATAATGCCACTGTCTGTAACATGTAATTTAAGAGGGCTCAATAAAGACTTAAATAAGATTTATTTTAGGTTATTTAGCTCCAGTCACTATTGAGCCTTACTTGAATTAAATGTTACGGACAGTGGAGCTATACCACATTTGTTCTCATTTTGAAACAATTGAAATTGTGTAGTAATTTTTAACATGTTTTTTAATATCCTGGAGTACATTATATATATATATATATATATATATATATATATATATATAATAAAGCCGACCTTTGTATCAGTGTATAGTTGAGAACTAAGAATTGTAACTTTATTCAGATGACTTATATCATTTGCTATACATCTTACTCATGGAATAAAAATTAAGTTTTATTCGGAATAATGTGTATACTCATAGAATATCTTACGTGTTATTAATAGTGATCGCAAACGTCAATTTTTTTTGGAATAAATTAAAAAATATTTCAATAATTAATGTTTTATTGATGATCCTTTTTCGCTGAACGTAGACTATTATGATTTAGAATAAAAAAAAATCCTTAGAAAGAATAACCTACCGATAACTCTACTAATATTTCTATTTTGACGACGACCAACAGTAATAATTACATTTTTCACTTTCCGCTGAAATGAATGGAGGAAAATGAAGTCGTGATGAAGTATTCAGTTTTTCTTTCTCTCATACCTTCAGGCTCTGAACATTTTACGTGGCTTTGAATATAACAAAAAACAGCACCTGTGGCAAAATATGCTAATGACTTCTATTGTCTTCGCTAATTTCGCCACTCACCGACATCCCTTTGCACCGTTTTCTTCGCGTACAGAATACGTGTAGTGACTTAGTATAAAGTTTCATATCCAAAACTTCTCTTCTGTTGTAAAAGTTACCCTGTTGCGGTGACACATCTAATTCTTCTTTCTTGTAGTTTGGCCATTATTTTTCTTTGGCAGTCATATTTGCAACAAAATTTGGACGATTCACATTATGTATACAAAAACTTATCTTTGAGTCTGATTTTTTACAATAATATTTTTTAATAATTTAGTGTATGGAATGAGAATTCAAGTATACATACCATGAGACAAATGTCCTCATATTTGGTCCAAAGTCATCGTGTAGTTTATTTACCGAATTTTTATAGCTAACAATTTAACAAGCATAATACAAATACGAGTACTCAATGGCAATATATTAACTTTATTGAACTTATTTCAGAAACTTCGCATTTATTTCAAAAACGTTTCGTAAGACTCATATTTAAGCAGAGACATGAAGTTTGAGAATGTAATGGTGTTAAATCTTGTTCATTAAGGGGCTTTACCCTGATACTGTTGGCATATTTGGTTTGTTGCTCCTGCTATTCATATCTAGGTACTTGACAAAATCAAAAGAAAAAAAAAGTGCAATGTAATTGACCATGACTTGACAGCTCTACTTCACTATTTACATTATTCGGACTATTGTCCTCATCTTTGTCGCCATGTTTATCACAACGTTTCGGTCGTTGTACGTTCCGGCCTTCTTCAAGTGGTTGGAATGTCGAACTGAACCCTTTATTTTACTCACTGGCGTAGTCTGTTCTAGTTCCACGTGCCATGTCTAATGGATGTCAGTTATCTCTTAATAATCCTCTGAAAATCTCCATTGCCTTAAACAACTATTGAACTCACACTTTTGGGGTCCTGTCAGTGGATCTAATTGACGCCTTTACCTACTGTGCCATGTGTGCTTGTGGGCATTTGTTATGAATTTCTGGGTATTATAAAAATAATGTCTTAAGCATAAGTTTTTACCAGTGCTCATATTGCGATTTTTGCTGTTATCATTAAATGTTTTTACCAGAGCTCATATTGCAATTTTTGTTATCTCTTTCCTCTGGCACTTATTCTTATTAAATATGGGACGTGGAACTAGAACAGTCTACCCCAGTGAGCGAAATAAAGGGTTCAGTTCGACCTTCCAACAACCTGAAGAAAGCCGGAGCGTACAACAGCCGAAACGTTGTGATAAAAATGGCGACAACGTTGAGGACAATAGTACAAATAACTTAAATAGTGCACATAATACCTCACCTCAGAAATGTAGACAGTTCTACTTCAGTTATTTCTAACAGACGTATTATGGTTCCATCTGACTTGTCTACAAATATTTTCATGGCTATTACACTGACTAGTATTTCACTGCTGCGCTGACTACCTCAATTTAAGCGTACTAATAGATTATCATCTTGATCCCAAAATTTTATTGTTGAAATAGTTAAATGTAACCGCCGTTTCTACTCCAACAGTTTCTTTACTCGCACTTCTCGACAGTGGAACTCCCTTCAGTTTATTTCTACTCTGAAAATTACTATTATCAAAAGTTTAAATGCAAAATCAATCGCCATCTTCTGTCGTCTTCAACGTCTTTCATATTTTATCCTTTCTTCAATACCCTCCTTTTCTCTCACTTTCACTCTCTGCAACCCCCTGCATACTAGTGGCAGTCACGCTTTGCTTGAGGTGGAATGATTCAGACACACAAACACACACAGGCTCTGGTCTTTGAGGACGTTTCATAACTTATTCGTAACGTGTTTTGATTATTTTCAGATAAATGACAATATTCGATCTAACTTAACCAATGAAAAAACATGCTTTTATCTTTGCCTTAAATGCGGAGCATAGTGATTTAGATTTCTTTATTCATGAAATCTAGGTCTTCTTTTCTCCCCCAAATTTCGCTGACAGGGATTCTACAGTAACAGGGAATTACAAAAGCGCTGCCAATTGTCCTTCGGAACTGCCATGTTTGTTTTCTATAGTTATACTAGAGAGTTACTTAACACAACTGCTAGTTGGCTCAAGTAGACTACCGGAAGGAATGTGCATGCAGGCCTTCGATACAATTGTTATCTGATCTGAAAAGGCAAATTCATATATGCTAAGACAAAACATAGTCGTCCGATCCGCACAAATAATTTGTTGAGAAATTTGAAACTAGGAGCCCGCAATGTTTTTTGTTTTTTTTATTAATCGTAAAAGAAACTATATACACAAAATGGTTATGCAAAGACGGAAGGTATTGCCAAAAGTCATGCACACAGTTTCTGTGATTTTTGGAGTTCGGAGCAACGAGTCTAATTCTTTCCTCAGGTCTTAAACGTCAATGCTATTGACGATTTTTTAAATTATCATAAAAATTGTTCTTGATTCCTTATTCCACTTGTCTTGTGTACGAAGATAATCTACATTCGAGAGCAAGATCTGTGATCAGGTGTTTTTGAGGAGCCTGGGACAACCTCTTAATTGCTAGTGTTTCCAGGTCCACTCTGACCCAAGGTGGTAGCACCTGTTAGGGTTCCAGCTATGGGCACATATTAATCTCCACCACAAAGGAGATCAAAACCCTATGAATATATAAACATAGTTTTTAAAACCAGCAATAAATTTTGAAGGAAAAATTATTACAAGCAATAAATATCTTGTCGGCATTAAATAGCTCATTGAGTTTGATATGCCGTAAATCAAAAACCAAACCTTATTCCACATTTTTTCGATGGACACCACGACCTTCCCCTCCTCCTACTATATATATATATATATATATATATATATATATATATACACAAGGTAACCAAAAATAGTTCTGTCCGTTTTCAAAGGAAAAAAAGAAAACGCTTCACAGTATGTGTAATTTATATTTAGTCTTCGAAGTAATCGCCATCGGCATTCAGCACCGTCTGCCAACGTGTCTCCAGCTGACCAATGCCCTTGCAGTAGAACTCGGGGGTTTTGACGCAAAGAAGTTCGTGAGGGCTTTGGACAAGTCTGCTGCATTGGTGAATGATTTCCCATGAAGATGATTATCCAGGGAGTGGAAGAGGTGGTAATCGGATGACGCAAGGTCAGGTGAATAAGGTCGATGGCACAAAGTCTCCCAACCAAGTTGCTGTATGGTATCCCTGACCCCTCGCGCGACATGCGGCCTGGCGTTGTCATAGAGGAAAAAGCACACCTTTGCGATTCACCAGTGCTGGCTCCTTCTGGCACAATGCCTGTTGCACACGTTTCAATTGCTGCGAGTATAGGTATTCAGTGACCGTTTGGCTCGTTGGTAGCAGTTCATAATGAACCACTTGACGACCTGTCAACCAGACACAAAGCAGAATCTTGCGTGGGTGCATAGGCGGTCTTGCGGTGTGAGGGACAGCATCCTGAGGAGACAACCAATGTCTGGAACGCTTGGGAGTTTCGTACAGAACCCACTTTTCATCACTGGTAAACACTCGATTGAATAAGGATATGGTACGGTGGCAAGAAATTAGCGATACACAGGCTGCCACTCGTTGACCCTTGTGGACCTCCAACAGCGTTTGCGGAACCAACTTGCTCAGTTTGTACATCTTACCTAGGCGGTGTAGGTGAAGTCTGTTTCATCGGAAACGTTGAACTGTCTTGCAAGTTCACCACACGTTAGACTACTGTCCTCTTCAATGGCCGCCTTCAGGACTCCGTCATTAAAGACATGTGGTCGTCCACTGCGAGGCTTATCATGGAGAGACAAATCTCCCGACTTGAAACCAATGCCTTGCAGTACGTTCATACACAGCACTATCCCCAAACGCTTGACATATGCGGCGACTTGATGCAGCTGCTGATAGGCCCACATTGAAGTCGTAAAGCAAACAGCCTCCAACGAGATCTTCCATCCTTCTCACAGCTTATAACTGATGGCCGGGCACGGTGCGCGTGGTTTTTATAACGTTTGATGTTCCTACTTCCGACTGTCGGAATTTGAAAACAATTGCTACACGCATTTCGTATATATTTCAACTTCATTCAATGATTAATAAAAAAACGGACAGAACTTTTTTGGTTACCTTGTATATATATATATATATATATAAAATTTATTATACTTTTGGTAGAAGTGTGCTTAATGTAGGAGATATGTTTGCATACATATGTTTGTGTGTGTGTAACGCTAAGGAAGATAAATGTGAGATTTATTGCTTTCATTTATCCGTTCGTTTAATTAATGTGATAATTTTAAATTAATGTCTTGCATAGTAACTGGGGGAAATGGATATTCTCTAAGCTTATAGCAACCAATTCACAACATTTTAATCTATTTACTAAGACAAGCGAACGCTTTCATATCACACTGGCCAGTTTAAATAAGATTATATCTAGATATTGCACTGAGAATTTTATGATCGCTATTGTGTCGACATTCAAATTATCACTGAGAACACACAACAAAAAGAAAAAAAATTCTCACAAGACAGGTCACCAGAGCTATAAGAAGGAAAAATTGCAACCTTAACTTTTCTTAGGCTTCAGGTTGTTTCAAATTGTTACCTCACAAGCTCCGGCTTGTAATAGTTTTCTACATTATATATATTTTGTTTGAATGTGCTTGCGTATCTTTTAAATTATTTTTAGCATTTGCTTCTATTTTTCCCTTACTATAATATTAGAACGATAGATAGTCCACTTTTCTCCATATTTGGCCTTTGAAGTCGGGTAATCATTGATAATGAGTAGATCGAAGCGCCTATTATGTCATCCAGGTTAACCGAAACAGGTTATCTGATTTGAGGATTGTAGCGAGACGATTCTGAGAGATTTAGAATTATCAGGATTCATTAATGATGATTGCGGTCTTAATATATATATATATATATATATATATATATATATATATACATATATATATATATTATGTAGAGTATACTTTGTTGACGGGAAGAAAACTGCAAAAACTCCTATAGAAATTAGGAAAACGAATCTAAAGGAAAATACAAAATGCCTGGTTATTAGCAAAAGGGTGACCCAGAACTATAAATTACAAATAGGAGATACCAAAATCAAACGGGTCGGAAAATTAAAATATCCAGTGTTTTAAAAAAGTGCGAAACTGAAATCCGAAGGTGCCCTGGTATAGCCAATGATGTATTCGAAAAGCTAAGCAGTATATTGAGAATCCATTTACCAAGCGTAGCTTAGATGTGGCACAAAGCCGAAAGTCGGGGGGCACAGATCGAGGATCGAACACACTTTTCAGTGGGAACTGATATAGCAAGTCAAGCTTGCTAACCATTACACCACGCCGAGGTATCCAAAACGATTTTCTAATCATAGCTTAGATGTGTCACAAGACCGAAAGCATGGGACTCCCAGTGAGGATTGAACTCACTAATCATTTGTAAAGATTTTAGCGAGGTAAGCTTGCTAACCATTACACCACGTCGAGGTGCCTAAGCAGAATACTGAGAAAGAGAATAACTAACAGGATTACTGAGCCATTACGTGATGTCTTCGTATATTGCAGTGAATGCTGGATAATCTCATCGGAGATGTTGACTTGAATCAACAGAAATGTGTGTTGACAGAAAGATGCAGATGATACCATGGACCGAACATGTAAGCAAAAACAGTTTTACATAAAATGGAAATAAAAAGGAAAATTTCAGGAAGTGACTGTTGAAATTTGTATTGCCCATAATGAGGAAAGAGGGATTGGAAAAACTGTTACTTACAGAACAGATTGGGGTCAAGAGGGACAGGAAAACAATGGATGACGTACTTAGTGAGCTTGAGTAAATGGATGGTGAATAGGGTTTTGGAGAATAAAAAGACAATTTATTAAGAGCTACAAAAACAGGCATCTGTGGCGGGCCATGATCGCCTACGACATGGGGAAGAGGGCATATAAAGGATTTTGTAGTGATTGACCAATCCAAATCTTTCAATGTTTGGGTGCCGCTGTGTTTGTTGGAACAAAATGTAATGGATCTACTCCTATCGCTGATTCTATGCTTCATCCCAATAAAAGCAACCCCAGGCGACGTAAAGAGATAGTTCATGAAAATATGGGTAGAAAAACTTTGTGGAAGATCCGTTGAGGACAAGTTAATGTCACCAATTCTAAGGTAAATCTGTGTAACCGTTGATAGTGAGATAGGCATTGCGCATTTCAAGCTCATTTCGCGAAATCAGACGTTGAAATCAAAGACTGATAGTAAATAGAACGGTTACAAGTAACAATCTATGAAAAGCGCCCGGAAATATCCAATCGGATGAGGATCCGCGGCTAACGGAACAATCTCAGAATACAAGTGCCTTTACAGAAATGCCTGTAATTGGTACAGCTTGTCTGGAATATTCAACTTGACCCACTATACTCATCTGAACTTTGCAGTATTTTATATTTCAAATCGTTTAACATTTTATTAATGGGAAAACTTCAATTCTGTAGAAACCTGAAAAAAGCCCATTTAGACCTTTTCGTCTCCTAAAGATAAGATGAAGATATTTGTTTCAGGGCGAAATCTAATAATTCCCTATGTATATAATTTCTTGAACCGGCTTCTAATGCTCTAGATTGAGCGGCTTGGAGATAGTAGTCGTGGCTCCAGGGAGCACAGTCCTATGGTTAAAGAGAATCTCAGTGGAGTTCCACCACGGGATATGTGAGTGAGCTGAACTATATTGAGTCGGATTTGCTACCTCTTCCTCACCGTGGCCCGTTGGAACAGTTAGTACGGTGTTTGCTTGACAACCTAACTGTCAGGGTACTACTATCGGTAGTGGATGTACACGGCTGATGAGTCCCAAATATAGGACGTAAACGCCGTCCAGTGCATTCTGTTGAGGTTTCAGACTCGATGAATTACTGAGGAAATTAGTGCAAGAGAAGGCAACATATATTTGAATAAATCTATACACCTACCTGAATATTTTCGATCAAATTCAGTTATAAGTTGTCATTTATTCAGTTAGAACTTTTGCGCCGCTGTGGTCATCAATTCCCTATATTTATTGTTACATAAAGATATTAAAATCAAAAATATTACAATGGATTTCCGGTTCCTTTTGCGCATGGGTGCTGACATTACTGCGTCTCTTCTTTCAGAAGTTCATCCGCCCACTGGTAAAGCCGTTGATCTCTGAAGCACAGCTTCTACGCCCTTTCTGGTGACTGGCCCATTCCATCCATCAGTCGGGTTAGGTAAACCTTCACACTAGCCACACACATTTTAGCCGGCAGTTGACCGGGGTATGGCTGTTGCAATGCCCATGCGTCTTCTTGGAACTGTGAGATTTGGTTGTAGGATATGAACCAGTACTGTCCCCTCCTCCAAATTCACACTGGGTAATGCTGCGACAACCGCTTCGCTATAAAGCTACACTCCCATACTCACCAATTATAAATCGCAAGAGTTTTAATTCGGTCCCAGTATATTCATCTATTATATTTTTATATTCTGTAAAATGTATTTATTTTTCTCCGTCTTCATTATATTAACAACTTTGTTTAATTCAATATACTGATAATTATTTCCTCCTGCAAATATATTTTAAATATTTAAGAATGTCTCCAAAAAATACATTTCTATAACGACACGCCTATACATGAATAAGGTGATTGTTAGTATTTCCTTATCAACGAAATGTCTTAATACACTCAGATTTTTTTAAAAATCTATTTAAATGAAGGATAATACCTGCGCCGGATAGTATCATTCCCCTTCTGTAACTGTTTATCGATTTGTTGCATTTATGTAATGCACAATGTATTGCATGTTACTTTGGAAGTGTTTTATCATTGAAAGGAAAATGCGAAACAAATATCCGATACGGGCTATGCAATGTAGTAAGAAACAAAGAAAATTCCACCTATATGCCTGCGAACGCTGGTCAATTTCATCACAGATGAAGAGAGTTCAGGTAAAACAAATGTTTCTACAGAATGATACTGAGAATAACATGGACTGAACATGTGAGCAACGATGAAGTTTTCATGAAAATGAAAAAAAAAAGACACTTTTATGTAGCATCGGGAAGATCCTGTTGAAATTTCTAGTGTAAATAATACGGCCCAGGAAATATGACACTCATGTAATATTCAATGAAATATAGACAGCACATAACCTTGCTAACGTGCATGCGTAAACATTTGGCAGGTCAAGGATTAGGCGATATCGACCCTGCTGTGACTATTGCTACCCCTTCTGTGCTCCTGCTATATATTTATAGATTCTGTTTAAAAATAAAAAAACACTAATGACATTGGTCCTGGCACCTGGCATCCCTGCTTCAGTCACTTACAAATCGCCGTAATGTAGATTTTATCTGACATTTCTATAAATATTTTCATGGTAAGTGTTCTAAGGAATTTTCTTCTATGATACATAGAATTTATGAATTTAAGCGCAATGCTAATTTGGAAGCAAGGTCTCGTCATTTTACAGTTAAACTAGCTCGATATAACTGCTAGTTCTACGCTAACAGTTACTACAATCCCATTTCTAATTCTCTTCCTGTTTATTGCTTTCTTATCAACTTTCATCGTAGTAAAATTAAATATCAGTCACTAATTTGTTTTCTTTTATTATTCTCTCTCCTTAATAGTAATTTTCTTCATCGATTCTAACACTCAGTATCTCATTGCGTCTTCGTGGCAGTATATCCTTGTTTCGAGTAAAATGATAGCTATATACTTAATAGCTATAAACGACAGAAAATTCTCAAGTGATAATAAATCACGAGCGGAAGTGACAGGGTACATAGAAGAAGAATCCGAAGTCTCTTCTGTCTCAATATGCAATTTTTTTCATTCCCTTTCTTGTTATTCTGTTTGATATTTCTATATTATTCGCTCTATTTCAATTTCAAGCGTTACTATTGTTTCCTCGCGCTGTTTTTGCACACACTGCATTTCTGATTCTTTTTAGTGCATTATTTCATGAACTTTTACGTTGCATAGGTTTGAAACTTTTTCTTTAATTAAGTAAACCACGACCTTTCCGCACATATTAATGTTTGTATTTTTGTACATAACTGTCTGAGAATTTACATCCGCATATGTTTTAAATTTGTCTCGCTCTATATTTCTTTTACTCTTTTAGAGAAAATGGTCCGGGAATATATTCATTTCAATATTTCATGACCTTCCGTACCTTAGCTATGATTAATTAATGACGTACATGTAATTTCCTTTTCTGTTCGATTTAATCACGATATTCTGTTAAGATTGGAGAATAAATTTACCTTCTTTTTTCTAAAAGTTAAGTTCAATAGTGTTATAAATACTTCGGAGGACTCCAGTGAGATATCTTTAATCATTTCTAAGATACACAGGTTCAGAGTTTCATCTAATAATTAGACAAATTTACTGTTACATGATTTGGAGAGTTTTGATGTTAGGTCAGAGATATTTATAAATTTTCATGTTTGATGACAATAAAACATTTCTGTACTGAGGTAGAAATATAAATTCCAGTACTTCACTAGGCAAAAATCTATTTCTAGTAATATTATTTTCTTCAAAAATCTATTTCTGTTAAGAATTTTCCTTCAAACATGTATAGCTGGTAATGTTTTTTGAAAAATGTTTTGCTGGTAATATTTGTTTTTTTGAAAAATATTTTGCTGGTAATATTTGTTTTTTTTGAAAAATGTTTTGCTGGTAGTATTTGTTTTTTGAAAAATGTTTTGCTGGTAGTATGTTTTTTCAAAAATGTTTTGCTTGTAATATTTTGTTTTTTTTCAAAAATGTTTTGCTGGTATTAAAATTTATATTCACATGTTTTGAACCCAGTTTGTGCAGTTAAATATTTGCACATAGTTGGGACCCTAACAGGTGCTACCACCCGCTGTCAGGGTGAACCTGGGAACACCTGGAATTAAGAAGTGGCTCTACGCTCCTCAAAACCTCCTTATCAGAAGGGTTGCTGCACCTAGTTTATAGTTTATCGTCTTACCTAGTCAATGAAATCATAAACGATATAGCTTGCAAAAACGTCATTGCTTCGTAGTAATATCACATGTGATTGAATGCATCAGATTAATGCATCCTGTAGTTAATCAAAGCACTAAGTTGAACTTGTTTTCTGAAAGCTGTGTGAGGAGTAGGACACAAAGTACTCATGGTAAGATAAGTGTCTTAATAGGCAATTGTTCACCAATTGCACAAGGCAAAGGATAGAGCTAATCTTGATGCAGTTCTAGTTAGGAGTGTTTGGTTATGTAATAAGAACGAATCAATGTAGTCTTCCAAAATTCAAACATTATGCCGACGTCTTTCTGCTCAGCGTAGTCTGGGAGGACACGTTAAGAACTACAAATGCAAAGTCCTATATAATTAAAAATTGCAGCAAAAATAAAAATGAAGTGACCTTTCAAAATCATGAAAACTGGAAAACATATTGCAAATACTTAAGGTTGCATGACATATCTAGCATATCTGAGCAAACTGTGGTAAGTTCACGAAAGGAATGACTCTATGCAAATTCAAATGAATTGTAAACACTGCGAAATTGGTTTCCCAGATGACACAAATATAGACGGCTAATAAGAGTATTTGACCCTGATTCATAGCAAGCCGTGACAGAAGTCATATATATATATATATATATATATATATATATATATATATATATATGCTTCCTCGTACATTTACCTATAATTATCCATTTGTGGATATTGTGTGTGTGTTCTGAACATATTCCTAACATGCTTTAAATTTAAGCCTCCATCTTTTGAACAGTTCATAGACAAGCCACTTTCATAACATTGTGTGTATATATATAATAGTATTGAGCACTTTCCCTTACACTATAGTATATATGGGTGTATATATATATATGTGTGTGTGTGTTCGCTCGTACATTTACCTCTAATTATCCATTTGGTTATATATATATATATATATATATATATATATATATATATATATATTATATATATATATATAGAGAGAGAGAGAGAGGTGTTCTAAACAACTTCCTAACATGCATTAAACCACCTTCCTTTGAACAATTCATAGGCAAGCCACTTTCACAACATTCTTTACGGTGCCACAACCTAGCTGCTGTAATTATTACCAGTCTTGACAGATGAAAGTCGTTTTTGTGCAGCATGCATAGTTAACAAACACGCTTTCACACAATTGTATATCGCAAATACATGCGAATTCCATATTTACATATCATATGACATTGAGAATATATATATATATATATATATATATATATATATATATAATGTTACATACATTGTATGTAATTTTAAGAAGCTGGATGTTTAAACAACCTCTTCAGAAATTAAACACAATTTGGCCTGTCAGCCGAAGCCATTTTCTTCTCATCGAAAAAGACTCGTATTGTGAAGACCCCCGCTTATCAAGAAGCAATCTATTTCATTGAAATGTCCCTGAATGGCCGGTAATTAAAAGTATCGATCGTGCCAGGAGATGAATTCTTACCTGAGACGCTTTTCCGTTGATTTGTGACTAAATCTTAATTTGACTATATTTGATATATTCGAAATACATCTTATCACTTAATTATGAAGAGTGTATCCTCTGTCATTCCTTTCTCTACTTTTAGACATGGCGAATATATATTAATTGCTGAAATGTCGCTGATGGTAATGATGATAGCCATCTGAATAAATATTAAAACTCTACATAATAAAACCAAAAGAAATTTAATAAGTTCCTGATATCTCTAAATAAAGATAATAAAAAAAAATATTTAGAATGGAGTCTTTCCAAGAGCCAGGAAATAAGATCCATTAAGCCTGGGATGTTAACTTAATCGGTAGAATATATACGGGATCTATTGAAAACCTCGATAAACGTCCTACAAATATTTATGATTGCATTTGTACTTCAACGTCAAATTAGTTTTAATCACATTGTGTCAAATTATACTAGTCACTAGTATCTGAAAAATGATATTAGTTCACTCGATTTCTTAATTATTTTTATTGTACCTTTACAATTCGCATATTTCGATGGTTGCTGAAATAATTTTAAAACTTATTTATTCATAGTTTATTCTATCGGTTCCATATGTGTGATATGTCTAAACATACAACAGTTAGATATACGGCGCTATTACACTTTCGGACACCACCCCGTTCGGTATGTTTTTCCGCGACTATTTTATTTCTCTGATTATATTCTTTTCCTGTTTTTTCACTTGCATCATGTTGAAAACATCAAACACGCATTTTAAAGCTTTGTCCAGTTTTTCTTTATCACTGTAAAGGTAAGATCCTAATTAGCCAAATAACATCAAAAATAAATATTTTCACAACGGATAAATTTCTGTGGCAATTTGATACCAGAATATGAAAAAAGGGAAATCAATAAACCGTTGAGCCCACATAAATTCCGGCATATTCTGAAGTCATCCCACTGAAGTTGGCCTTAAATTTAGCATGGGGAAGCTGCCATATTGCTTCAACTCGATTCGTGGTGACTCAAGTTTTTGAGTGTGCTTGAGTGTCAGGGTGGAGTCGGGTGTGCGAAAGCGTAATAGCTGAAAAATGTTGAAGCACTGTCATGTTTCTCTATGAATTAATCTTGTGCCGTGAACATTTTGAATAACAGACATGCTTAATATAGCTTTGAATTCAGTTTCATGTACGTCAAAAGTATGAGTTAGAGACAGACAGAGCCACCCTGCCTTGATTGGCAGCCAATCTAGGAAAGGAAAACAGTCTATTTAAAACTTAGGCTATCTATATGGATATTTAGCATCAGACTGCACTGATTTTCTGTTATCAGTTATTTTCTAAATGTGTGTCTAGTTAGTATAAGTTTCCAATCCCCTGTCGGATAGATGTATGTGGATAATCTCTGCGCCACGGTTTTAAATTATATTGTATCATATTCTCAGAAAATGCTCAACGATGTTAATACGCAGAGAGGGATAGAAACTGGAGCTAAGAGCAAATGTGTACAGACTAGTGTCTGTGATCTCAGGGAAGAAGTATTGCATGCGGACAAAGTGAGGGATACAAACAATTCTCACTTCGGAGAGGCGCTCGACGAAAGTCACCAGCTCAGCAGATCAGAGTGGGAGTGTGGCGAAGGCGCGTCAGTACAAACGCAAAAGTGGCCTCGGATCTAATGTAGAAATGTTTGCGAACACCAGTTACATCCTAGTTTTTTTTCCGTTAGCAGCGGGGTGTTAGGCATATCGAGATATGGGCCACTCTTCAACTGGTTACGATCCGGGTTGTGTAAGATCTCATGCTAATAAACGCAGGGGATGTTCTAGTAGACGGAAATACATGCTTTCTTGTGAAGTCGGTCCGTTTGGCATTTTTGTTCCTCAAGTCGCTGTGGTTTCCGCGGTAGTGTTTTTTTTTTTTGCCCCCGTCTCTTTCCCCTCTCTGTCCATTGTCCGTTTTATTGTTAGAGCAATCGGTTTGATGTTTCCCTCAACCTCAGCACAGTCTTTCCATACCTTCCAACATGTTAAGAGAATTTACTTATACACTGTTTCTGTGAGGTAGAGGAGAACAAGTTATTTGTGAGATGAGAGAAGGAAAAATATATAAGCGAACTAACTAAACCATACGTTTTTAATATGTTATATAAATTCCTGTTACTCTGGTGTTCAGAGGATTTTCCAATGTGCAAATATCGTTATCTGTATAGAGGGTAAAACAATTAATAATTACGGGTGAGTTGATAGTTTCAGTTGGATATTATAATTGCAAAAAATTTGCTCGGTTCGAACATCCGAGCGTAAAACTGGTAAGAATTTTCGGTATTTCACTTCATCACTCCTCCTCCTTCACTGACGTGTAGTCGGAAAAATGTTCCCACACAAAGACCAATGATAGTAGCCAATACTGACCATATGATTTGAAATGTTTGAAACTACGAGAAAAAAAAAACTATTATTCTACTAAAAAGATAGTTCATATTTAGAGACAGGCTATCTTTGGTATATTATGCTCATGAAAGTCGTACGAAATAACCTATAGCCGGAAGAGATTCGAATCAATATGAAACAACGATAGTTGTTTTCAAATATCGAGTCCTGTACATAACCACATAGGACGTTGTGACAATGTCAGAATACAACTAGCTAAAACATTTTATTGTAATCTTGGCAACGTGTTCTTATGGGAAATAATATTCCCAAAGTATCCTTCTAAAACTTGTTTCATTTAGAAATTAATGTCAATTCCGCTGAAATCTTTGTAAAATGTGGCGTAGGTATAAATGCACGCTCTAAATCAAACTCTCCGCTATTCACTGTGTGTGTGCATATATATATATATATATATATATATATATATATATAATTGGCAGCATCCTTTCTTTTAAACATCTATTAAATATGGCAGACAAGGAAGATTAATTTTTTTTTTCATGTTTTGAGCATCCATACATTTTTCGTTTTGAATGATTAACGGTACAGAAATTTGCCTTAATTTTCATTGCACAAAACGCTTTCGGTCATTTTTTAACCATTTTCAAGGGCTTTTTATGTTAAATTTTTCACGTGTTTTGACTTTTTTTTTGGTTTGTTTTTTTTTTTTTGTTTTTTGTTTTTTTTGTCTTTTTGTTTTTTTGTTTTTGTTTTTGTTTTTGTTTTTCTGTTTGTTTTTTGTTTTGTTGGTTGTTTGTTTGTTGTTTGTTGGTTGGTTGGTGTTTGTTGGTTGGTTGGTGTTTGTTGGTTGGTTGGTGTTTGTTGGTTGGTTGGTGTTTGTTGGTTGGTTGGTGTTTGTTGGTTGGTTGGTGTTTGTTGGTTGGTTGGTGTTTGTTGGTTGGTTGGTGTTTGTTGGTTGGTTGGTGTTTGTTGGTTGGTTGGTGTTTGTTTGTTTGTTTTGTTTGTTTTGTTTGTTTGTTTTGTTTGTTTTGTTTGTTTGTTTTGTTTGTTTTGTTTTGTTTGTTTTGTTTGTTTTGTTTTGTTTGTTTTGTTTGTTTTGTTTGTTTGTTTTGTTTGTTTGTTTTGTTTGTTTTGTTTGTTTGTTTTGTTTGTTTTGTTTGTTTTGTTTGTTTGTTTGTTTGTTTGTTTTTGTTCCGGGCCGGAACGCGACTGGATCCGGGTGAGCATCTTTCTATTGCTAAAAAAAAACCCAAAAAAACTTAACACTTCTATTCGACTGTTAAAAAGGGTTGATAGAATAGAGATGTTTAATATAGAGGGCCTCGCGAATACCGAGATATTTCTGGTAATGTTATTTTTATAGAATTTTAGTGCTTTAGACAAGATTTTTTAAGGATTCCTGGAAATTGTGGGCTGATAGCATTATGGTCTGATAAGATCGTGAGACGTTTACTCAGAGGTGGCAGTATGTCCGATATAGGTAACTGATTTGCGAACGACTTAATTGTTGGTTTTGTCAGTATATGATCAGTAAAATTGTTGTTAGATAAATAATAAAATGATAGGTTGGGACTGTTATGCATTTTTTCTGGGGAAGTCCTTACGAATAACGAGATTTATAACATTGTATTTTCTATATACACGTATTTACATATATTATTACTACATCTAACGTTATCCAAGCATCATTATTTTAATCGGTGACTTGATGTCGCTTCTATTGCTGTTCTATGACGACATTACTATTTCATGTGTTTTTTTTAAGGAAAGATTGTTCAATGCGTGAAGCTAAATAATTTCAACACAATCTTAAATTACTGAAATAAGTCAGACATCGATATATTTTAACAAATGTTTTTGTCAAATTCAAAACCAGTTCAGAATATATATATATATATATATGTAAAATGGTTATCCATGGTCTTCTATGCTACAGGCGGCTTACGGATATATCATGTTTAAATGCCTTTGTTGTACGATCACTAAAGTTAAACAACGTCGATCCTAGTCAGTATCTATATGGTGTCCGCTTGAATACCAAGTACTGTATGCTTGGATGTGCGGGTGGTGTAATGAATATTGGTTCAGAATAGTGACTCGGGGCGTCAAGTTCCAGCTGGGGTCATTATATTCACACGCGTCAATACCCCTTGGAAAGATATGATTCCACCTCTTCCCTACCAGGCATGGGTTCATCAGTAAGAATTTTACCAATGTTATCTCTCAAAAAATTCTTATAAACTAAAAATATATTATGGCTTAAAATATCCTGCAAATTGCAGATAAGCTGTAGAGAAGAATATTAATATTTAATATTTCTTACAAACTTAATTTTAAATGATATATGCTAATTTTACTATAAATGAAAAGAGCGAGATGAACTAAAGTTATTTTAGCAAGACATCTGAAGTAAAATTTTAGCAAATATCATAAAAACTGACTTTTTATTAAATAAAAAAATATAGTAAATCTGGGGGAAATAAAATGGGATAAATCTTATACAATAATTCAAGAGTAAAAGCAAAATGAAATTTAACCCGCAAGCACTTATCGATATCTTAAAAATGCATCATTTTCAGTGGAAGGAGGAAGTTCTGAAATAGGCTGCCAGTTATGACTCTTAGTTGTTCCATTTATAGACCAGTGATATAGAACTCCATGGTTTTGCTAAAAGGCTGTGAACATTTTCGGATTGAATGTTTTCTAATTAATTTGCAATGGAAATCAAGAATTATTTATATTATTCGGACTGTTATCCACATCTTCATTGCCATATTCACAACGTTTCGGCAGTTTTACTCCGAACTTCTTCACGTGATTGGAATTTCGAACCGAAACATTTATTTCATCCACCGGGGTAGATTGTTCTAATTCCACGTGTCATGCCTCTACCTGATGCATCAGTTACTTTTTGGTTCACTACTGCTGTGGCCTGGTATTGAACTCGCAGCACTTTGGCTCTAATCACTGGATCTAACCAACGTCTTTATCCACTGGACTCAATGAATAATGTAAATAATACAAGTAATCACAATACCTCATCTCACAGATATAGAAAGATATAGAAAAAAAAGACGAATATTTCAGTCAATCGAAATAACTTATCTATACATTCGATTTAATGAGGGCCTTCTTTTTACGGAAAAAATATTTCTCGAGAAAAATTTATATATATATATATATATATATATATATATATATATATATATATGTGTGTGTTTGATCAGTGATTATCATAATATCTGTTTACTCAGAGGCGTCAAAGATAAATGATTTTCTTTATTCTAAATTGTTTTGTATAATTCCCTGTTTAGTCACATGGCGAATGCATTGAAATAAATCCATTTATATAATACGAATTGTGAAAACATAAATGAAACGCAAATTTAATCTTATTTAAATTCTTGATAAATAGTAGTGAAATTAAAATAATCGAACCAATACAAGGAATGTGGCCACTCCATAGACCATCCAAATACCAAACGTTTTTGCTACCTGTATGTATACACTGGGAGTTTTCCCTTTTTTGAATGCGATATTTTAACAATCTTGTGTTTACTTTGAAAGTGTATCAGCAGTTGTTTTAGCCGCAATACAGCAAAAATTAAGTTCGGCTTGCAGATAATGCAAGCTCTGTAGCTATTTTAAACATTACTGATAAGAAAAATGAAAGGAAATAAAATATTTATCAGAATTGCATAGACAGCATTCGGAAGTAAACAAAATCGACAAGAACCAATCACTAAGTTGTGAAAAGGACAAAATCTTTACCAAATATTGTATAGCTAAGATTAGTTATCGAGATTTCTAAAAAATGACTCAAAACAGACTAAACGATTAAAATTACCCCATTACGTTGCAGTAGGCTAAGATATTCTGTAATATTTATTTAGTAACTTTAGAAGTTAAATTATTCATATGTCCACTAATCGTTTTTACACTATTTTTTTTCCTAAAAGTTCGTCGACAGGTGCCACAAATTTAGCGTACATTTTCTTTTCCAGAGGGCTGTCATTTGTCAAAGAAAAGTCTCAATTCAAATTTCTATAGCTATGGAGTCACTAGTTTGCATGTAAAATTCGTTTAGTTCGTAAAGTAGAAGTTTCGTCTTGCTTTAAAGAAAAGCAAAAACATTTTCATCAAATTTTTAGGGACGATGATTAAACTTTACTTTCAAGCCTAAGAAAATTTATAAGACAAAATCTCCAATTCTTCAGCTTCGATATTAAAGCTAGCAAGGATCACCGTTATCTTGCATCTTCCATGTATAATAATCGCTGCGGATTTGAACGAATTTACAATAGACGTTTGTATTGTAAAATGTGTATTAGTTCTTCATAATTTACTCTGCACGATCGACTTTTTATTATAAGAGGTCTGATAAAAAAATACCGGAACTGAAATATGCAATTTATTGTAACTCTGCTTGGTAGGAAAGTGTGTGGAGTTGTTTCGTCTCATCACGCCACACAGGGCCCAAGGGTGACTGTCTTGTGTATACCACAGGTCCGACAGCCAACATTTCTCAAGAGCTCGTTCCTTCCGACATATTTTTCTTTTTCCAAAAATCAAATCTAAATTAAAAGAATAAAGACTTCAATCCCTCGAGGAAATCGAAGTGAATAGGTCAAGGCACCTGCGCGCTATCGCACAAACGTGCCAGGACTGCTTCCATCAATGGAAACTATGCCAGATAAAAGATGCGGCTTCAGAAGGGGGCCTACTTCGAATGATATCAAATGTCGAATTGATATGCGTTGTAGTTTTCGTTTTATAGCAGCAGTGCCGATACTTTTTGATCTTACCTCGTGCATAATCAATTATTAAAATACCATTTAAAAACTACTAAGTTTTTAAAAAATGAGTAGTTTGGAATAAAAGTATATTCCAATAACATTCAAAGGTAATTTTTCTTGAGTGAAAAATAAAATGAAAATAATATGGAATAACGAGACAAGATGGAATATAAAGTTAAACAGTGGAAAATATCAACAGCGTGTCTGGAATATCATTCGTTAGATTGGGGAAAAGAAACAAAATGAAATTGCCGCGCAGGTTTGTCTCTTCCTGGTGCGAGATTAACTTTAGGAACTATTGATAAAACTGTTATTTCGAAAAGTAAATTGGCCTATGTGAGGGTCTAAATAATCTCTCTCGCTATTCATGGACAAAGCCTGACTCTTTCGGCAATCGCAAAGACGCCTTTGACGTCCAACATCAATCATCGACATCATCACATCAGCTTTAAGCTTCTCGCCCGGCTCTCGGCACTGAAGCGTGAGGGATACTTGAATGAAAGTCTATCGGACGGCTGTAAGCATCCGGGCGTAAATACATCATGCCAGAACGAGTCCAGCATTGCTTACGAGTGAACGCCGGCGAGACGTCTCGATCTAATGGCTGAAACAGGCAGTGATTGTATTAAATAATAAGTTAAAGGCAAAACTACAGGCTGGCAAATCTGAAGAGAATTTAAACTTGTAACCTTCCGGCAAAGAATGAGAAGGCCAACTTTATTCGCTACTTGTGGGGCAGAATCTAATGGCCGTCTCGTTTTAGGTGAACAGACGAGAAAAACAAGGATGAAGAGATAATTTGGAAATCCCGGAACCATTAAATGGATGAATGAGCATAAAACTAGTTATAAAACTAGACAGCTCATCACAAACGCAATTCTCAGTGTTTGGTGGATACATAGACTAATTTCAGTAGAAAGTCTGTGATAATCAGCCCTATACAAATTATATTACAATTCATACTATTTACACTGTTGATGTTGTTCGGACTGTTGACCTCATCTTTGTCATATTCACAACGTTTCTGTCCTTGTACACACTGGTTTCTTCAGGTAATAAACGTTGGAGAAGGCCGGAGCAAGCGTCGGGAACATGACAAAAATTGAGAACAACAGTCCGAACATTTTAGTTTAAATAGTTACAATACTTCATCCCAGAGATGTAGGCAGATTATAATTGATACTTAGTATTGATTTATAAAAATAATTTAAATTGAAACAGGAAAAAAACCTTTCAGAACAAAAATGAAAAAAAAAATCAATTTAGTATGTAAATCGTGTAAATAACACATTTTATCGGTATTTACACGATTTACATTCGGTTTGTTGTTATAAAGTTGTGATAACAACAACAACCAAGATGAAGAAAATAGTTCGCATGTTTATATTTCTCATTCTAGTAATTCAGACAAAAAATATTGACTTTATACTGTGTGATATAAATATCAAAGATAGAAATGATAATCCACAAATAAACAGTGTCAATAGCTCCTCAATCTAGAAATTCAGACAAAAACAATACGTGTTAAAGAAATATATTTCGATTCGCAAATCAATACAGAGTAAATTAGTTGGTTTGATATGTATCCTGTGTAGACAAAATTGTTTCATCTCTAAATTGATGCTGGTGTGGAAAGATCGTTTGGGCGACCTAAATTAGTAGAGACCACGGGAACAGCATGAAAATCTGAACGAGGCCTACGTTCATGGACATTTAAACTTGTGTTTTCGTTAGTAATGTCAAAACTGATTTTAACTGAAAAGTGAGTCATTTGAATTTCAATGTTTACATGTATTGCTTTTCTGGTAATTAACAAATTATCATAAATTTTCATGACACTGTCTAGAATAACTGACAGGATAAGAAGTGCAAAATCTACTTTCGTGATATCCAAAAGATATAACACAATTTTGGTGTGTTGAAATGTCTCGAAAGATTGAATGACGTCCTAGATTTTAGTTGAAACATTTTGGAGAGAAACCTGTCAGCTACAGAGTTGACATCTGAACAATCTTGAAGTTCTCTGCATGCGAACGAATTAATCACTACAGGTCAAACTCACCCTGAATGTGTTGTAATATCTTTGAGTTTATACTTGAGATTGCATCATTTTGAGAAGCAAGTAAACTTGTTCTCCTGAAGTGATTTGCACTTTGGTAACTCGACTTCAGGTATTTAAGCGCAGTACTAGATTGATAGTTCGGCCTTGTCGCTTGAGAACTCCAACGGCTACATATAACCATAATTTCTAAGCTAATATTTCATTCATCTTCACCTCAACTAGTGTTTTCAAAAAAGAGAAATGCAACGTTAATCGCCTTTTTCTACCTCTTTGAATTCCGGACTATTAATGTTCCATCTCTTCTCATCACTATCTCAGTTTCTTTCACTGATAGTACCCTCTCAATTCTTAGTGGCGTTTTCGCCTTATTTTCCCTGATATAATTAAAACAAGAATCTCTTGCACGTAAATCCACTGGTATTTTTATTACTGCTTTAAAGCCTCTGAACAAATCAGTTTTTCGGGATTTCTTTTGATTTTGTTCTTGTTTTTGTTTTTTCTTTGTTTTTTTGTTGTTGTTTTTTTTCTTTGTTTTTTGTTTCATTGTTTTTTGGTTTTTTGGTTTTTTGTTTCTTTGTTTTTTCTTGTTTCTTTGTTTTTTTGTTTCTTTGTTTTTTCTTGTTTCTTTGTTTTTTCTTGTTTCTTTGTTTTTTCTTGTTTCTTTGTTTTTTCTTGTTTCTTTGTTTTTTCTTGTTTCTTTGTTTTTTCTTGTTTCTTTGTTTTTTCTTGTTTCTTTGTTTTTTCTTGTTTCTTTGTTTTTTGTTTCTTTCTTTTTGTTTCTTTCTTTTTGTTTGTGTTTTTTTTGTTTTGTTTTTTGTTTGTTTTTTGTTTGTTTTTTGTTTGTTTTTTGTTTGTTTTTTGTTTGTTTTTTGTTTGTTTTTTGTTTGTTTTTTGTTTGTTTTTTGTTTGTGTGTTTCTTTGTTTGTTTGTGTGTTTCTTTGTTTGTTTGTGTGTTTCTTTGTTTGTTTGTGTGTTTCTTTGTTTGTTTGTGTGTTTCTTTGTTTGTTTGTGTGTTTCTTTGTTTGTTTGTGTGTTTCTTTGTTTGTTTGTGTGTTTCTTTGTTTGTTTGTGTGTTTCTTTGTTTGTTTTGTTTCTTTGTTTGTTTTGTTTCTTTGTTTGTTTTGTTTCTTTGTTTGTTTTGTTTCTTTGTTTGTTTTGTTTCTTTGTTTGTTTTGTTTCTTTGTTTGTTTTGTTTCTTTGTTTGTTTTGTTTCTTTGTTTTGTTTCTTTGTTTTGTTTGTTTGTTTTGTTTGTTTGTTTTGTTTGTTTGTTTTGTTTGTTTGTTTTGTTTGTTTGTTTTGTTTGTTTGTTTTGTTTCTTTGTTTTGTTTTGTTTCTTTGTTTTGTTTGTTTGTTTTGTTTTGTTTCTTTGTTTTGTTTCTTTGTTTTGTTTGTTTGTTTTTGTTTGTTTTTGTTTGTTTGTTTTGTTTGTTTGTTTGTTTTGTTTTATACGAAAAGTTGTGGAATTTGTTCCAATAGATTAGTTAAGAGTGCGTAAGTTTTTTTTGTTTTTTCTTAAAAAGCGAAAGCAATTGAAACTCATAAACTGTTAATGCTTTCATTCTTCTGGTAAAATCTGTTTTAATCGAAACTGAACGCAGTTGACCTCAAAAGTTTGAATGTCAACAGCATCAATCGTTTGATCTTTGTTGATAAAGGTTAACCAACACGTACCACGTTACCTCTAGGAATGTAATTATTTCGCTACATCACATTTAATGAACACTGTTTAAATCTTGCGCTAATCTTTGTCGTCGAATTAGGCCTTACCTACTATGCTATTTGTGCGATAAGAAACATTAACATAATTAATCGCAAATTCAATCTCATTCATTATTCATGGTTTATTTATATGAACGGTTTGGATTTGAAGTCATCTAGCCTGGGTAGATTTTAACACACATTATGTATGTTGATATTTCGATGTTACTGATCATCACTTTTGCGAGATGTCTTCTGACATCTCCTTTATATTGAATCCAAATTCAATCTATATTTTAACATTGGAATAATTTCTCTCTCTCTCTTTGTCTCTCTCTCTCTTTGTCTCTCTCTCTCTTTGTCTCTCTCTCTCTCTCTTTGTCTCTCTCTCTCTCTTTGTCTCTCTCTCTCTCTCTTTGTCTCTCTCTCTCTCTTTGTCTCTCTCTCTCTCTTTGTCTCTCTCTCTCTCTTTGTCTCTATCTCTCTCTTTGTCTCTATCTCTCTCTTTGTCTCTATCTCTCTCTTTGTCTCTCTCTCTCTTTGGCTCTCTCTCTCTTTGGCTCTCTCTCTCTCTCTTTGGCTCTCTCTCTCTCTCTTTGGCTCTCTCTCTCTCTCTTTGGCTCTCTCTCTCTCTCTTTGGCTCTCTCTCTCTCTCTCTTTGGCTCTCTCTCTCTCTCTCTTTGGCTCTCTCTCTCTCTCTTTGGCTCTCTCTCTCTCTTTGTCTCTCTCTTTGTCTCTCTCTCTCTCTCTCTTTGTCTCTCTCTCTCTCTTTGTCTCTCTCTCTCTCTTTGTCTCTCTCTCTCTCTTTGTCTCTCTCTCTCTCTCTCTCTCTCTTTGTCTCTCTCTCTCTCTCTTTGTCTCTCTCTCTCTCTCTCTCTTTGTCTCTCTCTCTCTCTCTTTGTCTCTCTCTCTCTCTCTTTGTCTCGCTCTCTCTCTTTGTCTCGCTCTCTCTCTTTGTCTCTCTCTCTCTCTCTTTGTCTCTCTCTCTCTCTCTTTGTCTCTCTCTCTCTCTCTTTGTCTCTCTCTCTCTCTCTCTTTGTCTCTCTCTCTCTCTCTTTGTCTCTCTCTCTCTCTTTGTCTCTCTCTCTCTCTCTTTGTCTCTCTCTCTCTCTTTGTCTCTCTCAAAGTAACCAGTAACCTCTATTTGTAAAATGTTTTCATCTCTATATCTAACTCTCTCTATCTCTCATTTTACAAAGTATTTATTCATACAGTGACTTTTAAGTGAAGTCGGATGGCTTCACTTTTCAATCTTCTACTGCCATATCTCTCCAGAGTGGTTATTGCCTATGGTAGAATGAAGTTCAATAAAATTTCTTGCATTTCGGAATTTACGCAATAAACATATGGCTCTGTAATAAGCATACAATACTCGGAGTGGTTGTCAATGTAAATATTTGCTTTCATCAATGGTGTTATGTTTGAAAATATAAGGTTTTCAAACATTTTAAATTAGCAATTTATACCCATCTAAATTTATATTTAGTCTATCATATTTGCAATGTCATATGTGAACATAGAAGTCAACACTTAGAGGCGAAAGTCTGTTTCATGCTAGATGCAATCATCAAAAGTAACCAGTAACATCTGACGATTTGTAGAATGTTTTCATTTCATTCATAAATCATATCTCTGATATTGAGCACTTTATCCCATAAATATAGCACACTTTAAGACTATATTTCTTCATATATATATATATATATATATATATATATATATATATATATATTTAGTTTACGAAAAACTAGGTAATCCGTATGGGTAGACCCAATGAGGATAAAATCCAGAGAGCTCAATGTAAATCAGAGCTAATAATTTAAATAAAAACAGATTACTTTAAGGTTCCATATAATAAATTATTTCAATGACACTTTATTACAACTTCTTTCTCTTTTTTTCTTTTTTCTTTTTATGCCTTTTGGTCTATCCCCCTCCTATATCAAGATATAATTTCCGTTAACAGATTTAAAGTGTCAATATCTAGATTTCAGCGAAAATTTAAATTTGAAACAATAGAAATGTTACATCTAACTCAATGCTGTCTCTCTACCCCCTACACTGCTCCCACTTCGTTAATTTCCTTATTATTGCCCGTCATAAATGTGTAAATTTCTTTTCATTTTTTCATTTCAACATTTGGAAATAAATCTGATGATCCACTGTCCTTTAAAAGGGCTGTGGTGAAATAATTTATTATATGGAACCTTAATCTGTTTTTATTTAAAATATATATATATATGCACACACAAAATAAAAGGGAAATTGATCTTAAACGACACGTTTCGTCCCATGATGGACTTTATCAAAGCAAATATAAAGAATTTATTTAGCCACAAGTATTTAAAAAAAATAGTTTTTGACATTTGTTTAAAAATACTTGTTACAAAATAAAATCCTTACATTATCCTTGATAAAGTCAGAAGTGGAAACATGTCGGTTAAGTTTACTCATCTCTTTATTGATATAGTCCTTGTATACATTTTCGTTATATCTGAATTTTACGCGTGTGTGTGCACGCGCACACACATACACCGATCGCACGACTCGAAGTTTCATGCACAGCAGTCTTCAATCGTTTACAACTCAAAAGGAAAGAGATGTAATTTACGCCTTGTTTATGAATTGGTTATCTTAATACACTTAAATAACTCCAGCTTATTAAAAAAGGGAAATCATTGATATATACCTGTAGGCATAACAATAAAGATCGGCTTAAATATGTTATTTACGTTTTTTTTTTTTGTTTTTTTTTAAGAACTATTCCCCTTTATGATTAATATAAAAATCAATATTAAAAAATCCTGGTTATTTTAATTCCAAATATACGTAATTTAAAAAAAAAAACCTGTAATCCCAGTATGATACATAACTGCGCCAACACTCTCGTAACAAGATATTTTAAAAATTTAAATTTTGTTAGGGTCAGTCTATAGAAAGCACATTAAGATTCCTTTGTGCATGAATCTGAGTCGTGCTATTGCTGACGTACAGAATTTTTTTAAATATTTTAATATCACTGATGTGTTTCAATGAGCACTGTTTCAGTAATTCCAGCTATATATATATATATATATATATGCACAAATGGTAATGCTAAAAATATCTCTGCCTAACCCACGTCCAAATATTTGACGCGATGTCTGAACTTCCATATTATACTGTTGCAGTTTATCTAATGCCCTAAGTGTTTTATTTAATCACATGTTGATGTGCTAATGCTTTCTTATATTATTTTAAACTAATTATGATACTTAATTTTCATGGGAAGAATATTACAGAAAACAATTGGTCTCAGTTATTATCAAGTTGAACTGTCTCTATTCTGTTATTTATTCCCGAGCGAATATTACATATTTTCTTATGACTGGAGAATACTGTTGTTGTGCTGTCGTGATATTATCGTCTCTTGAAATCTTGAGCAGTTTTGAGAGTAAAAAGTAAATAATTTGTATCTAATTTAAGCACACTTAAGTCAAGTTTTTGTTATGCAATATCGATTTTACTCAAATTCTCACCAGATTTTAACTTGGTTCTTAATTACGTTTGCGAAGTACCATTTAATATTTTACAAACTAAATTTATTGAAATGACGGCATTACTTATTGCATGAAAGAAAGTGACAATACGTCTCATGAATTCATTATAATTTTTTTTATTAAGTTACAACTTGAATCTTTCCAGAAATGCCCTTACTGACACAAACCTAGAGGAAAATGTTTCGTTATATCCTAAAAAGTGAAAAACACAAGGAATTTTATCCAAAAGATTTGCTAATATGTAATTATATACGTAAAGTTCAGCGGGAAATTAAATGTACCAATCAGACCAAAGAGTAAAAAGCAGATTCGAATGTCTTTACATTATTCGATGGAACTCTGTAAGCAACTGAAGAGATGGAACTCTGTAAGCAACTGAAGAGATGGAACTCTGTAAGCAACTGAAGAGATGGAACTCTGTAAGCAACTGAAGAGATGGAACTCTGTAAGCAACTGAAGAGATGGAACTCTGTAAGCAACTGAAGAGATGGAACTCTGTAAGCAACTGAAGAGATGGAACTCTGTAAGCAACTGAAGAGATGGAACTCTGTAAGCAACTGAAGAGATGGAACTCTGTAAGCAACTGAAGAGATGGAACTCTGTAAGCAACTGAAGAGATGGAACTCTGTAAGCAACTGAAGAGATGGAACTCTGTAAGCAACTGAAGAGATGGAACTCTGTAAGCAACTGAAGAGATGGAACTCTGTAAGCAACTGAAGAGATGGAACTCTGTAAGCAACTGAAGAGATGGAACTCTGTAAGCAACTGAAGAGATGGAACTCTGTAAGCAACTGAAGAGATGGAACTCTGTAAGCAACTGAAGAGATGGAACTCTGTAAGCAACTGAAGAGATGGAACTCTGTAAGCAACTGAAGAGATGGAACTCTGTAAGCAACTGAAGAGATGGAACTCTGTAAGCAACTGAAGAGATGGAACTCTGTAAGCAACTGAAGAGATGGAACTCTGTAAGCAACTGAAGAGATGGAACTCTGTAAGCAACTGAAGAGATGGAACTCTGTAAGCAACTGAAGAGATGGAACTCTGTAAGCAACTGAAGAGATGGAACTCTGTAAGCAACTGAAGAGAAACTAATAGAATTTAATTATATAGTGGCGGATATATTCCAAGACAAGACACTGTTTACTCTCGTCTGTCGACAAAATTTTACCCTCTTTTGGTAACGTTTTGATTGTTTTTAATTATTCCACCGCAAGCAAGGATACAAAGCCACTTGGATGCTAGATGTTACTAAGTGTTAGAGAATGTGAGAAAAAAACTAAACTTAAGGAAAGAGGACAATACAATAACAAGTATTAAGACAGAAGATAACGATTGACATTGCATTTAAAACTTTTGAAGATCAAAAGTGACAGGAAAGTCTGATCAGTTCCACAGGCGAGAAGTGTGATAGAATAAACTGTTAGTATAGAAATTACGGTTACATCTAGCCATTTCGATTTTTTCTCGTGAATATCTATGTAAAATAAATACACGGGGGTTATGTAATTGCTGTTGCATTTATATTATTTAGTTACATATTCTGAATATTAATGCGAAATCTTGTATTTGAGCGCGTTATGCGAAGTAATATATTTTAATGAAGATTCTAATTTATTTTTATGTAGATGTATAGTGTTGTAGAAAGCCTAATTTAAATTTCAGTCAAATTAATTACGTTAGTTTACATGCCAATACCCTCTGAAAATGTATAAATCCGTCTTTTCTCTCTCGACTATAGGTAAATAGCCGGTTAGACCTAGTACTAGAGCCTTGTGTTGAAAGCGATCTAGGAAAAGGAAAACTGAAATCAGCCCGGTGAGAATCTGGCCCCAACAAGTGATCTTAGTCAGGAAAAACGAGTGCTGATGCTGCAATGCATGTATTGCCTCTAAGATCATAATGAATTACGGTACTCTTGATCATGATACATTTTAGTTCATACTTGCCCTGGCGATATGGTAATTGAATATCTGTCTGAAATGTTATCATGTGTGAGCATGCTTATGTTACAACAACCGTACGCCAATGATAACTTTGGTAGTTTATACCGTTCCACACTAGCCTAAACATTGTTCAAGCTGTCCTTACCTTACAACAGGATGTCAATATGTTCTTTCCATTTAACGCCAGCTGACATGTTACCGGAGTTACGCATTATAATCTTAACGGTTATTTGATACCTTCTCTGTCCAGCACGATCGGCAGACATGATAAACATTGAAAATAAAAGATCCATGTTTTATCGTTGACTTACAATTCATGTATTGAACCGCTGGTCATAGAAGCGTGGGATATGAAATGTAGAATGGCATTTAGTAAATCTAACTTAAAAAGGTTGCACGGTGTAGTAATGGATAGCGGCTCGGATTGAGGATTTACATTCACGTATGTGCTAATACCCTTGGGAAAGGTATGGATCTTCCTCTTCTTCTCCCACAGCTAGGGCTAAATAGCAGTACAGACCCTTCTAGTTCCACGTGACATATCTAATGGATGTCAGTTATCTGTTAATTCCCCTCTCCAAGTTTTCAACTGCCTTAACCAGGTATTGAACTCACACTCCTTGGGCCCTGTCATTGGAGCTACATAACGCCTTTATCCACTGTGCCATGTCTCTACCCCAGCGAGCGAAATAAAGGTTTCAGTTCTACATTCCAACCATCTGAAGAAAGCCGGAGCGTAAAACGGCCGAAACGCTGTGATAAATATGACAACAAAGATGAGGACAATATTCCGAATAATGTAAATAGTGTAAATAATACCTCATCTCAGAAATATACAGATACCTTCTATATATTTAGTGGAAATAATAAACGTAAACTAAAAATTTTTGAAGTCATGTATATTAAAAATTGACACCAAACATTTATAATGGTATGAATACTTCACAACTTTTTAAAAAATATTTACAGTAGATAGCTTAAAACATCTTGGTTTTTAACTTTTTTAAATAGTTTTATTATTTAGACATTACAATCTCCGCTGACGTTTGCACATCTACCTACACGGTAATAGTTAAAATTGTACCATATACAATTTTACGGTTTTCACTGTCCACGTAGAAATTTAATTTTCAGCTTAAGTCAACAATCTTTTCTTAGAGAAATTATGTAAATAACTCATTTTTTTCTTAGGAAAAAAAAACATGATCCTGAAGATGACTTTGTGTTAATCTGGAAAGTACTTGGCATAAAATGAATATGCTTTGACATGGTAATTGTCTTTCTTCCTTTAAACTTATCCGTAATTACAAGAGGGTCATATTAAAAATAGACAAAACTTGTCTAAATTATTTAATGATCCATGGCTTATATATAATCACAATATGTATATTTTGAATGTAATGTGTATACATTTCGTTTATACATGATAGGAACCAATAAAATAAATTTGCATATGTTCCTCCTACCAAGATATTTTTTCCACATGAACCTTTCAGCATTTTCTCGACGCAAATCACTGGCGCTTTATGTCATTAGGTATGTATTCTTTCCAGAATGATTTTCATCTAATTAAATACCACATTCGAACATTGCACCTATTTCACCGACATTGCTTTTGTATATTTTTCATCATGTAGTAAACTTCGGACTTTATTTTACTAGAAAAAAACTTTCGGGCAGATGACTCGTATACTTCAAACAATACCAGTCTAATACGCATCAGCCATGCATTGTTACCGATTACATGTAAAACTGTGTGTGACATTTGTTATGGAAATGAAAAATTCTCTAGTGATGATACAAAAGTACAAATTTAAGTTTTATATTTGGAATTATTTGGACACACACAGCCAAAGTAATTCGACTTTTTCATTGTTTTAGATTGTATTCAATATTATCTCATCAGTGGCTTTCTTTAATTGCTTCCATATGTAACCCCAATGTAACCCCAATTTATTTTATTATGAACAAACATTTTATCTGCATTTCTCAGAAAATGAAAGGGACTGTACAGATGCATTTACCTTGACCATATCGATTATCAGATATTAGAACAAAGAATTGTGCAAGACTAGTGGCATTTTTTTTATCTGAAACCCTGGGATATTTCTTACCCTTATATCGCTGGCCGAATTGTGGGCCGTGGATCCGTGTAGGTTGGCTCGAAATGTATGCGTGTAACACAGGTGATACTGGCTCCAATGACGTCCAATACAGTAAGTACCATAAATAACCAACATATGACTTCAGTCATCTTTAGTTCCCATGCGATAGATTACGGTCAAATGTCTCTAAATCTTGTTCTATAATCGAAGTTAAGCAATGTTGCGATCGTTTCGTAATTATAAGGGTGACGGCATAGGAACAGCTGGCGGTTTAATCAAACTCCTACAATTTGAAAGATGATTCGGGTTTAATTAACTCAGAAAGTGTTGACTCCGTAAAAACAAAACCAACGAAAGTGACCCTATTAAAGACGACAGTCGAGAAAGTGCCTCAAATTGGCTGAAAATGTCGCTAGCATCAATCTGTATGTCGCGCTTCATGTGACGTGGTCCGATGTGACTAGTTTGTAATTGTTTCTGGTTGATAATATGGTAGATGTATGTGACAGGTACTTTGTGGTCACGATCAACGCTTTTAAAAATGCATCGTGCAAATAGTGATTCTATTATTCTTTGGGATGTATTCACATGATTTTCTTGGTCAGCCGAAGCAATTCCTTGAAGGTTACGTTGCTTTGCGTGGTAAACCCATACACCCATTCACTGATTCCATATATATATGCGCCAATGCAAAGTTTTATCGAGCTATAGGATCTTCTGGTCAAAGATACCAAAATCATTTGAGGAATGTTCGGGAGATCTCTAACAAATGACATAGTCACCAAATTTGACCAACAGAATTATAATCATGTACATATAGGACGCACTGGATAGGTCTATTCTCATACTAAATACCGTAATTGAAAGTACCGTGGAGCTGTGAGCGGCCATCACGACGTGATGGCTCAACATCACTTATCTAATTGTGGAATCGGGTTTCTTCGCTTCCTTGGACCAGAAAGGGTCCTACACGATTTAAATGACCAAAATTTTTACTTCGACATCCAGTAAGTTTTATTACGAGAGCTATATTACAAATGACTTTTCAAATTGAATATTCGTAAATATTGCATGATCAAATTGTCTATATCCAATAAAATATTCGCACGTAAATTGTATGATGGGATTTTTGATATCTAACGACATTAAATTATGTATTCCAGAACTACGTAGAACTGATCATGTGACTACTTGGTTAGAATGTTTGAAATCTTATAATAGCCAAATTATGATCATGAGCAAGAAGGTCCACTCTCACAATATTCCATTTGTCAAAATGGTGTCTTCTTAATAACGTCACTTCTTAATAACGTCAAAGTTGCGAATTGCCTGAAACCCAATACTTGGTTTGACTCGCACTTAAAAAATGTGGGATGAGAAAGCTATTAAGAAACAGTCGATAACTTTTCTATATCACTTCAAAGGAACCAGTATTATGCCACGATTATGCGCTCTATCCTAGAAACTGAGAAAGTCAGCTTTGTATAATTGCGGCATAAACAATAGGCTAGCTTTTAGTTGTTGAAAATGGAAATGTCTGAGCTGGAATCTAAAACGGGGATTATCACTCCACACAAGTAAACTCCAGATTCGTCCGTGAATGACATAAACCGACTAACATATGCAAACATAAATATGAATATTGTTTTATATTACACAAGGGATACATCCCTGTAGATTCATATCATTATAACGTCAACCATATAACTGCGTGAGGAATCATTTGGTTTATACAAGGATACTCCAGTACAGAAGGAATTGTGTTGATATAAACCTGTTTTACCAGAAGATAAACAAATGGTAATTGTATCATTTTTTTTAAAATTCTGTATGTGAGATTGGCTAACAGAAATTAGTTTGAAGGTCATTTGTAATTTACCGCTATGAGATGATACTCTCTCTCTCTCTTTATATATATATATATATAATAATAATAATAATAATAATATATGTGATTAAGGGTATTACAGTTTACAGAGCGAATACATAGAAAATGATTAATCACTGATGTATATACTCGTAAAATGTTAATTAGGAACGAGCAGATACACAAGAACTACATTCAGATAAATAAAAATACAGCTAATATTTGTGAGCCTATATAGGTTTATCCATGGGGACACATGTTCAATCAAATGTCCCTGTAGAATCACCGAAGATAAGCAATGTCATGACCAGTCCGAACCTAGGTGTGTGACAACTTGGGAATACCAACTACTCTACGCTTGGATGTGCGGGTGGTGTAATGGATAATGCCTCGGAACTTTTAATCGGAGGGCAGTATTCAAATTCTCATTTGGTTAGATATATCCACTTACACTCAAATAATCTTGGAAAGATTATGGATCCACATGCCCTCCCTCTGTTAGTAAGACTTTAAAATATTTTGTTAATCTATTCCGGATTTAAATTACGTACTTTGGGTCGATTAGCCGTAGTAAACAAACTAATATTCTTGCAAAAGTGTTCTGATGTATAATATTCGTTAATTATCGTAAGACATATACGTGCATGCATGTTTTAAGAATACTATATAAGAAACCATATATATATATATATATATATATATATATATATATATAAGTATACTATGGTTATACATTTCTCAGCACAACAGACAGAAATAGGGAATATATTTTTAATTACTTGATCTTAAAGATATATATGAAAAGTCGTAGGGAACGAGAGATTATAAGGAACTGCAGTTTACTAACATATCAGTTTAGAACTGAACCGTTCTAATATCCACGTAGAGTATTTGATTATAATGACGTGTGTTAGTTTAGTATCAGTCGCACACGCTAATTAAAGTACTGATAACAGAAACTATGCACATAACTTGAAATCACTATTTGTAAAGAAAGTTCTCTACGTGTTTTACAGGCTTCCTGGTCATTAACTTTTTTCCTGTTACGAGAATTATGTAGGGATCAAAATAAGTTGTAATCCGATGGTGAAAATTCAAGCGAGTACGGTGAGTGTAATAAAAATGTCAACCTAGTTTTATCAGTTTGTCATATGGTGCGTACATGTCGTTTTTCTAATGGAAGATACAATTCAGATAAGTGTATATAACGTAATTCAAATTCTGCGTTTGCGGAAGGGGCTTGTAATAAACTATTCCTTCAAATCCTGCCAAATATCCAGCATCATATTCATTCGCTGAGATATATATATATATATATATATATATATATATATATATATATTAATGCATGTTTCATTAAATAATATAGACAAGTTTTGTATATTTATTTTAAGTAAGTTCCTTTTGTATTGTCTGATAAGCTTAATCACATTATCGTTGAAAGACGAAAGGAAAACACCATATTGGCACATGTTTGAATCCAATCTAAGCTTTCGGCTTACATACCAATGGCTTCCCATACTTACTACTTCTCGTTTTCATTATCGCATGGTCATGTGTGGCGTCACGAGCTACGACACGTTTTTCG
>OZ038481.1:109048948-109083948 GCA_964036315.1 Acanthosepion esculentum
TTTAACTCGTTTGTCATTGTTGATATTAATATAATTATCTTTATAGTTGTATATTTGTATGTATTTCTCATAGCGTTGAGAATGAAATAAGGCAGACATTGGAGATTTTAAAAATTTTACCATGCAAAATAGTTTAAATAGTAAAGCTGCAGATTCGCCGTGCACTTAAAAAGAAACCTAGAATCATTCAATCTTTTATTTTGTTGTAGTAGTTGGCGATAATAGTAATTAGTAAGTTGATTCATTTTAGTCTCGCTATTAAAGGTAAATTCTATTGTAACCCCACTTAGAAGCTCCTTCCATATTAAAAAATTGTGGTGATCTTTTAAATAAATATAAAACATAGATATAACGCAAACATATGACAACTTTAGATATGTCTTTATATAGAATTTCTACACGAAAAATTGTCTAAATTAAATAAAGACACCTAACTGAACTTAAATATTTCTACACGTATGATCATAAAAATGAACCAATTAATCAATGTTTTCTAGCTTCAATGACAATTTTTATACAAATATTAGTTTAGGGATGGGGTCCCATCTTAGTGATGTTGTAGCTTGTCTATTTTTAGAATTTCTAGTGAGGATCCTTTTAACAATATCTCACCATATTTGTTTAATTTTAGATATATTATATTCCATTAATATCGACACATGACAATTTTATCCAATCTTAAAAGAAACAAATAATACGAACGCACAAACCATTTTAGCTATATAATGAATGATATATACTACTGGCCTCTGGATCTGGCAAATACAGTCCGGCGATGCGCTAACAATTTTCAGTATCCTTACAACCCATTTTTAACGACATTTTCTTCACACTCTCATCTATATATATATATATATATATATAAATATATTATCCTGGTCATTAAGAGCTTTTCATTTTGAGTTCCTTTTCGCACGTTTCCATAAATAACCAGTAGGTAGAATCAAGGAAAGAATAACTATACACCTGACTTCAATCCTTAAACAGTATTGGCCGGGCATATAACTTCGAATATATTCGAGAGGAATGAGGCACCATATGGCACATCATTTCAATTTACATTATATACATTCATAAATGAGTTTGGGTTGATTTGTTTTACGGCATATCAGCACAAATGGGTTATTTAATGCCGACTTTTTTGTGTTTTGTCAAAAATCTTTCTGGTAATACTTTTTCCTCAAAAATGTATAGTTAGTAATATTATTTAAAAAAATGTATTGCTGGTACTATTTTTTTTTTCAAAAACGTTTTGCTGGTAATAGTTTTTTCAAAAGGTTTATTTATGGTAATAAATTTTACAAAGTATTTCTGGTACTAAAACCTATTTTTACACTTTAATAATGGTTTTAGCTCAGTTTCAGGGTTAATATTTGTCTATAGCTGGGAACCTAACAGGTTCTACCAACTTGGGAACACCAGCAATTAAGAGGTGGTTCCACGCTCCTCAAAATTTATGCGATCGCATCACCCTTTACACCTGACCAGCTACGTCCACAGACTGCAAATGCCTTAACCAGAAACAAATATAATTCCTGTAGCACCGAAGTTGAATTTAAGGCAATGTTTATGGAAGTATTCAACAACTTAAACAATGACACCATCCAGAAGAGTTGCATGACATTCCGAATCCTCTGATGATCGGGGTTGAAGCCAATGGCATTTCTATTAAATGAATTTACTCTTTTTTTATTTCAAGATATGTTTGTACAATTTATGTAAATATAGCAGTTTAAATTAGATGTCATTTCATTTTTGTGTAATTTAGAAGACACTATATCCATCGCACGGTGTGTGCAATATATATATATATAAATGTGTGTGTGTCACGAAAGTATACAAAAAAAGATTACATCTCGTTTTAATTACAGTAAAAAACTCTCACATATTCTGTTCTCAATCTGAAAGAAAGGAAGTGTTGAACCGAAAAGAATTTACAATATTTCTAGCATATTTTATAATCGCCTACGTATATGCCATATTAATATGTAGAATAAATGGAAAATAGATGTCTCCTGTAATTTTTAATTTATTTTTCTTAATTTCAAATAGTTTTCATGTCTGGACGTTTATAATGAATATCCAGCGAAGAAACTTCTGAATATACACTAAAAATATACTTAATTTAAAAAAAAAAAATTGTTACCGTGTATCAGAAAAGCACTGTATTGATGCATTATTCATTATTTTAAATCCTTCCTCTTGGTGTAATTAATATGAAAGCTATAATCTAAGTTCTTCAGACACGTATATTGAATGTAATTGTACTTTTTTTCATGAAAAGAAGCGGGGTTGTTTCTTCTGGGAAAAATAGAATAGAAATAACTATTAATCATAATTACGCCTACTTTACTGTAACGATAATTTCCAGGGAAAAATAACAATTTGTATCTCGCACATGACACTGCTAAGATAGGATAAAGACATCAGGTGTGCAACTCATAAAGAGAAAGAGATTCATACAAAAATAAAGCAAAAATACCCGTATATATTTATCCTTGCTCTCCGTATGTTCCTAAACTTAGAACATTGATTATTTTCTCTATTAAAAGATCTAAAGACATCGTCTAACGCTGTCAGAATGACCCTGTAACTATGACAGCTGTACTGAAATAAGTCTCAGATTTCAAGTTTTATAACTTTATTCTCCACACCTTTCAGGAGCTTACAATGGAATCCTGCAGTGTTATTTCTTAAAGTTAGGAAGTCATGTGGGAGGAAGACACAATAGCTTTGTTAAATTTCTTATCTTGTTTCATTACAAATATTTAGGAATTTATTATTTTTATGGAAGTTCTAATTCCTCTATGAGTCTTTGGCTACAGTGTGTCCGAAATCTTTGACAACATTTCTTATTCATTGGCTATTATTCCATGGGTATTTTCGCCTTTTCGCTCGGTTGATATAAATCTGTTATATTTTATCATACTTTCTTTTACTTTCACTCTTCTCACGCGTGTGTGTATGCAAATATTTCAGATGCAGTATATCTGTTAAATGGAATTATGAATGAAGCGAAAAGGAAAAGGACGAAAAGCGTTAGTGAATAAAAAAAAAATACTTCTTGTCCATAATATATATATATATATATATATATATATATATATATATATATATGAAAAGTGAGTATGTGTGCGGAGATATATATATATATATAAATGTGTGTGTGCAATATATTATAATATTTGTATATTATATACGCGGTACTTACTGGAAAGCGGTCAATATCAGAGATAGAGCTAACATATTTGGATTGTAATTATTTATTCGAAAAATATAAATGTATAAAATCATTACAAAATAGCCATTTTGTTTCAACACTTCTAGTGTCTTATCAAGTGATGGTGTTGAATGTAGAATAAAACCTTTATTCCACATTCAACACCATCACTTGTTAAGACACCGGAAGTGTTGAAACAATGGCTATATTTGTAGTGATTTTATAACATATTTGTTACAATTTTCGAATAATTAATTATATTTGCTCTACTCTGAATTGATCACTCTTTTAAGAATAGTATTTTTTGGGTTATTGAAATTTATTCCGTATACACCTATCCTATACTTGTGTGTGTGTAAATATATATAAAATTGTAGTTACATAAAACGTATTCTAACCAAAACATGTCACAAAGTACTTCTAGCACTTAAAAGAATCCAATAAAACACCTACAGTAGAATGGAACTATTAGGAAAAGCTAGAATATGTAGGCCATTACATGACCCATATCCTTTGTACTTGAGAAACTATACATTACTAAGTTTATAAAAAATAAAAGTTTACTGAATCAGAGAAATGAATTAGCTATTTTTTGCAGTCAGTCAAAAATTTTCCTTAAATAATATTTAAAAATAAAATTTAAAAAAATGTGACCTGCTAATATACAAACTTAAACTTGATATGAAAAAATAATTTTATATACTGTAAGTAATTCTAGTACATTTACATGTTTTAAAAAATAAATATAGTCTATTAAAAGTGAAAATATTTTAAAATTGTAGTTAATTAAAACTTATTGTAACCTAAACACCCGCCAAAATTTTTTAAGTATACAAATAGAAAAAATGCCGTAAGAAATTTTTTCCGTTAACAATAAAAATTAAAAAAAAAAAAAAAACCCAAGACGACATGCATTTAACGAATGTCAGAATTCGTGGAAAAATACATCCCTAACCTAACTAAACATAACCCCTTTTACGAACGTAACTAATAACTAATACAATAAAAGTTAATAAAAACGAACACGCTACCACCCCTTGTCTGAATGATTGGATTTCTCTGTATCCTTGGAAACAGTGAATTATGAAATTGTTCTGTGTCTTTAAAACTCAGTAAATATAAAAAATAAGTTACTCCAAAATTCGCTTGAGGATGAAATGGAACTAATATTTTTAATTTAATTACAAAATTAAATTCGAAGCTTTTAGCCTCCATTTTTGAAACATGGTTATTACTGTGAATCTGAAAAACATAATTAAAATCAGTTAATTTATAATATTATATATATATATATATATATATATATATATATATATATATATATATATATATATATATATATATATATATATTATCCTTAAAAATCCATTTCGTTTATAATTTATTTCATGAATATATTTAAATATTCATCTCTTTAGACCAAGAAAAACATTCCACCCCCCAAAAAAATCCTCTGGCCTGAAAAAATTAATATTTAAATATAACCAAGAAATAAATTACGGATTTTTAAGCTTTGTATTTCGATATAATTATTATATTGCTCTGAGATCTCCCTGGATCTATACTTTTCCAATTGGTATTTTACACAAACACACACACTCATCTATCTATCTATATCTATATATATATATAATCAAGCACAACGCTTTTTTCACAATACCATACGTAACATATTCATCTCACCATCACCCTATTGTGACGAGTTTTCTTGATCATTTTCCATTAGCCATTTTGAATCGTTTTTCTTTTGTTGCTTTTGTGTTTTTATTTCACTGATGGATATCTACTTGTTTTCTACCTTATCCTAATTTTGAAACCGAATGATAATTATTTGTTGAATTATTTTTACAGGAAAATCTTCATTATGGTCAGAATGGTGGACTTACGAAGGTATATCAGGTAAGTGAGTTTATTATATAATGGAACACCGTTAAGATTTTGTACGTCTGATGTTTTCATATTATCAAAATCTTCATCTTTTTGCAAATTTCAAATTTTATGGCTATAGCTGTATTTACACCAAAATTATTCGTTGAGGTATTTGTGGATAAATACAGTTTGAATCCCACTGAGCCAGCATCATTGGATTCTAAATTTTGTCGAATTAATTTTACATATTTACTGATAGCCACTTAAGAGTATACGCAGTTTATTTGTTTCAATCAGCTTTCAAAATACTGTATGGATCATAACATTTTGGTTAATAAGAGAAAATGTCTTGTTCCTTACACGTTACGGACAATATATTGTCTTTGCGCAATGGACAGAAATTACTGTATACTTTGGATCCATGACTGCTGTTAAAGATCTGAATACTGTGGCTTCCTTTATTCCATCCTTCACACCCTCTAAAATGGCCATACATTGAACATATATTACAATCACATGTTTGGAAGGATGGCAAAAAAGAGGGTACAATGTACTGTTGGTTTTACCTGTCTGTTTCGCTTAGGACAATAGATTGTCATTAATTTGGTGTGGGGTGTTAAGTTTTACTAAGCATATAAAATAATCCCACAATTAAAAAAACAATTTAATGATAAAAATAACATTTATTTCATAAAAATACAATATTGTTTTTGTTTTTTTGTTTTTTTGGCATATATTTTCTTTAAGCTTATATATATATATATATATATATATATATATATATATATATATATAGAGACAAGAACCTAGTTTCCAGTTCGCCATAGTTTTCCGAGAACAAGAAACAAATCAGAAGTTCAAACGCTTCAAATAGTTGGCTCCAGAAAGAAATATTCACGCATACCCAGTTTTATTTTGCATGCTCAAGAGTAAAAAAAACATCCTAAGCATTTATTCTTCGATGTAAAAAAAGAAAAAAAAATTCTTGAATACTGTTTATCATGTAGTCCTATTAATTTAAATAACGTATTGAACCGCGATGTAGGGTTTTTGTAAAATTATTTTTCCAAACAAAATAGCTTATTCAAATTTCATTAATTGCTTTGCGAAATTGAATGAAATGTAGTTTTTAAAACCTCGACAAAAATGTTAGCGATAAATTCAACTGAATACTGTGAGGTTTAGCGTTAGCTTGTTGCAAAAAAGTCTAGTATAATAAAAAATACGCGAGAAACGAATATAAACGCCTTATAAAAGTTTTAAAGCACTTCATAGCAGCTTATTCAGCAGCTCGTACCAAATATTATCGTGCTAGCTTCATGCGGTTACCAGGAATGCTACAGTATCTCTTGTTGAAATAAGTATTGGATAACTGATTCCCGGGTTGCTGATATTAATAAAAATAATATAAATGATGTACATAACTATAATACCGTGAAGAGGAGTGATTTTTTTTTTATAGACTAAGCAACAGCTGAAAAATAATTACATTTGCACGATTTTCGCAAAGCTCAAACAAGATATTTGCAGAAATCATCTATTTTAAAAGGTAGAACGAGATTTGTTTTACCAGCAAGCTATGTTTTGAGCTATTAAAAGCTCGGATTTAAAATGAAAATCCGATCTTGAAGTACAATTTCTGTAATTACCAATATATATATAATTGGATGAACCAAGCGTCATCAGATTATTCTTCCTCATATGACAACAGATTTTGGGCGAAACAGTACCATATGTTTAGCAAATTCTTTACACGTTTGCTGTTACTTCGTATGCTCCCTCAACAGTTTACTCTCTGCTCTTCGACAAGAGAGTGTCAAATTTTAGTTCCGATATGTCTCGAAATAAAGAAATAGTAAAGCGATGATTTGTCTTCGAATATCTCGACCGATGCAGTTTCAAATCTTTTTACGTTGTTTAAATAGAACTCTTCTCCGATAAATAATATTTGAGTAATAAATTTGCTGACTTTCCAAGGCTTACATTAGCAGCATTGCAGAAAATGCTAAATGTAACCTGTATGCGGTATTGGCATGGGAAACATATTCTTAAAAATGATTTTCCTCAAGTTAAAATCGAATGTCTTCGTTTCACGGGATTGTGCCAAATCGATATCCTATAAGAAATATAAAAAAAATATAATGAAGTCTATCGGTATTATTAAATGATATAATGCATGGATTTTAAACTGCTTATAAATGGAATACGTGAAATCACTGGGAAATTTATAGTTAAACGTCGGTTGTATCATAGAAACCAACCTGATAGAATTGCAATAAAGCGCACAGCATATATCTGTACAAAATTAAATGCGTTCATTTGAAAATTATTTCAAGTTGACATATGTTTTAAATGTTATTTTTTAAACATAACTGTGTACAGGTAAAAAATAAAAAGTGGTAACTTTTTCATGAACGTGTTATTTTAAATGTTGCGGGATATATATATATATATATATATATATATATATATATATATATATATATATATATATATATATAAAATGATAAGCAGTTCCCAAAACAAAGCCTGTCCAAAATTGCACCCCGGTAAGAGATAGAGATATTATCTTAACAGTCGCGATTCGTCTTCTGATGGATATTATCAGGGAGGATATACGGGTGTTATTTTGCAACAATACTTATAAACGAAAGTAAAATTGTAACTTTGCAACTTTATTTTTAAAATTAAAGAAATATTAATCAGGCTAAATGAAAATTCTACGTTAATTATAGAGGATGCTAAGTGACGTATCTTAATCTCAAATAAACAAAAGTGAGTAAATGATATTGTTGATAATTGTTCTAATGCAATTAAATGTGTATTATTTCAATTTGGATTAATTCATGTATTAAATATTTGAAATAAAAGGCGGTTATCAATTTAACCGATTTCCTTTATTTTCAACATTTTTATATTCTTGCATGTTGTCTCGGGCGAAAGTGGTCATTCTTTCAGGAACAAAGATCTTTAAGATTCCATAAAGGCACTTTCCAGAATTTTTTGTAAAACTGTTGAATTCATAAAAGTAAGTTTGGATTTTCTTCTTCCAGCCTGCGCAAATGAGAAAAATACGCCCTGCTGCAGGATTCCAACTTGCGCGCAGCTTTTCATAAAAATAAAACGACATCTTATCCGTCACGGGCGTTATATAACAAAGCATCTATTCAAATACGGTTATCCACTAGAAAAGATGATTTAAATAATAAAATATCAGATTATATATATATATATATATATATATATATATATATATATATATATGTGTGTGTTTGTGGAAATATGTCCAATGTATGACCTTTCGTAGACCCTAGGCTAATGCAAACTTGTCCCCACCTTTGACGAGTCTACCATCTAAATCACCCGCACACGTATTGAATATTTTTTAATCGTGATATATTTTAGCTACATTTTCATAGCTTAAAGTAAACTTAATAACTACGAATATACTTAAACTAATCGAATATATTCCTATACTGCAAATGGCTACACTCCCATTTCTACAGTAGGCATTTAATTGGCTTCATGTTTTCAGGATAACTGCTGATATTTTGGAGCGTAGAATGAACCTAATTTGAGAATTCAACATGTTAATTGCGGCGAAATTTATATGAAATCCATCCGATGCTTAAATGCCAACAAAATTTGATTTCCTTTTGAATAATACTAACCATTTCGGCAACCCATAAATTTCGTTTTTTTTATTCACTCATCCAAAATAGTATGACCTCATACCGCCATAGATCGATAATTTGTTCCTCTCATTTTTGAAACGTTCAGGTTATTTCACCCGGACCTGACCCACACGTTAAAACCACGAACGAAACCGGTTCTTTATGGAATTAAGCTCAATAAATGATCACGTGATCCCAGAGTGAATTAGCGGATTATGAGAGAAAAGCACATACAAAGCTTTCATTTGAATCGATAAGACCAGTTTAGCAGAACATTTTGCGATCCATTAGCAAAGAGTGGCCAACTTTGTCAAACACGTCATTTTCTACGATTTTCTTTACGGTCTTATTTACCCGCCTTTACACACCATAACCTACTTGAACTCTTTGACTCTTGAAAGGACTTTTTCGTAAATCATTACATGAAGTCACTGTCTATTTCCGTGTATGATTTATTGGAGAGTTTTCTATAATGGCAAGGTCAGTGAGCTTCTAAAATTAACTGAAAAATACAAATTAGTATGGTATTTGAATAACACAGATGGACACACACACACACACACACACATACATATACATATATATATATAACACTTTTCATAGGTGACAAAACATCCAGATAAACATTAAAATAGAGAATCAATGAATCTTAACATTTTTCAGATAAAGGTATGATTCTGCTGTTTCTCTACAAAATTCGTTCATTGTGTACATTCTAGTCGAAAATATTTCGTAGTAATATTGTTTATATATATATATATATATATATATATATATATATATTTATATATATATATATATATATATATATAATGAGAGAATAAATATTTATTAAAAAAACAGTAATTACCAGACTCTAAATTTACAGGAGCCAGGTGATGCCGAAAATGGTTTACTGTTGTCATAATTGAACGGATTCTGTCCCGCCCTCACTTCCCAAGAACGAAAGAGTTCAAACGCGTCTCTGTGCCCTTGTCTTTGACAAATTATATTCCAACCTCGTTCTGTCACTACTCTATCGCTATTTCCATGGAAAGTGCTCTGCTCTGATGATTCATTCCTTGGTTTTAACATTCACGACTAGGACCTGCCATTCAACTTACAATTTAGCAAACCACCTACATACCTTTCGTATTCCATCGGTGAGAAGCAAGTTCAACTCTAGCAGCTTCTTCCCCCCGATCAACTGCTCTGTGGAACTGACTTCCAACTGGATGTTTCTCCAATCACAAAAACCTTTACCCGTTCAATTGTTATCTTCCATTATCTTCCCCTCCTATCAGCATAAGTGTTTCTTAATGTAAACGTTCATCACTAGTGGCCTCGGGGTCTTGCACAGGTTGATTTTTATTGTAAAAGGAGAAAGGTTAGATTCAATAAGGTCCATCTGTTTATTTTTATTCTTCCAAGATTAAAATAATGTTCTATGTATCATAATTAACTCTGAGTAGAATGCATTTGTTTTTTGTTGTTTTTTTTTTCAGACGTGTCTAGACACCTAATTATTATGAAGACCGCCTAAAGGACAAAACGCGTTACAAAGAATTTAGCACTTTGTCATTCAAATTTCTGACATTGTCCTGATATTTATATAATCTCGAAAATATTTAACCACTCCTTCAGTGAGATATGTGTCATGCGTGATACACGCTTAGGCGGCCATGTGATTTTCGATACATGACTGACAAGGCAGATTTTTCCCGCAGTAGGTTGCAATTTCTTTATGCGGTAGACCAGTTGCCATCCAAGACCTGTCCTGCTATTTACCGCTGGCGGGGTTGGGGAAGAGGATTGCCAAGTTTATTAGCACGTAAGTTAATGTAATGGATTCGATTGGAATTCGTACTTGGCTCTCCGATTCCTCAATCCGAGCTATCCATTCCTTCAAATTGCCTCCTTACTCCTGGTATAAATTAAAAACACCATAGCTATCTTAGAATAAGATTATTATGGTGTTTTTAATTTCTGTTTCAAATATTATTGTTGTTTTTAATTTCTGTTTCAAATATTATTGTTGTTTTTAATTTCTGTTTCAAATATTATTGTTGTTTTTAATTTCTGTTTCAAATATTATTGTTGTTTTTAATTTCTGTTTCAAATATTATTGTTGTTTTTAATTTCTGTTTCAAATATTATTGTTGTTTTTAATTTCTGTTTCAAATATTATTGTTGTTTTTAATTTCTGTTTCAAATATTATTGTTGTTTTTAATTTCTGTTTCAAATATTATTGTTGTTTTTAATTTCTGTTTCAAATATTATTGTTGTTTTTAATTTTTGTTGCAATATTTTTTTATATAAGAAATAAGCAATTTTATCTAATATTTCCTCACCACTGAAAAATATTTAATTCATTTTATGCAGGTGAAAGCTGGATCTACGACTGTTTTCACTTTCACGAATATTTTTTTAGTTAATAAAAGGCGAAAAAAGAAAAAAACACATGTTCCTAAAGACGAAAACTAGGCGGAAGTCATTGATTGGATTCTTAGAAAAAAAAAACAAAATATCTCAGATTGGTGTAATCTTTCAGTTGAAGTAGATATCGATTTGAAATACTCAGACGCTTCTTACGAGTCTTCAGTTAAACATAAACCAAAAACGCCATCAGTTAAATTTATCATATTTTTCTTTACAAAGCAATATTTCTAATCATACACTGAATAGATATTTTGATTAAAAAAAAAAAAAAAAAAAAAAAAAAAGCAGACACAGATTTTCAGATAAAATATAGCCATGCATTTAAAATATTTTTTTGGTTAGAAGAGGTTGATTTAATCACTCATGTTTGGAAATCTTTTTCTTACTTTATAATATCGAAACATTTAACTTCGTGAGCATATACGCATTCGCATGCAGATGGGAAGTTAAGCAAATTAATAATCATCTAACTTTACTAAATCTTATAGACGTATTTACTGATTAGATTATCCTTATTTTCATATGTGAGGATTCACGTGTAATTAAAAGTTTTGAATGAGTTATGTCTGCTATAACAACTTCTTTATATTTTTATTTTACTGTAATGAATTCATACGGGTTGGCTAAAAGTTCAATAGAATGTTTATTGGCGTCAATCTATGCACCATGTTACTCATGTCATCATTCGTCGACATTACTATTGTAATGCACATAAAGGGTGTTGAGAGTCGGGGTGGGGAGCACCGAACCGATAGCTCTCTCCAAAACCTAAGGGGGTAATCGGCCGAGATGGGGAAAAAGACGAGAGTTTAAAAAAATGACACTCCCTCAGAAACTCAAGCAACTTTAGTAACAAATTACCAAAGGGACTGACTTCACAAGACACCGTATCTTGCTGAATGCTGTTTATTTTATATATTTTTTGTGCATTTATTAGGGTGCGTTATTTTACAGAGATCCGTATTCTGACTAGTTGCAGAGGGGCCAGTATCTAGTCACTTTCCTAGCGGTAAAAACGCGGATGTTACTTATTTTAACAAACCTATCTCCATCCATCCGCAGCTTCTTTTGCGTCAGTACCAACGCGCATTCGTCTCAACTGCATACCACGATCTCTTTACCGCATTTTTCTAAATTTCTACAGTGAATTATTCACGTTCGAACCAATATCTTCATCTTTGTTATGACGTTTTGTTCGTCCTCAACACCAAAATCTGTGAAATCTCCAGAATGAATTTACAATACTAGACGCAGACGAATACCGAAGAATTGAACATATGAAGCGGTTCCCGCATATGCTAGACTATGATTATCTCCCGAGTAGGCTTAGCGTAGAAATCAAGACCCTATAATAAACTTGTAATAAAAATGAATGTTGATATCATACTCCATGACAGGGTTCTGCGGTAGGAGTATGAAAGAGGTGGCAGCAATTAAAGTCAAGCTTGACTGCAAGAAAGTGCAATAGAAGCAAGCAGACAATTAGAACAATAATTTTAAGGTACCAAGTTTGAAGTGACCCTCGAAATAATATCCCAGATGCTTAAAGCGCTTGATCGTGCATTTACTGACATGGTGATAGTTCTAAACCTAATCCTAAGTAATATAGACTTACAGTGGTAAGAGGGCTAGCAATTCGTGCTCAGTATATTAAGAATAGAGGTTGGACCCACTTCGAGGTTACACAGATCGACAGACACATGAAGGAAACAATGCTAGAAATTCTGGCAGGGATAATAAAGATGAGGACGAGCGTATATATGTCTAAATTTTCATTTATTGTTTTGTCTTAATGTCCGCTAGAGAGAAATCTATTAACATTTAACCATTATTACTCATTAACACGTATATAAGAGGTCCAAGGGAAAAGTATTGGGGCTCGTGCTATAAAAAGACACCAGACACCAATTCGGCATTTCATCTCCTTTGAATTGGTCCCCTTCTAAAGCTACGTAGTTTATCCAGCATCATTTCTATTCATGGAAAATTTCTTGGGGTAGCGAACATCTGCAGAGATGCATTCTCTTGGATATCGTCTACGCCACAAAATCTTGTTCCCTTTATATTTAAATTACTTTATTAAGAGGAAAATGTCGCCAGATGAGTGATCTAAGGTATATGATCGTTGTTGGACCTAGGGAATGTCGTGCATCGCCCAAAAACTTCTGCAGTCGACATGGTCACTGTTTGAAGGTATGTAGCTTGGTAGAACGACCAAGGTAACTGTGCTTTATTTTAAGGGCAATGTTACAACCTACGGAAGTAGTCAAGAACCTTATAAATCAGTGTGTATGCGCCTCAGATATCATGCGCCAAGCGGCTTAGCTCTGCATAATTTAGTTAGGTTATCATATCAAAAATCTTTTTGGTCATAACACACACACACATATATATATATATATATATATATATATACACCATTTTTTCCTTGAGCAACACGACGTGGTATAATGGTTATTAAGCTTGTCTCAAAACTCACTGAAACTCAACACAAGTAACATAAAGTTTCCATATACTGACTATAAACCTCTAATCAATGACTTTATTTTAAAGAAATAGCAAGACACCTGGACCAACTGTCAAAACAACAAAGTATTTAAAATCAAACCCTCCCTAAAGAAACAACTGAACCCAAAAAATCACTTAAAGAAGTGGTTTTATCCCGTATTCGGATAGGACACTTACACACACATAACTCACTCCTTTCTCCTAAAAGACGAAGTTCCTCCCGAATGCATAGCATGCCAAGAAACTTATACCGTAAAACACTTCCTACTTGATTGCAGTGACTTAACACATATTCGGCAATGTCTTTACATAGCTAACAACTTGAAAGATCTTTTTGAAAAAAACAATCCCCAATAAAATCTTAACCTTTCTTACAAAAGTTAAACTATACAAAAAAATATAATCCCGATTAAATATCTGATGATAAAAAAGGGACCTTTGACACTTACCAGGCGAAAAGCTTCGAAAACAACGCAACTCTGAAAGCAATGGATATTTAAAAAAAGCAAAACAACAGGAAAAACATTTTTTTAAAAACGATTCAACTTTAATCAAAAAATAAACACCCAAAAAACAATTATTTGACCTTAAATGATCTCAAAGATTGATAGGTCGTTAAACATTAAACAAACAAACAAGCAAGCTTGTCTCGCTAGATCAGTTAATACGAAGTTGTGTATACCACCCTCACTGGATTCTTCATACTCTCGGCCTTGGGTCACAACAAATTATGCTTTGCAAATGAAAGCGGCAGCTCGACATGATCCAATGTATTGTTAGCTAGTATGGCTAGAACAATTACGACTTAGTAGTAAGTTCTATCCTAACTGAGCGCCCCAGTAACCTACGCTTGGAAAATCAGCATAAAAACTTTACTAGCGGTATGACGAATTCACGTAAGCCATGTCTGAATTTGGGTCTCGACGACATTAATAGAAAGAACTGTCAAAATGCTGAACAGATGCATAACATTCAAAGGAAAATTGACATTTATACAGGACAATGCACCATCGTATACTGTTAGTGCAATACTTAGATAAATTAAGGTTAAACATCACTGACCTATGCAATCTGTATTCGACAGGCCTGAAGCCAATCAGATTTTTTTGGAGTATCATCAAAATCGGTATTATGTACATGGCAAACAATTGTGCGAATATCTGAATATTGTGAAGCAATATCTATAGTTTATGAATTCACCACCTGCAGCGGAGGATCGTGTAACGACCTTTATTGTTAACAAAAAAAATGTGGCTGCTTTTATGTTTTTGCCGGGCGCCATATTGACGAAAGTGAAAACGCATGACTAATTTGCATGCGTGTGACTCCTGCGTATGCAAATCAATACGCTTAATAATAATGCAGCTGCCGTTATAGCGGGGTACTGAATATTCCAGCCATAAACTCTTAAGGTTTATAAGGAAGTGTAACGTACTCTGCGCCAATAGTGCAAACCCCTTGCGGTAATTTTCAAATCGCGGAGAGCTAGGGTTAATTCATGGTGCTTGAGGCTTTATCAACAGGGTATTGACTGGACATCAATGCTCTGTTGGTGTTCTAAATGTATACGTATACGTAAAATTTCGTTTATGATTTGATCCTTCCCTAATTTCAGTGTCAATTTTGTGATAGTTGGAAATATATTGGAACGATATACATGATCGTATATTTCATATTCTAACATATTAAATAATGGTATGAAAATGGGTTCTGTGATAATCATCACAGATGTTTATTAAATATATACAAATTCGGCAGTTGAAAGATCAATCTTCAACAAAAATAAATTGAACAAGTCCATTAAAATATCGTCATATTTTATGGCATGTGATAATATTATTGGATCTTAGATGTTGAGAAGTTTTGTATAAACGTGTGGTGTAAATATAATCCAAATTTAATTATTCTAACTATTAATTTTGTAAGTACTATCAGTAAATTTATTTACATATCATGCTCGAAATCAATTTATATCTATGGTATATCTACATATATTTCTGAGATGAGGTATTATGTAGACTATTTACATTATTCGGACTAGTGTCCTCATCTTTGTCGCCATATTTATTACAACATTTTGGCCGCTGTACGCTCCGCCCTTCTTCAAGACCCCCAAAAGAGGAGAACATGACTAACGATTGTGTGTACACTATCACGTGCAGCTGCGGAAAGAAATGTAAAAGTGAGAGGCCGCCCTCTTAACGTAAAGCTTTAAGGACACGAGAAAGCTGTAACACGAGGGGAAGTGGAATAATTAGGCGTGGCTGACCACATATGGAGAGAAAAATGAGATCATGGTCCTCTGTCTATGATCTCAACCTGATCCCACAACACCATTGGAAAATTCGTAAAATTAAGGAATCAGCACATATACTAGAACACAAAAATATCTTGAGCCGACCAAGCATAGAAATAAATAAAATATGGGAACAAGTAATAAGGAGTGTAAGAGAAAATCGATAGTAACAACAAAAATTGCTATATGACCTCTGGTAAAAACATGCAATAACACCAAAAATTGCAATATGAGCACTGGTAAAAAAGCATAGAAATGAATAAAATATGGGAACAAGTAATAAGGAGTGTAAGAGAAAATCGATAGTAACAACAAAAATTGCTATATGACCTCTGGTAAAAACATGTAATAACACCAAAAATTGCAATATGAGCATTGGAAAAAAAGGGTTGCCATAGTCATCACGGATGTTTATAAAATATATGCAAATTCGGCAGTTGAAAGAATGAATTCAATTGTGGAAGTAGAATAACAATGATCATATTTGTATTATTTCAAGCCTCTCAAGAAAATATGGATATTAAATGACCAATTAGCAGTTGACATGTCTTTAAACAAAGTGTGTGATGTTTGTGTGTGTGTGTGTACGATGGATAACGGTTGATACTAGAAATAAAGTGATTGAAATTGTTGTGATCAAGGAAGAATCCACTCGAGATTCTGTTCCCAAAAGTATCTCTGTAAGTAACCCCCTCCTCATCAATGCATTTGGCCTCGAGAATAAAGCATAAGTAGATTCTCTACTGATATGGAATGAACATCATGTTTGCATCAAACCGACAGTTGCATAACCAACTGTAATACGTAGCGGGTGATCTACTTCTACACTGCCAGCTATTTATAGCACTACAGCATGAAGTCAATTTAATTTCTTTTACTTCAGTAAGTAATTAAAGCTTTTTTACAGAGAAAAAATTAATTACTAGAAAAAGAATGTTGCATTATTTTAATTCAAACGTGTTAACAATTTTCAATACACACTCTGTAGTTATTTGGGGTATTAATGAGGATTTCGTAAATTTAACTAAAAGAGAATTGGGAGTAGTGCTATCCTTGGAAAAGTTTGAAGGTCACAGAAGAAACCATTTTTTTAAATTATTTTTATCATGATTCTCATTATTGTTGATGTACAACATTCATGTAAAATCTAATGTTTCAGACAATAGGATGTACATTAAATTCTGGAAAAGGAACACGGGCGTTATGTATAAAATCTTTCTTTTCGCTTTTGGTTGTCTAAATTGAAATGACTCGTTTAAGAAACTAATCATTGGCCAATAAAAATAATATAAAAAACACTAATAGACAAAGAGAAACAGATAATTCCAAGACATAAAATTCCAAATCGATAAGAACACTATTTTCCTGTTTTATGGAATACTTTTGTTTTAATGTTCTTTGTTCAAAACAACTGAAAATTAGGAAGGCCATAGAGTATCGAAGGAACAAAAGTCTAGGTAAAGAAAATAAAGATGTTTATTAAATACGCATACATAAACCGGAGAATCTTGAGTAAATGAAACACTACTCAAATCCTCCTCTAATGTGTCTACTTGCCATATTTATAGGTAGGCGCAGTCTATTGCCACAGTAGTAGAGAAGAGATGAAAATACAGTCGTACATTTACAACTTTATCATGTATTTTTTACAGTCGTTATAAACTTGTATAAGGCCCGAGGGCTACTCGACTTAGATGGTTATAGAGTAAGGGTACAACTTATGAGGATATGTGTGGATGATAACGGTTAGCCATAGACATGAACAGGTTAAGATTGTAGATGTCGGGGAAGCAACCTCTTGGATTCATTTTCACAAATCAGCCGTTCATTGGAAGAAGCTGCTCAAGTGGAATTTACATCTCACCAGAGGAATAAGAGAATGGGGGTTGATTGCTACAAGGCGCGTAGCATGACAGGTCTTAGCCGCGGAGATTAAGCTTGGTGGGAAAAAAAGTGCATTTCATCAGAACATACTCCATGAAAACAGCGATAGAGAAGCTTGTGGCGTTTAGCTAGAAAATGGCTGAATTGTTTTTAAGTAACGCAATGATATATTGTCTCTTAAGTGTGAAGCATTAGAACATAATTTCTTTTTATTATAACAAAAAAAACGCCGTTTCTTCATATGAAATTGTGCTGTGACAATGGAGCATCTCTTTCGGATGAGTAGTTCTTTTCTTTGCAGCCCATGCTACGAAGCTTTTCTGTACACTTCCATATCTAGGAAATAGCCGCAAACGAATCAGCGAATGCAAATTAAGAATAGTACTTTTCCGAATTTATACTCGATTTAGCGAAGAATTTAGAATTTTTGAAGAGTCGGAATGTATTTAATGCTCGAATAAGGATGTAAAGTATTAATCTGAATAAAACCCGCTGACCAAACCGTGACAAATATTTACATCGATATAATTTACTGTGTTAGTCTGGTTATTACTACTGATTCAATAATAATTCAATATTCGCCATCCAATATTGGAGACATAGGCGTTTGTATCTACTGTTTTTCTATCGTGAATGTTTATAAACATTGTTTCTGAAGAGGTTCAAACTCTTAGGCTAACAAGAAATATTGGAGATAATTTAATTGATTAGCCATGCATTTGGGCTCATTGAATAAATATTAATCGCAACAATTACAGTTTTACAAGGGAATCGATAATAAATCGATCATAATATAATAAATTGAATGTTGATATTCAGTCCATGCTTTTATATTCTGTCCACCAATTCGGCCCTAATTTCGTGTTTGATAATTACCAATTTTAATTTAGCTTGCTGTTATTATCCGATGTTAACTGTCAGCCAACTTTCTTTGTGATTCTATAGCAATTATGCGTTATCAAATCAATCGTTTATATTCTATATTCTGAAACTTTCTCGATCAGTCTGTAATTTCTAGAAAGATGGCGGACAATTCGTCGTTAAGGATTATTTATACACTCCATTCATTTATTCAGTTGGAGCATTTTTAGCCGCTGTAGTAACCACTCCCTCTATTTCCGTTGTAATTGTAATTCTGTGGGAGGTTCTAGGCAATATAGTGCACAACGGATGTTGAATACAAGTCTCATTTTAGAAGTTCATTTCTCCTCTGATGAAGCAGTTGACCTCTAAAACGGGCACCATACGCCTTGGCTGATAACTGGCGGATGACCCTTCGGCGGTCAGGTCGCGAAACAATTCCGTCTACCCTTCTGCCACTTATTTTGCGGGATATCGATAACGTTGACCGGGATGTGGCCACCGGAGTGATGATGTAGCTTCTTGGATCCATGTGTGAGAAATGGATGTAGGCCGTGGACCAGTAGAGTTCCGCACCCAATTCACCTTAGTAAAGCAGGTTCGATCGAATCATGGCAAATAACAACCACTGAAAATATCACCATTCACCATTTTGAATACTTACAAAGTGTTAGGAATTCTGATATAAATGAGACTAAAATGTAGATTTTTCGAGGTACGTTTTCTCAAACCGCCTTTCTGCTATCTTCCGCATATCTTGCTTATGCTTCACACACACACACACACACACATACACACACACGATATATACATATACACACACATATATATATATATATATATATAGTTAAATTCCCAGATCAACTTTGTGGACAAGACAAAAAAAAATCTTACTATAAATGTAATTTACATTAACCAGGAAAAAAAAGGCTTGGACAGAAGCGTCTATGTTTTTAAATTTGGATTTTAATGTAACTATAACAAGAGATATTTCGATTTCATTTTTGTCTTGAAAAAGTCGGAAGACGAAACGCGTCGGCAAGATCTAAGATTTTTCCAATTGTCATTTTATTCCATGTATATAATTTTAATTAAAACGACTGAGATTGTACTGCGGTTAAGTTTTTTTTTGTGTCCTTAAAATTTTATTGTTGGATATAAATTGTAGAAATTTTGAAAAATGTTTTGTATATCTCGGGGATTTGGGCTATTTTTTCATCATTATCTAGGATAATCTTATATTTTTAACTGAATACATGGATTGTGTTATATATGTATCTAGAGCTATTGCAATGCCTTCTTTTCCAAACACGTCCAGCACACTTTTACCGTGTATATAACTGATATTACGGAGTGATGCCTCTTTCTTTTTAATAATACTTCCAAGACTTTTAGCCTTTTATTTACAATTGGCTGAGGCTATTACATTTGTTTTATCAACGAGTAAGTTACGGATAGAGGTTGTTAGACCTCATTGTGTATTTAAATGAAACCTAATTGAGCTATGATCGGAGAGATGCAACGGTAAACCTCTTGTTATGCATGTTGTAATATTTATGATATAATTTTGTTTTTCTTCTGTACATGAAATAAAATTCGGCAAATATATGAAACATTAAGTTATCTACTATAAAAAAAAATAAATCTGCTAAACACATTGTCAACAACAACTCATTGTCAAGATCAAATTTAGAGAGAACCAATATTATTTACGTATTCATATGTCTCTTAAGCAAAGGTGTTCCTGATCAATCCAAATTGATGAATAATTACATACGAAGACATAAATTATACATAGTATAAGAAAGAAAAAACAAATAATAGCGAACATCTTTACATTATCTGTAATCACAACCTCAAGACCATCCTGAAATCTGCGCAAAGCTTAATCAAGGCCTCTTTGGACATTTTGGACCACTCTTCCTTGACGGCAAACTTGAGTGCCTTTTATGTTAGAGTGGGATGTAATTTTATTGATCTGCTCCGAAGCAATGGTTACACCCTCGACTATCAATTTAGAGTCAGGGTTAGAAGAGATACCAGAAATCTGCAGGCTAGATATTACCAAATTTAGCACTGCAAAATTACTACACATTTTCGTTCTGCAACTTGGTACACTATCCATTGGCAACAGTAATACACAAGAAAAAGCTACTGCGACGAAACTCCCCGTTTTTCTTACAGTTTTATAAGAAAAGTTTACATGCTTCAGGTTGCTGCTCACGACATATGATCCAGGCTGTATATAACGCTTGACATTTCCCTTGATATGAATTTCGGATTCCATTTAATGTTGCTCTAGATAGCAATTTCTAAGTATACCGCTTGTACTCTTGATTCAAAAGAGCGACTCTTTATTTTTCTGACCATAGATAATCTTATTGAATGGTTATATGGTTTTTGTTTACCAGAGAACATTCATGCATTTTTCAGAATCCTAGCATAAATGATGCATATGACTTTAGGGCCTGGCGTATGAATTAACGCCGAGATCGCCATGCACGATCATTTTGATGCGCTTCTAGACATGCAGCTAAATTAGGCATGAATATACATTTTTTTCTCATCGAAAGGGATTTCATGATTTCTAGATTCTAATTTTATATTCAGGCTGCCAATTCCTGTCTTTCTCAAAATTCTATTTGCAATGTCAATGATAATCTCGACATTGTCAACAATACGCAAGGTCAAAATAGCCATTTTTAATTGTGAACAAAATTCTGGCATGCATTGCTATTTAAACTTAACTGAATCCATTTTTAACTATATTTCTGGAAAATAGGTTTGTATTAAGAGCAGCCATTATCATTTCTCTTCTGTATTTGACTTGTCTTCATCTAATTCCGTGTAGTGACTACTGGGAAAATTTACGTGTAATTTTGCTCCCAGTTTTCTTCCCTATATAGATAAAATATTGACTTTCCTAAAAATATTTTTGTGCGCCTGATGTTCTGTGAGGGTATGAGGAATGCATTGTTGAAATAGGCTTTATCAACATAACGATTTTCATATCATGTACAACGAAGTCCTTAGACGCATAATATCAAGTTTTATATATATATATATATATATATGTATATATATATATAATTATTTATTTGAAAATTATAGCATAAATGTTATAGAATCACTTCAAAAATAGTTATTTTGTTTCAAAACGTCTGCTGTTTTATCAAGAGACTGTGTTGAATGTAGAATATAGACAGTATTTACATTAGTCGGACTATTGTCCTCATCTTTGTCGCCATTTTTGTCGCAACGTTTTGGCCGTTGTACGCTCCGGCCTTCTTCAGGTGGTTGGAATTTCGAACCGAACTCTTTATTTCGATCACTGGGGTAGACTGTTCTAGTTCCACCAGCCATGTTAGATGGATGTCAGTTATCAGTTATCTCCTGTTAATTTTCCCTCTGAAAGTTCTCCACTGCCTGAACCGGGTATTGAACTCACAATCTTTGGGTCTGTCACTGGATCTAACCAACGCCTTTATCCAAGTATATCTGAGTATTATAAACCTAATTTTTTAGCAACCTTTTTTTACCAGTACTCATATTGCAATTTTGCTGTTATCATTTCATGTTTTTACCAGATCTCATATTGCAACTTTTTTGTTATATTACTGGTTCCCATATGTATTTATTTCTATGCTTGGCCGACTCAGGAGATTTTTGTGGCCTAGCATATGTGCTGATTCCTTAAGTTTACGAATTTTCCAATGGTGTTCCCTCTCTATGATCTCAACCTGATCCCACAGGGGACAGTGATCTCCCGCCTCTCTCCATATGTGGTCAGCCACGCCTGACTTTTCTACTTCCCCCTCGCGTTACAGCTTTCTGGTGTTCTTGAAGCCTTACCTTGAGGGGGCGGCCTGTTTCGCCTTTATATTCCTTTCCGCAGCTGCACGGGATAGCGTACACACAGTCTTTAGTCCTGTTCTCCTCTATGGGGGGTCTCACTCGAGAGAGATATCTGCGAAGTGTTGTCACGCTTTTGAAGGTTGTCCTGATGTTATATGGACCGCAGATCCTTTGTATTTTCTCTAATAACCCCTTCACATAAAGCAGGCAGACTGTTTTCTAAGTGTTGTTTTCCTCCTCCTCCTCTTGTACCCGCCTATCCCAGTTTTGGGGGGCTACTGCTATGTACCCAGGGTAGTTGTTACGTTGTAGGGTACTACTTATACTGACCAGTTCCTTATCTAAGTGTGTTGTTACTCTCTTTCTCTATTGTGAACTGTATCGAAGGTCTTATTGAGTTCACATGGTCCAGTAGAACCTGGAGATCTTCCTGGTGTGGCCAGAGTATGAAGGTGTCATCTACGTACCTTAACCATATAGTTGGCTTTAGAGATATAGATTCTAATGCCATTTCTTCAAAGTATTCCATGTATATTTTCGCCATTGCTGGTGATAATGGCGAGCCCATTGCTAAGCCATCATCCTGTCGATATATGTGTGATCCCATTCCGAAGTGTGTTGTTTGTATACAGAAAGTCAACACCTCCATCAGATTATCTATTGGAATACTGGTCCGTTCTTCTAGGGAAGAGTCAGAGGCCAATCTGTCTCTGACTACTGAGAGTGCCTCCTCCGTGGGTACCTTGGTGAACAAACTCACCACGTCCAAGCTCACCATCTGGTTGGATATGATGTGAGCATCTTTGATTATTTCCACGAAGTGGGTTGAGTTTCGGACATATGAATGAGACTTTCCGATCGATGGGTCAATTATATCTACAAGGAAGCGACTCAGAGGGTGGCACACAGAGCCTTGACAACTAACAATCGGCCTGAGCGGAATATCGTCTTTGTGAATCTTAGGGAGACCGTATATGTGAGGTAGCTTGGTGTAACGCTGCGATAACTGCCTATACATTTTGGGTGCGAAGTGATTCTTATTCTTGATTAGGATCTGTGACAGTTTGCGTTCCGTTTTCATAGTAGGATCCTTTTTCACTTTGCTGTAGCTACCATTGTTAATGAGGTCTAGAACTAGAACAGTCTACCCCAGTGATCGAAATAAAGGGTTCGGTTCGAAATTCCAACCACCTGAAGAAGGCCGGAGCGTACAACGGCCGAAACGTTGTGACAAAAATAGCGACAAAGATGAGGACAATAGTCCGACTAATGTAAATACTGTACATAATACCTCATCTCAGAAATATAGACAGACTCTGTAGAATATAGTTTTAAAAAGTTCAAATCAACCGAACACTTCTCGAGAGGAGAAACGCTGTTACATAAACTACAATGTCCAATCAAAATACAAGTATATGAAAATTCATAAAACTTGACAATGAAACTTGGTTATAATTATTAATTCTTTAATGTTAGTGTTAGATTAAATAGATAAGAAATAGATGAATAATATTAAATTTTACTATAAAATTGAAAATTACCAATTTTAAATGTCATATTTAATCTGTATTAAGTTTAAAATATATAATTATTTAAAGAAGAAACTGAGGAAAAATATTTTATTTATTTTGTTTCAATTGAAAGGTCTAAATATCAGAATAAACGTTAATCTCTCAAAACGTAGATATATTTGAAGTGATGATATAGGTAGGGGAGGACGAAATATTGCAAATTATAAGAAATACACAATCATGTAGACATATTTACATATATAAACACGCTAAAACATGAACGAATCAGGAAATAAATGTACACGGCCCCACACAAATATAAAATCAGACAACATATGCATCTAGTGAAATCAATCATACACACATACATTAATAAAGACGTAGATATACACACACACACACAAATATTCAAGGTTGAAAGTGTTAGTAAACTAATGCAAACAGACTAGTAAAATTTTACTTACATGAGCAAAGATATATAAATAAAAAAGGGTTCAATATATAGAATTTAAGAGGGGTATAATAGGAAAATATTCGGCAATGAACAACGCAAAAAAAAGACAATAACATATATGGAGATAGACAGAAATATGTATGTGTTATATATATATATATATATATATATATATATATATATATATATATGTGTGTGTGTGTGTGTTATATATACACCCATAAAACCACCGAATTCTAAAGTCCAAGTAAAATGCAAAATTAAAACCAGCTAAAATATAAAAAAAGAAAACATTAATACACAAATATATACAAGTAACTCGTATATACTTATATACACATGCGTACACATACATAAGTACGAACTATATATATATATATATATATATATATATTGAGAGAGAGAGAGATACGTATGTGTACACTGATGCATACATACATAATATGCACACACATAAATATACGTACGCACAAACTTACATATGCATATATAAACACGCATAGAAATAAGTATTACAGCCTAAAACGCAGCACAAAAAACACAAAAATAATGTGTAACAAAACACTACTGTTGATTAACTCCACTAGCAAATTTAATACCACTATCAAACAAAAGTAGATTATAGTGATCATAAATAATCCATTCAAAAACACTAACATATATATATATATATATATACAAACATATAATTAAAGGACAAATATATTCATGTATACATGCATACATACATGCCTGCAAATACACACATGATATATATATATATATATATATATGTATGAGCACATATATAAATGCATATACACACACACACACATCTATCCATAAAAATGCACACACAAACAACATAAATGTATACATACATATATGTACATAGATAGGAGGATTAGCAAATAATATAAGACATAACATAATAAACTTATAGTAACATTGCATTAGCGACAAAATATTACTACTCCTATAATAACTTAAATTTTGAACTATGTTTACAGTGAGTTCATTCCTTTGATTTAAGAGATTGTCCTTGACTTTAAATCTAATCATTTCAAATTTTTCATTAAGACATAAATAACACGGGACATATAGAGAATTACATGTTCAAGCTCTCTTAATTTCCATTTAAGAGTAGGTGTCTTGTTTTTCTCCTTTAAAACCCTTATTGTTGTATGATTGAACATGTCCACGCGAACGTTCTTTGAATGTATTCATAGTACATCCAATGCAATTTTTAAAATATTGGGGCTTTCTAGTGTAGAAACTGTGCTAAGATAAACTAGAAAACTAGTTAAGCAATTATTCTATAATGGGCAATTATTAGGATTCCGTCAATTGCACATGTTATTATTAGTGCCATTATAAATAGTTCTACGCGGTGCACCCTGGCGAGTATTCAAAATTTGTAAGTCCCTTTACTATTTGAAGATTGTTAGGTTTCTTGATTATTTTTTTCAGGTTATCAGCAAATCTGTAGCTTAATTTGGTGGGTATTAAATTGAATATCTTACTGAGTGGATTAGTTTCGGTGTCGGGTAAATGGTTCTTGATAAGGTTTACAAATTTATATCCTAGTTTGGTTTTAACCATTAGGTGAAAAGGGGGAGTAAACCGAATAATCTTCCTGGATCTTCTTTTCTTATTGTGGTCATAATTAACCGGAATTATATATTCAACGTGGTACCCTTGTAGCCACTAAGAGCAGAATTATAAAATTAACTATGTTTATTAAAAACCTCTTTGCTAGAAGAGTTAGTACTTACACTCCTCCATTAAATTTAGGTTATGTGCTAAATAACAGAAGCGGAAGGTTGTAATTCGGGTGTACATATACCGGGTTAGAATTAACCTTCATATAAGGTTGAAAGGAGCTATTATTAAGGTCTAGGGTGACATCCAGAAAATCTACCTAAATCCTTAAACTCCCTATGGATCATATTTCTAATACGCTCTTTCTTAATTTTTGTAGTCTTTAACTACTAATAAGCCATCATCTCTATATAATCCTACACTATCAGAACCTAGGCATTCAAAGGCACGTAAATTGTATAAAAGAAATAATTCCACCACTTCAAAAGCTTCCGCAGTATATAAAGAACACATTGAGATTTCAAAATTATCACTGGAATTCTTTTTTGTCCACTGTTCTTCATTGTAAACCAGAACAGAATTTCGGCATTTCAAGAATATATGCATTTCATTGTCATAAATGTTGGGGTATTCCTGAAAGAATTCCAAGACCAAAGTGAACCGATCTTTAGATATGGAGGGATAGTAGTCAATGTCGAACTGTATAAAAGTGCAGTTGTACTTATTCTGTATACCAGTAAACCAGTTGATAACATCCGCGGTATTAATCCACTATAAAAGACCAAATGTGCTTTTAATGGATTGGTTGGTTTTCTACAAAATGGTTTTGTTGATTCTACCGATCTCAGGTCTGGTATGATTAATAAGACATGTTGAGGGCTTAGTTCTGAAATCAGGTTTATGATCGTTTAATAAAATATATGCTTCCTTAACTTGTAATTTACTGACACAATCAATTACACGTAGTTTGTCAGCATATATATATATATATATATATATATATATATATATATATATATATTACTGGGTGTAACAGAATATGGTAAAAAAACACACCAAACAATTGACTCAAAATAATTGTTCCATTTCATGTTCGTGGAAAACGGTAGCCAAGAAGAAACTCTAATTTAATCTCATGGAGGTTTGCAACGAACATGCTGATGGAAGACAAAAGTGGTTTGCCGAGACGAACGACTTTCATTTTGGAAACAGTAAAATTAACAAGCCAGTTATTGTTCCAGTTAACAAAAGATTAAGCTCATTTGTGTTATCAGCTCCCATTTTTACCTCAGCGAAATTAAGACAACCCATTAATCCCGTCTTAACGGTACCAACAAACTATATATATATATATATATATATATATATATATATATACACACACACACACTTAGACATTTTTAATGTAAAATTATGTTTTAGTATAAGCGGTTCTAATGCGTGGCGTAATTCGCCAAAATCAATCTTGGATAGTTTTTTGCTAATTTAAACTCATGAAAAAAATTGCCATAGATTTCAAAATGCATTTAATCTCAACAATCCTAATTTCCGCACCGATAAATGCTACGCTAAGCGCATATATATATATATATATATATATATATATATGTGTGTGTGTATAGAATATCTAAGAATTTTTTAAACCTGATGAAATTGAAAACATGGTAATTATCTGAAAAGGTTTAATTCAAAATGTTAGTTTCTTGCAGAGATGTTGCGGGAACAACCTTATTTTATAATTTTCATATGATTTCTAAATTCCTTTTGAGGTATTAAAATAACCGCTGCTTTATATTCTGACCTAGTCGAATATGAATCGAATGAGCATCCCTGACCGCGATTATTGCTGAAAGAGTCAATCAGTTGTGAAGCTTTGGCTGCTGCTTTGAACAACACAAAAGAGTCAGTTTGGCATAGTTTTTCTTCACGGTTGCAAATTTTATGGTGATTCTGGCTGAGCTTTTCAACTGATCAAATCGCGAAATACAAGTTTCCCTGAAGGGTCCCGCTTTTAGATCTTCCGTTATTTTTCCATGTAGCCCACAGGGCTCTATCTCTGGTCCTGCTTTGATCTCGATTTTAAACAATGGCTCTCCTGATGACATTAATTCTCAACTTGTATCTATACTGATGACACAGCAATTTAATACTTTCTCGATACTATGTTTGATCTCTTCAATAAGGTTAAATTGGCACCTGATAAAAAATGACCTGCAATCTGCTATTAACTGGGGCAAACAATGGCTTGTTTATTTGAACCCTTCCAAAAAAGAAAATGCTCTATTAATCTTCTGCCTCCAGCCAATATGACCGATGTTGACCTCCAGGATATTAGCTCGTTGCACCTTCTAAGTCAATCTTGGCTAACAAGGAAATAATATATTGAATCCCTTGCTAAGTCTGACAGTAAGTATCTGGTTAACTGTGTCGAGATAGATGTTATCTCCAGAATCTATCGTACATATATTTATAAGGATACCATTCAACGATATTTTAAATAATATTTCTGCTGCATATGTTCGGTGTTTGTTATATTATGGATTCTTTATAAAATCCAAAGAATATTCAGGAATGTTAATAGCAATAACGTAGGCTCTCAGCTTCTGAAACTTTCACACCATCGTAATGTATTTTATCTCTAACCTTTCTTCAAATACATTCATGGTAATTGTTCGGACGAAATCTACGCTGTGGTACCTAGACTTTATGAATGTAAGCACAATACTAGATTGGCAAGAAGGTCACATCAATTTAGAGTTGAATTGGCTGGATGCCCCCATTTCTGTTCTATGCAACCATATTCCTTCGTATTTCATGTAACCATAATTCCTTTCTATTCTCGTATTTCTCGCTTCCCGTTCCCTACTTTCCATCAAAATTTGTTCTTTGAATATTTAAATACAATTTCAATAATTATTTTCTCTATTGTTTCCGCTGCTTAATAATGTAACCCTTTGCGTCTTAGTGGCTTTCCTGTCTTGCACGGCGTTAAAAGATTAACAAAAATACAAAATCGATGATCAATATTTACTTATTTTTTTAAATTTTAATTTTTTTTCGAAATACCACCTTTCAATTTTATGGAAGAATGAGGAACAACATATTGTATTTTTTTCCAGTTACTAAGATGGGGATTTTCATTACATACATTCGGAATATACCGTTATCGTTGTCACATCCTTTCGGTCGTTGTTCTGTTCAGAACTCTTCAGGCATCCGGGTAACAAATTTCGAACTGTATGATTTATAAAATTTAAGTAGATTCTTCTCTTTCCAAATAATCATCTAACTTTTCTAAAATCTATAGACGTCTTTACTGAATAGATTATCTTTATTTTTATATGTGAGGATTCACGGGTAATTAAAGGTTTTGTATGAGTTATGTGTGCTATTAAAACTTTTTTTTTATATTTTAATTTTACTGTAATGAATTCATACAGTTTTGTTGAAAATACAACAGTGTGTTTATTGGCTCAAATCTATACAGTAGTTTACTCATGTCATCTTTCGTCGACAATACTTTTGTAATGTACGCAAAGAGTGTGTTGAGAGTGAGGTGGGACGCCTTACCGATTGCTCTCTCAAACATCTACAGGAGTAATCATCAGAGAGGGGAAAGCAACAGTAAGCAACAAAAATGGCACAGCCTCAGAAATTCCAGCGACTTTAGTAACAACTTTCGAAACGTATTTATTCAATTTACGGAGTTGATTCTCCTCTTTCCACTGCTTATGTCAGTTTTTCATTTTTTTTTTTATTACAAAATATTGCATATCCCTTTTAAGCCTTTACTGTCCAACCTCGGGATTTAAGTCCCAAAGAACATGCCGCCAAAGTCAGGAAACAAAGATTTAAACGACGGACTGCTAAACTATCGAATGTGGATAAAATGTACAGTATTTTAAATAGTTTTCAGTTTGAAATTCCCTGTTGGTTATGAAGACATGCAGATATCTGTAAAAAGCTTGTGAGTACAACGGGCGGCTAGTTTTGATATCAACATGAACATATTAATCCGAACGTAAATGGGGTATATGATGTAACATTATCTGCCTACAGTTCTGAGATGATGTATTATGTACACTATTTACATTATTGTCCTCATCTTTGTCGCCATATTTATTACAACGTTTCGGCCGTTGTACGCTCCGGCCTTCTTCAGCTGGTTGGAATGTCGAACTGAACCCTTTATTTCGCTCACTGGGGTAGACTGTTCTAGTTCCACGTGTCATGTTTAATGGATATCAGTTATCAGTTATCTCTTAATTCCCCTCTCCAAGTTCTCCACTGACTTAACCGGATATTGACCTCTCACTGTTCATGCCCTGTCACTGGATCTAACCAACGCCTTTATCCATTGTGCCATGTGACCTTCTAATAAATATGGCGACAAAGATGAGGACAATAATCGGAATAATGTAAATGATAAAAACATTTATGATGTTCTCTCTGTCAATCATCATTTCGTTACATTTCCAAATGAAAAATATTAAGTATTTAAGTCGGAGAAACAAATTAGCGTGATTATTCCTTGTTCCGTCCTAATTTCACAAATATTTTGAACACTAGCGAAACTGCAAACAGTTTGCACTTTGATACTGTACAATGAAGAATCAAATACGAGAGGTTTTCCTACTCATTCGAGTTCAGCTATGTAATATTAAATCTTTCATAGAAGGACCTTCCATATATTTACTGAACCAACTTTGAAGATTATTTGCTGTCAGGGAAATGTTCTCGTTGTGTGAAAAGCGAATCCAGCAAACCCGATCCCTGCTGTTCCGAGTGCATTGTTTCAAAAGATCTGAAGAATAATGATGCTCTATCCCCAAGTGTAATGCGTTAATGTCGCTGATAAGGAAAATGCTTTCTGTTTGGTCGCGTGTTTCCCTTGCATTCATCATCGACACAGTCTAACCTCGCAGAGATGCCATTAGCTCGAGCAAAAACTAGTTTGACATGCCAGTCAGCATTTAGCGAGCATTTCGCTTTCACCGGGAGGTATTCGTTTCTGAAGCCGGCGTCGCATTCTGAACAACATTAATTGCCTTGCTGACGACGTACTTGCTTATAGAAGGATGCATTGAATAGTTACAACCAGGTATTCATCGTTGGGGGTAGATGACAATAGGGAAGAAATATCTTAAGTAAGTGCATGTTTGGGTTGGGAAAAACGAGAAACGAGTTACGATAAAAATGACTGTCGATCGTGACGTATGAAAAAAATCCTCAGAAAATAGGAACAATAAAAAGGAAAAATATACCAAAAGGATTGAACAGCATGAAAATAGATGTTATATTGGACTAGAGATAAGATTTCGAAAATCTAGAAATTGATGGAGATGAAAATAGCAAGGAATTATTAAATAAACGAAACGAAAAAATTAAGTTTTAAAGAATGCCGGTAGTAAATTGACAAATGAAAAATATAATATAATCCCTCTTGATAATTGTTAAACTTAACTCCGTATATTATAAAAACAAATTGGGAGAAATATGGTTTAATATAATAACAATTCTAAGTCGATGCATATGGCAATTTATTTGACTGTATTGTGCTGAAAAACACTGGAAGATCTGAGCATATCTATTTTCATAGCACTAGCTAATAAACCAGGCGCAAACGAATGAGAGCTCCACCGAACAATCAGCCTAATGAGCCACGTCACAAAACTCATCATCCGTACTCTGATGAACATAGCGCACAGCAGCATCGGGCCAAAGATAGGGCGTGAACAGCGCGAGTTCGTTAAAGTCACCAGAACAAGGAACGCGATATTCATGTTCAGAATATTATCGGAAAGAGTAATACAAATGCATATGGATGTGCACATCTGTTTTATAGACTACGCAAAGTACGCCACAAGGATCTGCTTGAACAGCTCAGCAACCTTGATATATTCGGGAAAATTATTAGAATAATCAAGAACGTATAGTGGCAGCAAACGGCCTGCATACGGATAGAAAATGAATCCAGCAGATATACACAAATAGAAGACGGCGTGAGGCAAGGATGCGTCTTCTCGACGAACTTATTCAACCTATACAGTGAGGCAATTCTGAGAGAATTGGAGATCCTACAGGGCTTTATCCTTGGCGGCTACAATCTTAACAGCATAACATACGCAGACGACTCAGTACAGAGAGCAGACATGGAAAAGAAACTACAATACCTCCTACAGACGGTAGCGACGGAGAGCGAGAAGAAGGGACTAGCAATAATCTACAAGACAGAATTCATGGTCATCAGTAAACGATGAGCCCGAAATAGGATTTGCTAGTCGTGAACACAAAAATGAAGCATACGCGGAAGTAAAAATATCTGGGGAAGTGTTTTGATGGAGGACGGTAGGTGCGGCTGATTGGGATGGCCAAGGATGCCTTCCAAAAGCTGGGCTGAGTGCTGCGAGACAGGGAATTTCTTTAGTGACAAAGAAAAGAGTACTGAGCTGCTACGTGACATCTGTCTCCCTATATGGCAGCGAATGTTGGACGGTCTCCTCAAAGATAAAGACTCGAGGCAGCGGAGATGCGGTTCTATAGAAGGATGCTAAGGATATCATGAAGCGAGCGTGTGAACAAAGATGCTGTCTTGGAGAAGAAGCAAACAAGGAGGAAGATAATACTTAACGTAGGGAAGAGACAGATTAAACTTCTGGGACACGCAATGAGTACGGAAGGCCTGGAGTATTTGATAGTAACAGGTGGAATAGAGGGGAAAAGATACAAGCGAAAACAACGCATGACATACCTGGCGGGCTTAAGCAAGTGGATGGCAGAATGTTGTTTGGGGATGTGGCAGAGGGTTGAAACTTACTTTGAGCTATAAGCGATATAGGGAAGTTGAGAGCCATGATCGTCCATGTCTTGAAAAGACACGGCACATAAAAAGATGGACATTTGCAAACGGGAGGGGAGATGGAATCTCTTTATTTTATTACCACATATTTATAATTGTTGTCAGACTCCAATCTTCAAAATGTCGTGGTTTGAAAATCAGCATACTAAATATAGATTTTATTTACCCTCAGAAAAAACATTTTTGAAAATAAGCTAGAGACGATGAAGGCTAGGAAAATACCTCTTGAAATAATCAATCCATTATAGAAATGAACGAAAAGAATGATTTTATTTGGAAAAAAGACAGGAATGGAAACAAAATTAGAAATAAATTGAAAATGAAATGCCAAGAGAACGGAAAATGAGGCAGACAAAAATACTAAACGAAAAATAAAATAAAACTGATTAGTTCAATCTTGTTATTTAAAGGAGAAAATCTATAAAAATGGTTCTAGGCGCTTGAAGGGAACATTTTTTCCATTTGTTGCAGATATTATATATATATATATATATATATATATATAACACAACAGGAAAAGTGTCAATGTAGAGCTGTGTTCAAGGACAGTAACTTTGGTTTATATGTAAATACCTTCTAGCTAAGTTAATTCACCGGAGGAACTCGTTGCAAGATATCCATTTGCTAACCTGCTGATCAAAGTAAACGAAATTCTGCAGATGCGACTTTTCCGACATCCTATCTATTCACGGAGAAAGTAACGTGATTTTTTTTCCACGTAAAGGGATTTATCTTTGTGTTTTACTCTTCTCTTGTGTATCGGAGCATCACCTGTACTAAAAATGTAAAAAAATAATTTCCACCTTCCTCTAATTACCGTCCGTTCTTAGACATGTGATTCTCAAAACAGAAATTTGAACGTCTTGGATAAGATAATATTTACGCTATTTATATTCGGTCATCTTGAATTTCATGATATTGTGATTGAGAGTTCAATCCCTGCATCGGGTAATGCGTATCTGGCCTCAGTAGAAACAGGCTTCGCACTACCTGAACCGTACTATGCATAATAAGTATACAATATCCCAAGATATGTGCAGTAGAACGAGAAGAACCTATCCCCGTATATTAAATAAAGACTTCAGTTCAGAAATCTCTGTAGATTACCGAGATCGATATACAGCTGAGGAAATCGGGAAGGCACGTGTCGAAACGCTGTTATAACGACAAAGCCGAAGACAATATACCGAATATAAATTATGTAAATAATAGTTTGGCTCAACGTTCTTTCCATACCATGAACCAAGTAAACTTATTAGTTTCATTATATAGCCTGGAGACCATTTAGGTGAAACCTAGGTAGGTTTGCTTGGCTACTTAATGTAATCTTAGGTTCTAGCACTAATGTATTGAGCACTTTACGTAGTTGTCTTTTTATTCGTTTTCTGGTGTTTTTTCTTCTTTGGACTTGGAGCTTAAACACTTGAATGTTTTCGGCTTGTTTTAATGTTTTCTTGGTTCTTTTTTATTTCCCATTTTTCTGCGGGTACCGATTTCTACTTCCAGTTTAGCTATCCGAGGTTTTTATAAAAGTGTACTATCATATATATATATATATATATATATATATATATTTGTGTGTGATTATGTACTTCAAACATGCCCGGTAAATATGTCCCGGAGTTCAATTACTGTTTTCGTTAGCATTCATTGAGATAACGTTGCAGTATTAATAGAAATATTAGCAAATGATGCTCTCACGTTTTATCTTCTAAATCACTAAAGCTAAACTGATAGATCGATTTTCATCTTAAGAGATGGTGATAAATGGATGAATTAAAAATAAGTTCTTGTTCGCTCCGAGAACAAAAACATTCAGTGTGTGCAAACGTTTTCCAACCTTTATTGAATACAAGAAAAGGTGGAAAATATTTTAAAACGAATCCGCTAAAATATTCCACATAACTAATATATTCAAAGCCATTCTTAGCACCAGTAAGACATACAAAAGAATGGCCCTTTCATATTTTATTTTTATTATTTTTTTTATTTGTTTCTTTGAACTGGTA
>OZ038481.1:109086448-109091448 GCA_964036315.1 Acanthosepion esculentum
TATCAAAGAATATATCGTGTTTGAATAGAGAAAATGTCCCCGGGTTACCCTTCAGTTAATCTAATTACAAAAGTTTGAAAATTCTAAAATCATTAAAGCCGAAGAGGAATGTGCATATCTGAGCGCATGTGTATACTCCAGTTGATTGACAAATTTTGAATTGATGTGTCTCGCGTCACCGGAAGAAAAATAAAATTGCGTGGCTCGTGTGAATTTAGTGCATATATTTTCATATAAAATGACGATCTTTCATGCGCATGCTCCGAAATATTTCAGCAGTAAACCGCCCTTTGGAATCTCGAAAATACTCTCAAACATACTTCCGTTTATTATCATTATTCTTCAGCCGATTTTAACAATTAAGTAAATGAGGATTAAAGTTAAGTCTTCATGGAAGTCAGCACCCAGCGGCGATAGTCTGTTTCATGCTTATACTCAATTGAGATATATATATATATATATATATATATATATATATATATGCACAGCTTATGACGTAATAAAAAATACTAGTTATTTAATGTTAATAATTATACATAATAGCCTACATTATAGCATAACTCGGATTTTCGTGTCTGCAATCCTCAGGTGCCAATTTTGGGTTTACACCGCTTGTTTAATATTTCTGTTTATCGTGAGATATTGTGAATGTGCGTTATTATTGTTGGTAAGTATTTCAATGAACTGTAGTTTAATTTTGGATTTGAATTTAGGCCCGGATCAAAATTTAAGATTCAAAATATTAAGTATAATTTTGAATTTAAAAACGGACGCTATCAGTTGGAGATCAAAGGGGTTAACTATTTTTTTTAATGAAAAATCAATAAAGAAAATAATAAAATTAATATTATTTAAACCTGCAGTGATAAATATTATAAAAATAAAACCACACAAAAAAAATAAAAACATATATAAGAAATTATAAATAATAAACATAATGATAATAAAAAGGTTGCTGTTAGTAAGACTGAATTAAAAGTAAGATAAAATATTATTTATATATTAAAAATAGTAATAATATGAATAATAATATAATGTTCAGTGCATTGCAGTCTGATGAGAACTTTAACAATATTTATATAGTAAAAATGATAAATATAAATAGTTAATAATATCAGAACTAGTATTTGTGGTCTCCTGAGCTGCTTAGACTATATTAATCTAGGGCAACCTGCTTGAGTAGATATTTATTTCTCTGTAAGCAGGTGCGGATTATCGCATTCCTTTTATTTAAGAGGTTTGGATTCTTCATATTATTTTAGGATGTTTAATTTTCAGAAAGACCATTGTCGTCCTTCCCGCGGAAGGGTTTAGCTTTCGTTACACATTCCTAGGTGATGATTGGCTTAATCTCGCTTTTCAGTTCCCAGAAAAAAAAGATAGGGGAGTGCAGTTACCATGTTTAATATTTCCTAATCTCATTTGGTGGTAATTTTCAATGTTTTCCGTAGAACCCATATAAAACTTGATCTCGTCATGTTTGATTTCAACTTTATAGATAATAATTTGGTCACGCATCTGCCGTTTAATGGGCAGGGTTTGTTTTTTCGGCAGTTGCATTCATTAATTGGAGGGAAGTTTCTGTTTTGTAGGTTATTGAATTGTTTGTTTAGAATGTAATATATACTGGTCGAAGTTTCTGTCACAACTAACTTTGTCGTTGTTTTTGTTGACCCTCTTATTTAGCGTTGCGGAATGACTGAATTGCTTATGGATTTAATTCAGCAAAACTGTTTCTGATATTAGTTTTGACATTTTTGCTGAAGGGAGCGTTAAACGAAATATTGCGTTTGCGACGTTTTGTTTTGTTGACGTCATTATTAATATTGGCTAAGAATTCGAGGTTTTATTGTTACAATGTTCTAGTGATCCTACATATGTACTTTCAATTGTCAAAATTGTCCTTATTGCTAGAGTTGTCCAACCTAAATTGGACCAATTTATGTAAACTATTTAGTATTCTAGGATAGTGGAGAGATTTTTTTCCTGATTTATCTATGGTTGTATAAAAAATTATTTTCATTATCTATTAATTTTATTTTATTTTACGGCATATTTCATTAATATTATTCATTTTAATTTTATTAAGTGTATTAATATTATTTTTATTAATTTCGTAATTGACTTTAATACAAAAAACAGTTACCTCCCTTGATCGCGAAATACTTCATTTAAATAACAGCTTTCGTTTATAATTAAAATTTATAATTCTTATTTTCAAAATTAAATTTTAACCTGGGTCAAAATTCAAATCCACACTTAAACTACAATTCATTTAAATAGATAATAACATTAATAAACCACCATGACAATAAAAAAGCTCACATTAAACAAAAATATTAAACAATCGGTGTAAATCGCAAATTGTCACCTGAGGATTGCAGACAGACATCAATGCAGTGTTTATGTATCTATCTATCTATCTATCTATCTATCTATCTATCTATCTATCTATCTATCTATCTATCTATCTATCTATCTATCTATCTATCTATGTATGCATGTATGCAGTTAATATAATAAAAAATAAGCAATGCACTGGAGTAGGTTTGAGGTTCGAACAGTACTGGGAATTAATTTACTATTGTTTACTATCGCATTTTATTGTTATTAACAAGAGCATTTTAATAAATTTCTGGACTGTTGATTGGTTTGTCTTAATTGGTATTGTAAGGGTCTGTTGACTTTACTGCCACCTCTGTGTGTGTGTGTGTGTATATATATATATATATATATATATATATATATATATATATAATTAGCCGATTTGTTAGAACGTTCGCTTTCTGACCAAGAGTCCAGGGTTCGAATCTCATCATAGTTGATATATCGGGAAGGTGACTTCTTGATGTTATAGGTCTGGAGAATGCGATGAGTGAATTTGGCTAAACAAACTCCATGGGGGTGGGCGTCGATGGATGTGCTAGCACGAAGTCACAAGACATCGAGACCGAGGGTTCGAGCGTGCTGTCTTGTTCAAAATGTTGCTCAGGCTAGACCAATAACATCAACAAGTCACCTTCCCGATATATCAACTATCGTGAGATTCGAACCCTGTCCTCGTGGTCAGAAAGCGAACGTTCTAACAAACCGAGTAATCACACACACACACACACACACACACACACACACACACACACACACACACACATATATATATATATATATATATATATATATATATATATATAATGTACACACACTCAGCAACGGTGTTCTCTTTATGCTTATGCGCAACATTCATTAAACATGCTGCCCCATAATCTGTGTCCTCATCTAGGAATGAATCTTTGCTGGAATAGTGATTATACGACGTAAAATGATTCAAGCAGAAACCAAGCGGTCAGCCCCTTTTCACTCTTTGAAGGTGCTGCAGCCGTAGCTAATCGTAATCATCATTTCTAAACCGGTTGCGACTTACATCTTGCGATACCGCCGCAAGATAGCTATGGAAAAAGCAAAGTGCAGCTACGCGCAATCAGTCCGGGACAAGGTTGAAAATAAGCAAATTGCATTTCGCGAATTCTGAAAGATCACCAGGTCAGAGCTTCACGGCTTGGACCCGCCATGCCATTTACGTTGTAGCACCCCCACAAACACAATCGCTCAGTATTCCATCTTCGAGAAATAAGATCCACTCAAACCACTGTCCTATGGAACAAACTCCCTAGTGGATGTTTCTGCGATCACTACAATCTTAACCTGTTCAAGTATAGTAATCTTCCTCTCGTATCCATATAAAATATCCCTAAACCCTCTACCTCGAATGGCCCCTGGGCCTTTCACAGAGCGAGACTTACTGTAAAGAAAAAAAAAATATATATATATATATATAAAGTATTGGATATTCTGTGGATAATGAACCTAACACACATTATCGATAAAAATCGAGACAAAGGCGAACTGTTTTATATAAAACAAACTCAGTGTGGTGGTAATGGTGAAAGTAATCGTTTCCAAACATGAATCATTTCGCAGTCATTACCTGAACAGATAATATTCGTGTCGGTTAAGAATTATCGGGCGCCTTGTTCAGGAGTTTGTTAGACCATAATGCATTGCATATTCTCAGCATTGGAATCTCTCCTGGCTGCCATTTGATCTGAGTTTTCATTTGCACGGGACTTTCTCTTCCTCACTGCAGCCTTGGATCATTTGATTGCAATCTGGTTTTCTGTTGGCGGAGATTTCTTTTTACGAGGCATACTGCTGCCATATGCCGTAGGCAAAAATATGCTACAGAACTTAAGTGATCATTTCATTTAAGTATTGGATTAATATTAAGCATGCACTTTAAAGTTCAGCGACAATTCTTTGGCCGTCACTTAATTTAAAGAAAATTTTATATAATGTAGGTCCTTACTTTCCGTACAAACCTTTTTATTTTATGGGTATCTTTCCCTGGATTTTGCAAGTAATTTCAATTATTCACAAATTTATTTCCAAGACATGAATATTGTTAACGTACAAACAATTCGTCGAGAAAAAAAATCACGTAAAAATATCGCCGAAAACAATCGCAGTAATGTAAACTTGGGCATCCAAAATTACAAGATTCCCAGTCTGGATCCGGTCCGGGATGTTTTTAATTTGCTCACGGAGTCGCACTTAATAGAAAATATATGTTAGGATTTGTAATAAAGTTGACAAAGTGTGACAGACTGGCATTCGCATTTATTTATATATATTCAGTTTTTAAAAAAATATACTCTCCTCTAGTTAAGTGAGTATTTTGATACATTTCCTAAATGTTCATCATTTTTGCTGTAACGTTTTATTTGAAGTAATGTGTGAAATGAACATTTTTTTTTTAAATATTATTTTTATTTTCCCGAGATATTCTTTTGCAGTTGCTGTGAAGTTTTCAAATGATCTGCTTTTTTGTTATTGGCAAATCACTTCGTTTCTTATTTAGCGATTTCATGAAAGGGCTTCGTTAAGCATACACATGCGTGCGCGGACGCATATACAGATATCTATTTCAGGCATGAAAATGTTTG
>OZ038481.1:109096448-109111448 GCA_964036315.1 Acanthosepion esculentum
ACATAATTCAAATAAAAATATGCAATATTATTGGTATTAAATTGGCATCTCGGCTTCAGTTTCTTTCTTACCCCTTTAATGTATATTGCCTCTGATTTTTCTATAAAAACTTTCATGGTAATTGTTCTGAAATTTCCTTCCTGGTACCTAGACTTTATTAACCACAGTACTTGCTGTAAGATCACATTATCTTACTGTTGAAATGGCTAAGATCAACCGTAAGTTCTATGCTAACAGTTTCCTCTTTCACTTCTCACTTGTGGGACTCTCCTCTGTCCTTTTGATATTCAAAACTTTGAATGCAAGTCCAATCGTTATCTTCTGTCTGCTTAATTCCTGTTCTTTTATTGCCCCCTCTCCTTAATATTATTTTCTCGGCTTCTGTCACACTCAGTAAACACTTTCGTCCTAGTGGTTTTATTGCCTTACTTGGAGTGAAATCGAAAAAGATAAGTCCGTTATACTTTCACCAAGTAAAATCGCTTAAAAGCCATTTATTTATTATCACGGTCGTCCAGTATTTCTACGGCGATACAGAGCAATTTTTTTTTTCTTGTATTGTATTTGACTTTAGAAATTTGTATGAAGCATAGCCTGTGTCAGCAGTAGTTTCGCTTCAAACCCAAAATTCATACAAAACAAAACATGAATATAAAATATCTAGTCATATACTAAAAAATAGTCATATCTAAGCTTTACTATGGAATGTCATTCAAGACGCCAAACGCCTTCAAATATATTTAAACGGTCAGTTGCATACAACTAAATTCTCAGATCAATTATCAAAAAAGCTTCAAACGAGTGACGACTATATGTCTTAGCAAGGAAAAGCTGTTTCGAACTTCGTGATCTGGTAAAGCACAATCATCACCAAAGAAGAAGACAAACTAACAGCAGCCATGATTTGACTTTTCACAGAGGAAACAAAGAAAGGGATGTGATGTGTAAGTCGAAGAGAAAATACTGACATACTCAATGTTATGAATGAAACCTTCATCAATACTTGAAATATCAATAACGCTTTCTAGAATAGAGAAAATATATTACTAAAGAACTGTTTTAGCAGACAGATTTTAACATCTGTCTATATTTCTAACAAGAGGTTTTTTAACTCCTTACAATATTTACATTTTTCGGACTGTTGCCCTCATCCTTATTGTCATATTCACGACGTTTCGGACGTTCTTCTTCAGGTGACACACGTTGAAATTTCGAACCAAACTCCTTTTTTCGTCCATTGAGGTGGATTTTTCTTGTTGCACACGGCATGGCTTTTCCGAATATCTCAGTTTCATTTATTCAGTTATAGTCCACTGGATAAAAGCATTCGTTGGAGTAATCCAATGACTTCACAGAAAAAAGTGTTATGAGTTCAATACCTGGCCGCAGCAAAGGTGAATAACAACAACAACAACTTGGAGAGTTGGGTTAGCAAAGGCAAATAACTGAAAGGGAAGTATCCAAGAAAGACACAGGACGTGGGACTAGAGCAATCTACTCAGACGAACGAAATAAAGGCTTTTGTTCAAAATTTAAATGTACACCTCGCGAAGAATGCCGCGGAGTACAACGGTGAAAGCATCGTAAATATAACTGTAATGATGCGGACAACAGACCGAAAAATATAGTGTAAAGACAGATTTTAAGTATTCAACTGTTGGTTTGGTTCAATGAATGCAGTGGGTTTTTTTTTCCATAAGAAAATGGCTAATATTACCATGGCAATTCTTGTCGGCTTCGTAGGATTCAAAACGTGTCTTATGAGGAGTGAAAAAGATAGAAAAATAATATTGGCAAACAGCCAATGCATGTCATAATGAAAACCGCGTAAATTGCATTGATGTAGAGCGATTATGTGAGAACGAATTTTTCGACGTCATCTGCTTCGCATTCACAATGTTAGGAAAGAAATGTAACTAAATATTTTCTTGCTATCAATACTTAATAAACGGTTTCATATAGACTTTGGTTGTACAGCTATTCTTGACCAAATACAACTTCCAATTCAGAACCATCCTTAAGAGAGATTGGATCTGAGAATATTTAACATCAATTACATTTTGAACAAAAAATGTCACAGCATTTTGTAATACACATGACTTATTTATTTGTGGAGCCGAAAGAACAACTCTTCTGATAGCAATAACATATAAAGAATACTCTAAACTGGATCAATTGTTGGAATAAGTTTTCGATCAATTCTCCAAATAAATCTCTGATTAATATAACGTCATGATTCATTTTTCTCCCTTTAAGAACTGATTATCATAAACTATTCAAGATTACAGAATATCGTTATAGTTTCTACTCTTAATCATCTCATACATATTTAAATATGTATGTTCTAGTTGGTTTCTTTCTTTCTTCACAAAATAGGCTGGTCTATTTCTTTGATTTTCGTGATAACACTTTGTCAAATTTACACGGCCTCCTGTATATCCAATCAAATAAAACCCACGGTCAGTTCAAACCTCACTGAGGCTATCCAGTAATGTGACTATGATAAACTATACGGTTCATTGATCTGTTATCATTTCACTTCCCTGACATTTTGATGACGCTGCAAAGAGATTAATCGGACGTGCGTCAAGTCGACAAGGAAGCCAACGATAAGGAATCTATTGATTTTTTTTTCAGCAAGATGGACTTGGAATTCGTTCCCATTCCGTGGCAAAGGCACGTTCGCTGAGTGGGCAAAACAGATACAATTTACACAACTTAAATAGGGAACAGGCTCGTCTGAACTGAGAAGCTGAAATCGTAACAAAAGCAACAAGATAAACCCTTGGTTTTCATATCCATGAATTTATTTTATATACAAATTTTCAGTGTTTACATATATATGACGTTGAGACACCGGTCCTCGTCAAATGGCCGAAGGTGAGTAACGTTGAGCGTGGTCACTGGCTAGAGAGGTGACAACTGGGGAATATCAAATGTTGTAAGCTTTAAGGTGACGAATCAGAAATCTGAGAGAACTAATTCGAATTCCAGTCTAGTTTGTTACATTTAATTACGCGCAAATACACTTGAGACAGACATGAATCCAACTCATTGGTTCCTCTTTCTTTATTATATACTGTGAGTTTTTAATTCACTTGAGTCTCTTTCCCTACTACGAGTCCTCCTAATTACACTTTGTTTCTTACTTAGTATAGAATTTTCATTATTCTTCATATTTTTCATATGACATTTGTTATTTCCTAGCTATTTTCAGCTTCCATAGTTATAACCAGATCTTCTTTTTTACATCTTTCTTCAACATCCGTGAAGAACTTGTCCAGGAATTCACATCATGTCGGAAATCAGATATTACGCATCGATTTTTGTTTATAATAGTACTTTATTATATCACAATATTTTGTCTATTATTTGAAACGTATATCCAGCTTGGAAGCAAACAAGACGTGCTGAATTGACATGTAATATCACTCTTCTTATTGGCATGAACAAATTCCTCATGGATGAAGAGGAAATTTGAGACAACTGACATGTGGTTCTACAAAATAATGCTGATAATGACGTGGATGAACATGTGAGAAATGGTAAGTTTTATGGGATATAAACTCTTAGCATCAGGAAGAGTCATTTGAAACTCCTGGAACACATAACGAGGAAAGGGAGATTGGAGAAATTTCATTCACGGGCCATATTGAAGGCAATATAGTCAGAAATGTTCTGAAAGTAACCAACTTAATTGAATTGGACTAAAGAAACAGTAAATAGACAAGTATTGCTTAGCTGTACAAAGGGAAGGTGTTCCTTGTACCACGGTGATGGCCCAAGTTAGAACCAATGAAGAATAACTCGAACACGGGTATGGAATAACACGGGTATGGAATAACACGGGTATGGAATAACACGGGTATGGAATAACACGGGTATGGAATAACACGGGTATGGAATAACACGGGTATGGAATAACACGGGTATGGAATAACACATATATTACAAACAGGAATATGTACAAATAAGTAGAAGTATTAGTAATGAATATCAGATTTGTTTAGAGAGAACTATGTTGTCTCGACAAGAATCACTATTCCAATGTCTTACAGTAATTGTCTGACTCGACTCTGAACTGACTCTCACTGCTGCTCCCTCTTGAGGCGCAGTATTTATGATGTCCGGAATGGTCCATTATTATTATGGGTAAGTTCCCATAACAGCCCCCTTCCGAAGCTTTTGCGTAGCAGGGGGTTTTAATATCTTTTTTTCTTTGGATATATTTCCAAAAGTTCAGTGAACTTTTTTTTCTGGACGATCTTCTTGGTTCTGGCATTTTTTGCGGTCTTTTTATATCAAATGTATCGAAAATCGTATCCATTCCCTCTTCCTGATGTGGACGGTTAGCATGCTGTAACAGTCTCTTCCTTATTTGGTTTACGTGTCTTCTGTGTGAGAATTTTTGTCCCTGTACTATGTAAACCATATTGCCGATTCTTTTCTCAATTCTCCCTTGCTCCCAGTCAAATGTATTATTTTTATATTCTTTAAAAAAAACTTTTTCTCCTGGGAGAAATTTTCTTTTTGGTGCTTAGGACTCTGTTACTTGTTTCGTTTGACTTGGTAGCAATTTATGAAATGCTGATCTGATTTTTCTAGCAAACATCACTTCTGCGGGTGATAATGTTGATGGTGTAGCATTATTTGGCGTAATTCGATATACCTGAAGAAATTGCTGTAATACTTTTTCCGTAGGCACATCATAGGCTTTCCGCAACGCTCTTTTGAATGTATCAACAAATCTCTCCGCTTGCCCATTCGATCTTGGGTGATAAGGCGGGGATTTTATGTTTGACTTGATAAATTTCGCAAAACTCTTGGAAGTCTGCTGACGTGAATTGCGTTCCATTATCTGTGACTAGGCAATCCACTACACCAAACCGAGCGAATAGCTCGTGGAGGCAATTTCCGGTCGTTTTCGAAGTAGGATTTTTGCAACGAAACACCTCCGGACATTTGCTATAGCTATCCACTATGATTAAATAGTAGAAACCCGAAATTGGTCCTGCATAATCTGCGTGTATTCTTGACCACGGTCGATCAGTCTCTGGCCATGGCTTATGTATGATTGGCGGTGATTTGACTGCTAAGTTACAACCCTTGCACATTTCCACCATCTGAGTAATATCCTGGTACATGGTCATCCAATATACATAGTTTCGCATTAGCGACTTCATACATTTTTTGCCAGGATGCCCCCTCTGGAAATCCTTTAAGATTCGCTTTTGTAATGTTTTGGGAATTACAACCCTTTCGTTGTAAAGTAGCACATTATCGCATAGAGAAAAGCAGTCCGATATTTGCCCATTTCTTTCTGCTATTTTTGATTTTGTTTCATTTATGAATTCGTCATTTTTGGCTTCATTTTTTATGTCTTGTAGTGTGACTGGGAGGTTTTTAACTGTACAACATAGTACTGTCCTGATATCTTCTTCATTTCTTAAGGCTGCGATTACCGTATCTTCCAATGGTTCTGTCTTTGTTGGTATAAGTCTCGACAGACCATCCGCATGCCCGATCTTTTTCGTTGGTAAATATTCCAATCTGAAATTGGAGTTCAGCAGAATCGTTCCCCATCTAAGTAATCTATTTGCGGTGTAAACCGGTAGAACTTTTTTCGAACCAAAAATTGTTATTAACGGTTTGTGATCCGTCTGCAGAGTAAAATGCCTACCACAGATGTACCTATGGAACCTTGTGACTGCGAAGATAATTCCAGAGCTTCTTTATCTATTTGTGAATAATTTTTCTCCACTGGTAGTTTAGTTAGAGAAGCATGTGCGATGAGTTTTATTGTCCCATCTGGCATTTTATGTAATATACACGCGCCGGCTCCGTAGGCGCTCGCGTCACTTGCTACAATAATTTCTAGTTTAGGATCGTAGTGTGCCAAAAATAAATCTGAATTTAACGTTTTAATTATTTTGTCAATTGTTTTCTGGCATTCGTCTGTGAACTGTCAAACTCTTTCTTTCTTTAGCTGTTCGTTCAGTGGTGCGAGAAGTTTGTGCATGTGAAGTATTAATTCCTGGTAGTAACTCACTAAGCCTACAAAACTTTGTAGTTCTGTTATGTTCTTAGGGACTGGCATTTTTTTTATTGGTGTTGACCTTTCAGGGTCTGGACGTTTACATTCTTGATCAGGGTATTTAATTTCCTTGATTAAAAAATCGCACTTATTTTCTTTTCTTTGAATCCATAGCTTTGTATTCTCTTAAACACCTCTTGTACATGTTCCCAGTGTTGTTCAACGCTTTCGCTATTAATCAATACGTCATCCAGGTATGCAATCGTGTACTCTCGTCCGGAAAGCATCGTATCCATTGTCTGTTGTAATATAGTCGGCGCGACCTTAATTCCAAATGGTAGTCTTTGGTATTTGTACAATCCTTTGTGTGTGTTTATGCACATTAGATTTGAACTTCCTCATCGACTGGAATTTGCAGGTACGCTTCACTTAATTCAATTTTTGAAAAATATTTTCCGCCGTTTAATTTAGTGAATACTTCTTCTGGACCGGGTAGAGGATAGTGGTAGTCCTTTATTGCTGCGTTCAAACCTGTAGAAAATCAACGCAAACTCGAATTTCTCCTGATTTTTCTTGATGTAGACCGTCGGTGCGGCCCATTTACTGTATTCTACTTTTGTCAATATGCCAGTGTTTTCAAGTCTAGCCAATTCTTGATCAATTTTTTCTATTGATGCAAACGGTACGCTCATTTTTTGTTTTGGGAGATAGGTTGAACGTTTTCTTTTATTTCAATATTAGCTGCCATTTACTTACATCTTCCGAGACCTGCTGAAAATACTTTGGGGAAACACGTTTTTTAGTTTATCTTTTAATTTGTCTGCCTCGGTTGATGAACTATTTATATTTTGGCAGTACGTACTTATAGGTAAATCCCACAGTTCGATTTTTTGCATACAGTCCGTTCCGAATAGGTTTTCGGTATTTCTTAAGACGTACATTTTTAGTTTTTTCATCATCCCATTAAATGTTACATTTGTAATTACTTCACTCTCAAATTTTATCTTTCTACCCGTAACTGATCTATCAATTTTATAGGGTTTTAACATGGCAGGTTTGTTCAGTTTTCTCCATGTTTGTAGGTTTATAATAGTTATGTCTGAGCCAGAATCCAGCTGTAGCCTGACTTTTCTGTTTTGCATTTCAACTTGTACCTATTTTCTTATGTTAGTCTCATCTGCTTGGTCAATCATCGTAATTCTTATTCTTCTTTTGCTTTCTTTTCTATTCCAACAATGAGAACTTTTATGAACTATTTGTTTACATGATAGACAAGTTTTAAAACTATATGTACATTCTTTAAACCAATGCCAAGTCCCACAGCGATAGCATGGACTGGATGGTAGTTTTTTCCAGTATTGATTATTAGAGTTAGAAAATTTTGTTTTACCTGTACTTGAGGGGGGGAATTGGTTTAGTTTGTTTGTGAGGAGGGAAAGTTTGTTTGTCTTCATACTTTATGTATGTGCGCGGTGCCAGATTCTATGTCTTTTTGGTCTTTCTTCACATTGATGCATCTCTGGGAGTCTTCCGCCAGTTTTTGAAATGTCAAATCTTGTTCACTCTCCAATTTAGTAAGGATTCTGCGTCTCATTTCCGCGTCATTGGTTGAAACCAGATCTTGGACGTAAATTAAGCATTTGAAATTGTCCGCGCTGAGTTCCGATAATTTGATGCCGTCACAATATTTGTTGACAATGGACGCGAAAGTTATGTAATCTTCGCTGACTTTTTTTGTTACGTTCATGCATTTCCATCTTTTGTGGAATACTGATGTATTATGGCTGAAATGTTCTGTTATTAATTTTATGACTTCTTAGAAAGTTAACTCACTTGTTTTTCTGGGAAGGATATAATCTACGAATTTTGTATATTCGCATGAGCCTAATTTTCTTAGTAATAGACGTACTTTACGTGCGTCTGACCAATCTTTGCAGTCAAATTCATACAAATCTTCGTACCTTCGGAAGTAGATTGCAAAAGATTTATCTTTGTCGGGTCCGTACTTGAAATCTTCGATAGTACTCCAAATAGTGTCTTGTGAGAGAACTGTTTCGTTCTCGTAATGTTGCTCTTTATTTGACATTACACGTAGCAATACTTCCTGTAATTCAAGATGTTTCTGTTCGTACTTTTGCTGCTGTTCACAATGGTTGATTTAAAATCTTCCATGTTGACGTAATTTTCTGTAGATATTTTACTTTAGTGTAACCTAATATTCTGAAACCTGTGTATTCAAAAAAAAATCCTTTGTTCCCTGTGAAATTGATATCAAAAAAGAAAATTCTTTTTTTTGTGTTCGCGTAGTACTTGTTTTTTTGTTTTTTTTTAAATCTGGCGTAGAACTTGTTTTTTTAGAGTTTACTCGTCGAACACTTATGTGCGACGGATAGCAAAAAAGGTATGTCCGCGTAGTGAGTTTGTTTTTCTTTTGGGGATTTCCAGGTCGCCACGTTTTATGCAAAACAAAGTATGTCCTCCGCGTAGAGAGTTCGTTTTCCTTTAGGGGTTTCCTCGTCGCCACTTGTTATGGTCCAAGTTCCTTGTACCACGGTGATGGTCCAAGGTAGAACCAATGAAGAAAAACTCGAACACAGGTATGGTATAACTCAGATATATTACAAACAGAAATATGTACAAATAATTAGAAGTATTAGTAATGAATATCAGATTTGGTTGAGAGAACGATGTTGTCTCGACAAGTATCACTATTCCAATACCTTACTGTAATCGTCTGACTCGATTCTTTCTCTGACTGACTCTGACTCTCACTGCTGCTCCCTCTTGAGGCGCAGTATTTATGATGTCCGGAATAGTCCATTATAAATATGGGTAAGTTCCCATAACAGAAGGAAATTGTGGAGAGATATTATCGCGCAGGTTCTGAAGTGACATGACAAGTAAGTTATTCCTTTTATAGTTGCCTATTCACCGTTAATTTCTGCATTCTGTCATAATGGCATGTCTTTGCTTTTCCGCAAACGCTATTTTCATCAGTGAATTATATTTTTAAAATATTGTTATCCTGAATCCACCAACGATATTCTGTGTTACTTGTTCTAGTCATCCAATAAGGCCTTTAGAAATACATCAGTTAGAAGGGAGACACCACATGGTGGATATTGTTTTCCACACTTGTCTCTCTCAATTCCTAATTAAATATGAACACATTGATATCGTATATTTTGTAAACTATAATTAATGGTGTTGTGAATTTTTCAAATACATCCGTCCTCTCTGCCTCACGACATATACACACATACACTAATATATATATATATATAGAGAGAGAGATTAACTATATGTACATTATTGTTTCCTCATCAATAATTATCCAATCTTTTTCTTTTATTTTTTTAGTTTTGCGGCGTTCTAGACGTTTTAACAAACTACATCCCGAACTGTAAAGTCCTTGCGCCTACTGTAGCATTGCTCTACTCTTCGCAAATATACAGCCAACATTATGCAATAATTTCTTATAAATAAAGGAAAACTTTTATTGTCTTTGCTTGTACAGTATTTTGATGGCGGCAATAGATTTGTTATCCGTTAAAAAAGAAACCTAGTTGAGATAAATGTTTAATATAAAACAGCATTTGATACAACTGTGATTTGTGATGAAATATAGACGAGACATGCCCAGTTAGATGGATGTCTAAATGTTAAAATTTATTCAAATCTTAGTAAAATATGAATATTTCGTATTTCCTTCTTTTTAAACCTAAAAAAGTTAATCTAATGCAAATACAGTTTATATAGACGGAATTGAAGAAAAGTAAAAAGAAAAAATTAATTCGATAAGATTAATCATAATAAGCTACATGCTTATCTTAAATCTGCTGCTGTCGTAGTATGAATAGATATGAGGCTTTGAAAATTACAGATATGACTTCAATGAAAAACATATTTATATATAATTCCAAGATATTCGAACTCATACTCAAATTCTGCGAAAAATAAATTTATCATTTCCAATCTTTCTTCAATTGCAATACTTAGAAGTAATGCTGAAGGCTAAAGACTTATTTTCATCTTAGGCATGTGATATTCATTTAATTTTTGCTGTTATTGAACGTCTTCTAGTTATATAATTTCTCTCATTTCTTAGTTTTTCTATCGTTCAGAATCCCCTGTCCACAAAATTTGAAAAAATATAATCCTCGCTAAGACTCCATTTGCTCCCAGTTGTTACCTGAACAAGCTGTTGTTTACATCTGAATGTTTCGATATGTCTGAATGAGTTTAGCGTCATGATTGACATCCATGAGAAAGTCTCCATCTGCTGAGGGTTATCGATGGAAAGATGAATATTAGGTTTTCAAAACAATCGGATTAGATCGGTTTGCCTATCGTCTGTTTCATACTGCTCCACGGTCTTTTAAACAGGAGTAAGGTTTTCCTGTTTAGAACTGAGTTTCCTTTCTAGAGTCTACTTTAAGTCTTGAATTCTAACTTCTCCATCTAAACCATGTTTTCTCCTTAATAGAAGATATGACCCTCTCCAGTCTGGCTCATACTCCTCTCTGGTCTTTTGAACAGGTGTAGAAGTTTATCTCTCTCACCCCCTTTTACATTGGGTTTCCGATTCTCTCAAAAGACTTCATTAACTTTCACCCCCAGTAGCTCCCGTTCGTCGTAGTGGCATTATAGTATTGCTTGTGGTAAATTGATTAAAAAAAGCCAAACTCTTTTGAATCATATGGTGCTGTTTTTCCTAAGTGACATGTCTTCACCCACCTTCTCATGGAAACTTGTCTTTTATTTTTCGTTAGATGCGAAAGATGTCCAGTATGTTTGCTTCTAAATGAGTAAAAAAAAAAAATGATGGGTTTTATTTTTATAGTTAAATGTTCTAATACTTGTAGTTGTTTTTACTACTTAGGAACGAAAATAAGAAAAATTACCAAACTCCACAAGCCGTAAATGACCACGTGAGATATTCTATATATACAGACCAAATTTTATTAACACGCAAAAAATGATTGGATAAATCCTCATTGAAACTGCTGAGAGGACCTTGGGCAATTTATGTAAAAGTTCCGTTCACACACTAAGAATTCTCCTTAACCGATTACAACATAAATACAATCTTAACCTCAGGATATTTGTTTTTCTTTCAACCAATGAACATAGAAAAATTACTGCGGCACAAGTACACCCAATTTATCCAAATAAGAATGAAGGATATTGTATTTTTCTCAGATATTTGGTTGTTCATGTAAGAGATCAGATCGTAAAATGGAAACCTTACTGAAGACACAAACAAGTTTAAATTGTTTACTTTCCTTCAATCGATAAATTGTATAAAATCACAGGATATAGGTAAAAAAAACTTCGTGACGTTTTACATTACAAATAAAATCACGATATATGTTGTTCAAATAATGAAATTATGGAGTTGAAAATTCAAGGAATCACGACCTCATTATACAGAAAATACATTTACGTACTTGCACGGGAAGCCCGCTGAATTCATCGAACTAGCAACGTTCAAGCAACTGAAGTTCATTGTGGTGCCGATCGATCATTGTTTTGTGAGGGAAATATTCAGTCGCTCTTGCTTTAGGTTCTTTAATTACTTTTTAAAATTCTTTTCTCCTTTTTATTTGTTTTTGCATTTGACGGTGATGCATTAACTTAACGGCGTCGTGTTTGTCTTGTGGTTCATACTATTCGATGATAAATCGTAAACAGTCGATAATTTCGTTAATGTGGATTACAGGAGGTATCTGACTCATTCTCTGTAACGGCGCCCGCATTTCCTCGATGTTCTTCCTGATTTTATTGATTATCTGATCATTGCTGAATGACCCTTTTCCGATGTCAATGTCACATTGATTTCAGATTTTACGTTTCCACATCCCAGCTGTCAACAGTTCTCAGTGTAGACACTTTGATCTATACGAGTCTTTGTCGTGCTATAGCTCCAATAACCACTACGGGATTCTGCATACAAGTCCCTGACAACGGTAGATCGCTTGGTGTTTCAAAAATCAGTGATTCTGACCAAACAATGTTTCAGTATAAATGAACTGGTAATATACGATATTATTTTATCGGCACTGAGCTTTTATATCGCGCCACGCAACACATTATGGCGATACATTTCTTTGATTGTTGCGATGAGACCTCGATCGACATGCTCTATACACGGGTGCAGACGAAAAGCATATTCCACCAGTCTGGATATTCTATGTGATCATATATTTTGAAAGAGTAATATAGATTTTTGATTCAACACTTTCTAAATCTGATCGGAATTTTTTTGGATAGAAAAAACAAACTGTCTTTGCGATGACAAGTCTTCTTCAAACCTCAATACTGGCGCTACAGACCTACAAATTGTAACAAATGACAAAACACATTGCTTGTAAAATTTCAACAAGAGCAGCCACAACTAAAATGGTTAGGTGTGTCTCGAAGAGAAACTAACTACATAATCATGATGATCACGTTTCATATGCTATCAGGATAACTGCTCCAGGAAAAGTGCACCCTAGACAATTGTTCCCAGAGGAAAACTGACCTCCGGTCAATTGCATTCTTTAAGAGAAAATTAGGAGAACACAACTTTGGTGAAGATTAAATATTATTAAAATGAAACGCAAACTGCCAATACTTTCTGATTGACATAGACAAAGCCATCACAAATAAGCTTTCTTTTTTCACGTTCACTTTGGACGAAATCCATGATGGGGTGATATAAAGATTGCTTATGTATATAAAGACTTGTATTTTCATTGTAATCAGTTCAAACAATGAATTCAGACTGGTCGTTTTGTGTTGATACTCCAAAAACATACCATTTTGACAGGTCCGGTCAGGATAATCCCATAAACTTCAACGTGGCTTTTTAGAAATATATTTTTGTCATTGAAGTAAAAGTAAAACTTTTAAATAATTTGCATTTCCATTGTCTTAGTGAAGTTGTCTTATGGGGAAATTTTCAGAAGGAAATTGTCCAGGGAGCATTTATCCTATAACCATTACACATTACTTCAAGATAAAGCTTAAGAAGGAATCGCACACAAATACTTGAAAGATCAATAACAGTTACAGAATTAAAGAAACTTCTTTTTCTCTAGCACTGATTCAATATAAACATGTTATAATTCTTAACCGACGGTAGAAATGATTATTCAGTCAATGAATGTCGAATGATTCTTTTTTATGGAAATGGCTGTGTGGTTTAATATTGAGACAGATTAGCAGCAATACTAGTGGCGTTTGTCCATAAAAATTTAAAACTACATATACAATTCTGTACTTTATATACATATGTATTTTACGCCGTATATAAATGTTTTATTTAGCAAAATATTTCCAACTTACTGAACTTCGTCTAATAATTCAAGATCATTATTCTTTTCAAGGCTGTTGAATTATGGGATCTTTATGTTTATACGTCGCTATCGCCCAGGGGCTTTTTTTAGGAAGGTAGTGTTGCTTAAGACTATGACAAACGTGTATAACTCTATTTGACGGGATTCATATTACACCTCATGTGTTTGCGTTAATTCATTCCGGAAAAGATTTAGCATTTTCATATATTACTTTACGAAAAACTGCTATTTATTTTCAGCGTTGATGAGAAGAAAAAAAACAAATAACAATTTTTACTCGGTTAGATTAGGCAATCAATGGTCCAACGGCCATTCAGGGTAAAGAGTTACCGAAATATCTGTGGTAAGTGCACGGAAAAGACGAATGTGAACGATAACGTTTTGAGAATATGTTTGATAGATATAAGTTGAGCCTGTATTTGAAGAAACATCATCACTGAAGCATCCTCTCGGAACTGTTCCACAAAATAAGAGTTCTGAGGAAGAAGCTATCTGATTGGAACTTAATCCTTTGCAAAGAGACACGATATTTAAAAAAAATGTCTGCTTGCTAATAAAATAATTTTAAAGTAATGCTTAAATAGTAAAATAAAGTGAACCAGGTTGCAGATCATAGGCTACATTGCTGTTTATAGTTATTCCTACATAATTAAGAGATTTCGATTCATCTTCAAGACTTTAGATAGTGAAAGCTTTCAGGAAAATCAGAAATAACGAAATTTCTTTTAACAATGTTCTATCAGAATAACAGGAGATTAATAGATGTGATTAAGTTCTTTTTTTATTATTACATTTGTATCCTTTGCCGTATATATGTTAATCTTCAAGTATTGAATTAATGTAGATACTATGAACAAACACACGATAAACAAATTTGTGCCTGAACAATTTTAGGTGTGTGTCTGAATGTTTCTGTCTTCGATGAGATCGCTAGACAGAAGTGTAACCGCAAGTTCTATTCTAATGGTCTCTTCCCTAACCTTAATCGATTCTGGAAGTATCTTTCAATTTCTTTGTCCCCTGTCAACTACGAAAAATTTAATTGCATCATTAATCGTCATATTATATCGGCTTGAATCCTGTTCTTTTGAACGTCAATCGTCATATTCTGTTCTCCTTTCAATTCAGTTTCCTTCGCTATAGTCTTTCCTCTTAAATAACGGTCTGAACCTTAGTGAATTTCTCCCCTTCTTTGGGTTGAAATGATTAAAGTAAGATAGCTCTAAAGAAAATTGAAAATATGTACAAAATAGCCCAATTGTATTTTCCCGCCATGGAAAAGGCTGATTTCTGCGCACGAATATCGTTCTTCATCCCTGGGGATTACATATTGCGTAGGTTTCGGGTCGATAATTGATTTCTCGTGGCAGCTATTCGCCCACCTTTCAGCTTAACTCCTAAACAAATGCGAGCGGGCATAATTTAGCGGTCCGAGGGGAAATGATTTTTAAAAAAATCGCAGGTATCTTAATTTATCAAAGAGTCATAGCATATACGTGGAAAAGTGAACAGTTCTTGAATTAAAACACACCAACGAATTGCTTATTGCAGCGATAGCATTTGATTTTCATGAAATGAGCAAGGAGATTGAAGAATGACACTTTAATTGGTCAAGACAGCGGT
>OZ038481.1:109116448-109133948 GCA_964036315.1 Acanthosepion esculentum
ATTACAAAAGACCGTAAGTATCAGAAAAGAATATTGGATTTCTATGTGATATCCGTCCTCTTATGTTGCTTTGAATGCTAGACAGTATCCCAACGGATTCGTAAAAAAAACTGGAAGAGACATAAATTTGTTTCTATATAAGGTTACTGAGAATGCCTTGGCTGGAGCGAGTAAACAACAAGGAAGACTTGAAGAAAACAACAAAAAGAACACTTAAAATCATAAAGAGGCAGCTGAAGTTCCTTGGACGCATAATACGGAAGAAGGTATTGGAAAACTTAACACTCACTTGGCTTCCTGAGCTCGTGTGATAGGGAAAGGCAGCCAGCTCTCTACATGAAAAGCTTGCGTGAATTGATGCCGGAATAAGGAAATATAGATTTAGCACATGAATAAAAATTGTTCATGTCTATAAGAAATAGAATATTTCGGTGAGCATATGATAGATCATCTGCTGAACTGACACGGCATACTGAAGTTGTACATAGGATCTACAGTAGACTACGTCTATCTAATATTTGAACTGTTATATTACTTATATTTTTTCTTGCTCTTTAGTATTCTTAATAGTACTGTTAATAATATCACAGATTTCAGTTTAATGTTCACGTCTCTTCAACATTTCTGTCAAAGTTGATTTGGTTTTCACTTTTTTTCTCTTTTACTCTCACCTCACGTGAAAAAGCGAAATGAGTCTGACACTTCTCCCACACCGACTTTATTTATGTTAAATAATACTTGAGTTCTAATAGCAATATATATATATCACCTGAACACTTCCAACAGCAGGAACGTAACAAATATGTAACACATGTTATTCATACAGAAAATAATTGTAAAATCAATGTTTACTTTACACGCTCCAAAAACTGAAAAAAAGATCTGTATTTGGATAAAAACTCACCTGTAGTAAAAAAAAAACAACATTTAGCGGTCATGAGATCTAATTTCTGGAGAAATGTTTATATATATATATATATATATATATATATATATATATATATATATATATATATAGGAAAGTTAATAAATCCGTTGATATATAAATCAAGTGGATCCAAGTAATATCAAATAATAAAACTGATCCACAGAAAGAGCTCAACGTATTAATAAATAGTGCAAAATAAAGCCCAAGATTACCTCATATGAGGAATAGACCTATTTAAACCCACGAAAACTTCGGCAGTCTTATTCAAGTATATATGCAGGGGTTGAATAAGACTGACGAAGTTTTCTTCAGTTGAAATAGTTATATTCTCCATATGAGGTAATTTGGGATTTTTTTGTGTACTACTATATATAAAAAGCCGGTTAGAAAAATGTAATGTAAAATTCAACTGTCTCGCTTTAGACAGGCTAGCCTCCCCACCCTCCATAACAATTAAGTTACATATTTGCTTTCCCTCTTTACTGCATATATCTACAATACACTTCAATTCCCGTTCCTTTCCATTTTCCTTTTTTTATTATTCAACATTATTTTACTTTTCCTTTCCATTATATTCAGTGTCCTGCCTTTCAATCATGGGCCTGTTGTTTTTTGAAAGATGACTATGTAGCGTTCTTTGTGTTTTTTGTTTTTTATTTAAATAAATTAAAGCTTTAAAGAGGTCATTTTAAAAATATCGCCCGAAAAGACTGTCAGGCCGAAACCATGCTGGCGTATTTTGATTGATCTCCTGATTTTAAACTTATATATATATATATATATATATATATATATATATATATTACTAATAATTGTCGGATCAATGAATTGTTAATGTGTCATATATGGAAACAGCGAATATCACCATTGCGAAAGTTAAATGTTAATTGCATTCTACCAGAAATGTTTTCATTTACTATGATCTATTACTTTGTTTTGTGCAAATATCTAAATTGTTGTAGCTCTCGAAGTCTCAGCTTCGTCTCTGTCATACGAATTTCTGTACTGATATTCTGATTCCGTTATTTATAAGATAGTATACAATCTTTCTCACATCATCTCTATTTCTCCCTAAAATAATTTCTGTTTCCCGTATATTGTCATTATCTTGATTGTTTATTTCAATAATTATCTTCATATTCTCTTCACCAGATACTGTAATGCATACGTCTTTTCTGTATAATAACGTGGACTAATATCAAGGTATAGCTTTATGTAGATTAATGGTAGCTAGCGCTACCGAATCTTATATTAGATGTACTGATATCTGGTGAGTCAGTGTGAACACCAAATAGTCAGTGATTCACGGCACTTCATGGTCTAAATTCAAACGATTGCCATATTCACAGTTGATTTTTTTCTCTTCAACTATTCAACTTATAATCTATTTTTCCCCAGTTAACCACAGATTGGAGTTCCTTTCTTACATAATATTGTTATTCATATTAATACCTTTGATGCCTGTTGTATACTCATTTAAGGTTAGGTATTGTGCCAGGACCTTTTCCACGAACCGCATTTGTAAAAATAAAAACTAACATCATACACATTTTACAGAAATCTCTTCGTAATTTGTGAGCTTTATTTGTGAGAGCATTTTTAGTATTTCTTAGAGACTTGGCTCCCAGGAATCCATTCAACGAGTCTATTGGAATATTTTGCCAATCAATCCGATGGCTCCAAACACAACTGGAATTATGTCTTCATTTGCGATATTTTTGCGATTTCAATTTGTAGGTACTTGTAATTAGATAGTGTTTTTTATTTATTTTTTTTAAGATCTTCAAAGATACATTACAATCAGCAGTTGCACGGTGTCTGGTCGATAATTCTGGATTCTTATGTGTGTATTGTAAAGTCCATATAATTGTTACAGATCTAAATCTGCAACCGGGTCTGTTCATGATCATGCTAGTTTCTTTCAGTCTCCTTCCAGTAGAAGTTGAATATTTTCCAGTACAGATATTGGCTCACTCTATCATGCCAAGTTTTATATTCATTCGGTGCTAGCACACTTCAACATCATACATAGTGGATTTCTGGATGATATTATTATTATTATTCAGTAAGAGAACGATAATATCTAGTATGCACATCATGGCACCTAGTTAAGTGAGGCTTAACTTGTATAGTATTTAAATTAATTTGACTTTGACATTACTTTCCTCAGTAGATAAGCCATTACAGATTGTATTTCTTGTAAACAGGTGCTGTCTGGTATCTTGTCATATTATGGTTTACAACTTGTCTATCGTAGCTATGGTACCAGTGATTATACGTATGAAGGTAGTTACAATGCGTGACTTTTTCTGTTACAGCTTAATCGTATTTACTTGTCATACTTGATGGCACTAACATATCTATGAAAAATAAATTCTTTTAGCATTCACTTTAATTATTATTATTATTATTATTATTCCTATTCTTATCTGGTGAGTAGTACCGAAAAATAAGATTTTCAACATAATTCTCAGTATGCAAGCATACTCGAGCAACACCGTGGTCGGAAGAGTCTCTATTCGCCATTCACTTCTAACCCTTCCATTCTCAATCACTGATGTCTGGCACGTTTTCTAAGGCTCTGATGATTATCAGCAGGCTCATAGGAATCCTGCTTCAGTTTTCCCAATTTGTTTGTTTTTATTTTTTATGGTCCCTATATGTACGTATGTATGTACGTGTGTTTTCTTTTAAGTGAGCTAATCATTTTTTCTCTTGTGTACAACTGTCAGATAAAATTTACTTATTTTTATCTTATTTTCTTCATTAATTTAGACATATTCTGATTTGTACTGACAGTATTTCTCTAACTGATATGAAGCTTAATTGTGTACAAATTGTCACGGTTTTTTAAAATATTTTTTTTTAAATATCTGCTACTTTGATTTAACCCGTAGTTTTCCATTTCATCTTTCTTCACAAAGATTTTCCCCTGGTTTTAATTGGTGTAATCGTTTTAATCTATAAAATATCTTGATAGCGCATTCTTGCTTGGGGAAGTTTTTAGTTATATTTTTAATCAAGTGAGTTAATTTATTACGAAGGAAAATAAAGAGAAACTGATGTTTATATCGACTATCACCGTGTTGTAGACTTAAACCATATACATTTTAAAGACAAAAAAATAGTGAACGTCTGTTATGAAAGTTAACTGCCTACAATTAAAAAAAAAAAACAATATTTTCTTCAGCACAGGCAACACATATTTGCAGCATCGTTCATCAATCTGTAATTGCTAAAATTTACGGTGCAGAATAATGACCTATCATTTCTATGCGATTAATGCACCATTTAAAAATTGTTTCAATTAAAATAGTACATGCATCTTTATTGGAAGCAAGCTAAGAACGAAATTGTGGAGCCGTGAAACGGGAACATTTCGCGACAACCTAAGAAAAGAATGAGCTGTATAATAACAATCCTCTTTTAAACCAGGACAATTTCTTCACAGAAGAATGGAACATTTGAGGATGATGCCGATAATTCCTTGCATGGAAGAAATGTTCTAAGAAAATTGGATGGAATAATACACTTGCCCTTAGAAACAGAAACGAATATCTGGGTCAAATAATGAGGAAAGTGGGCTTGACGAATTCGATACACATAGAACATATTAAGAGGAACAAGAAAAGATCGACTAACATTTCTAACGAGCATTGTGCAAATAGATGGCGGAATAAAAACTAGGGGCGACATTAAGTCGACAGACATTACTTAGAGCTATGACGGATAGAAACTTTTTAGAGTACTCAAAAGCGGATTTGCGTGCACAAGTCCCCATAAATCAAACAAAGATATATAATTATATATATATATATATATATATATGCGAGAGTTAAAAATCAAATGCAGATCAAATATGAATCGGAAACCGACAGGATGTTAAAAGAACAAATAGCAGACGTATATCAAACTAGCAAGTTTCGGTTTTGTTAAAGCTTCATCAGAGATTGAGAGGAAACAGGCAAAAAGACAGAAACCGTGGTATTTTCAATTATGTTTGGGTCAGTACTCTTTGGTCAGACACGTGTCACGTGTATTAAAACCGCAGATAATTCTATGTGCATGTAGGTTTGTGAAGATTTTTGTATGTCTATGTTGGCATCGGATGCAAATGTCTATTTGCAATTGAGAATGAGGGTCTTTCAAATGGACGTTCTGTCTTCAGCTTTGTGCGTTCAATCCACGCAGCTGGTTTTAATTTATATTCTTTTTATTCCATAGATATGTTACATCCTTTCAGAGCTTTAATAAAAGTGCCACATGCTAGATTGATATAATTTTCCTAATTATCCTTTATTCCGTCCCTACACGCAAAACACCAATCTTTCACTAGGTGGAATGCCACTAGTGTTTGCTGCTGGCGGCCCGCTATCAGACCGCTGGCATGTTTGTATCGACAATGTTACCACTGTCGGACCGCTAGAGGCCAAAGAGTAGCTGTCACCAGAGGGCCGCTGTAGGAGATATATCGAAAAAAAATCTCGTTAGTTCTCCAAAATAATCATGCGAAATAACTTATCCTTATTTTATCTATAACATCTCTAGCTACTACTGTCGAATAATTTACATATTTATAGGTTCATATGTAAAACCTTTCTAATGTTAATGACTTTAAATTTATCCGTCATTTTATTGTATAGTAATACTAATCTTTAAAAATTACTTCAAGAACATTACTTCAAATCTCTTATTTAATATCTCAAGGCCAATTTTTCCGTCTTTCTTTTATCCATACAGGAGATTATGAAAAGGACGATCATCTAAAATGAGTTATCATCAAATTCTTAAACGGCAATTCTCTCTTAAATCTAGTTAATATCGTACATCAGCCAATCCCCAGTATTTTAAGATGTCATCTATGCAATTATTGCAACATAATATAAAATCTGTGTATACTATTGAGGTTTCACGTTTCTTATTCTATTGTAGTTTATATATTTTTCAAGAACGAATAGTAATCATTTTAATCAATTTGATAGAAAACTTTTGCCGACCTCATTCTCGGTTATTTTATTATAGATATAGGAGTGATCGTTTTATGAGTAAAACGTTTGCTATTCCTTACTAAATTAATTGATTTTTAAATTTTACCCGCAAATCAAAAGTAATTAGAAGGATGCTGTTATAAGTCGATTTTATGAACTTTGAGGATAAGAAGATTAATTCCTGCATTTACATTAATGGCGAGTGATAGATCATCTTATGTAGTGTGATGGTGTAAAAAGTCCATGCAAAAAAATTAGGCCACCAGTCAAAACCTCGCCTCTTGTCTTCTTTATGAATTTAATATGTAGTTTATATTTGGCGAAAAGTACTTTCTCATGACAGAAATTGAAAAGATTCAACGTATGGTGTTAGGTTTGCTGCATTTGGCTTGAATTATTGACTCGGTTCGACATACCAATGAAAATATCAAGGTTCAGGTTTTCTTATTAGATTCGTGTTTCCATTCTTCACAGTAATCCAAAATCTATTGGAAATTACATGGTTTTCACTGGAGCACTTGACAATTAAGTTCCCTTTACATTTTTGTAAAAATTGTGTAAAGATCATGACTCTTTGCTGGCCAGTCATCCAAAAGTTGAATATCTTTATTCTCAGGTAACCTTTTTACTGTATGTGATATTTTGTAAGGTACACTGCCATTTTGGGAAATCTCTCCATCTTTGTCATCGGGCAGAAGATGAGACTGTAGAAAACAATTTTTTTTTTCTGTTAATGTTTCTTTCGGATTTCACCAATTTTCTTCTGTCACAGCTTTTGATGCAACTGGAAATATTTTCACGCCAACGACAAATTTCACCGTTTTTGTGTTGTATCTTACAATCTTTCTTTCTCCAAATGGTCTTCTCAGGAATTTTCGTGCATTAGAATGTAACTAATATTTCAAGTCAACGCTAAGAAATATTTTTGCCATGTTAGAAGTGATTTTTCATCACTTCAGTCTTCTAATACATTGATTTAAAATTAATGATGCCTTTTAGTTGCTATACACCGTTTGAAACTTTGCGAACGTTATCAATTGAAACCTCACTGTTAAGACTGCATTGTACCCTCGCTTGTCTGGATGCTAATTTTGGATTGCCAACTAAGGCTCACGCAATATTTATTTCATCTCAATTTTGGAAATTTTATACATTCCTGGTTTTCTTTGCACTTAAAACAATCTTATTTAATGTTTTGGATGGTTTGAACTACTTATTTGAAATTCCTTGGTAACTCTCATTGAGTCATCTTCCATATTAAATTTGCAACCTTCCTCTCTTTCAGAAGAGTTTTAATCTATGATGTTTGTGTAACAAAAGAAACCTAATGTCTAAATAAAATAATTTGCTGAGTTTGCCTAATATTAAAAACATGAAAAATTCCGATTTAGAAATTTGTATATTATATGTTCATCTTAAGTCCTCCATTGTCTGAATAAATTTGCATAACCTTTTTCAGCATCAAGCTGCTTAAGCCGATGAATCTTCTGTTACACAAAGTGCAACAAATTTTCAAATCGTTAATCGCTACAGACGACTGTTGAAATTATGAGGCTAAACAGTCTTAATATAATGTATAAACATTTAATGCAATTGTCCCAAAACTTTTGCAATCTAAAAATTACAAACTAAAAAGTAAATTTGACAACTTGCTATCATTATTTTGAAGTACATCATTCAACTTCATATATATAATTGTTTTAATGCAATTTCTTTTCAATGCCCCTTGCATTTAGACGATCATGATTATCCCTAGATTAGTTTTTATCATAAATTTTGGGAGAGATTCTGGCTAGGTTTCCAGAATAGACTGTCTGCCACCCAATGATAAAGAGCCCAGTCTACGCTACAGATTAGCTGAAGGGAGAAAAGATACAGGCATGATTTTCTTTAGAGCATAAATGGGGAAATGGACGCAAATTAGGTGAGAATTTGAACACAGCTCTCCAATTCAAATTTCTCACGCGATAACGGCCGTGATACCCTCATACATATTGTTTACTACGAGCATTCCCATTTCGTTAAATCAGGAGATAATATATCTTATTTCTAGAATAATGTGCTCGAATAATACTCGTTTAAATTAATGTTGGAACCTGAATGTCAATAGTAAATATGTATTAACTGAAAATATTTTTTCATATATTAAAGGATTCATATATTTAAGTTTGAAGATAGGAAAATCATCTTCTCTGGTATTTAATAACTAGAGAGTTTTCTTAGATTTTTCTTGACTTGTCATCTTAATTTTGGAAAATAATTGTTTTTATGAATGCTACTTTTGATTGATTCCAAGTTGCAATAGACGTAATCGATATTATTGCATATGACTCTTGAAATAGTTGCCATTATCTTTTGACATCTCTCCTATGAGTTTTCTTTATTGTGCCCAGATTGTTTGAAGGACATGAATCCATTATATGTACGAGTGATTAGAAGAATTCTGTATCGTTAAAATCATAGTTGTGTAGTTATCCAATCACAAAGTCTTAATACACGCGTATTGATTTTAAGCTTTTAGTGACTGCTTCACATTAGCGATTAGCTTTGTTCCTGAAGGTGAAATCAGCTAGAATAACGAGAGAATAATCGACAGATGAGCTATGGAATTAAGAGTCAGTAGATAAAACATTAAAGAAAAAACGATAGATAGGAAAGGAATAAGTGAACAAGAAAGTATGAAAAAGATAAAAAGAATGATAATGAATAGGAAAAATAAAAGGTGTCGAAGAGCAAGAGAAAAAAATGCAATGGGAAATCGAGTGAGAATGATGTTATCTGAAGAGAAAGTAAAATAAGATGCAAATTTAAGTATAATCAATCAGAAAACACATTATAACCATATCCTCAATTAACAGAAGGAAGAAAATTAGAGCGTTAAAAAAAGTCGGCAACGTTTTCAAAGATAAAAATACTCCATTGTATGGCGTTTATTTAATTATATCACAACCTAACATAAGGAAACATCTTGACCGAAATAATTTTGCTTTTTATTTGTATAAGCAAATAATGGAATATATTATATAAATGGGGTATAATAATATAATGAGTATCTTTGAGCGAACACGGAAAGCCATCGGCTATACGTAAGCAATGGAAAAGAGCACTCAATATATTTTAGATTTTTAAAGAAAATGTCAAAACTATAAATTATGTTGCCGAACAATTGTAGGAAAATTTATGTAAACTTAACATTTTGTACAACGATTTCTCAAAGAATAAAATAACTAACAGAAAGAAAGCAAGAACCAGCTAAACTTTGGAAGAAGACTTCATTCTATAATGTATAATAATTGCTACAAGCGATACATAGGCTCACTGAAATAAATAAAATGATAGGAACACTAAGGGATATTTTATAAAACATACTCAATGAATTAATTGCTTTTGTGATGGCAGTCAAAACTCTTGCCATTTTCGTAATGCTCGTTGTAGTAGAGACTTTGTATTAGCAGATACAACTATAGTAACGCCGTTGAACAATGCTGGTGTCAGACGACTTCGAATTACACTTGCACTAATAATATTTGCTCTATAATACTCGCTCGGACAGTAATCAGTATAGTGATCTGAATAGAGAAATAGTATAGTGAATAGAGAATAGCGGTCCGAATAGTAATAGAAGATAGACTAGAAATAGCGATCGTTAGTCGTCAGCTACTTCCTACACTAAAGGTGTTTCCTCTATGGTCACGTGATCTAATTAATTTAATAATGGGATCGCCTATATTTGCTGATTCGCGGTCTATGTTCAAATTCAAGTGTGGGCAGCGATATTTTAATCCTATATAACACTTGCTTACCGTAAAGATTTCTGAACATAATTTTGGATTTAAATAAAATGCTGCTTTAATCAAAAGTGAAAGAAGTGATTTGCTATATCTTTCAAAGTAAATTTATGCCAAGGGTCTTATAACAGTTAACTTTTCGTGGCAGATCTTCGATTATTACAATGTCGGTTATTTATTTGCCACAAACATAATCAAATGTAACAGGCTAGACTATATGCTCATACACATTAAAAACACGTCAGCGTCATTCCCTTTCAGGTGCATATGTAATCAATTCAACGGTAAACATCACGTTAGTTCGATAACGTTCTAAAGGACGAAACGCAGCACGAATTGTTTTCATCATTCCTATAGATTTTAGAAAAAAAGAACACACATATTCCCTCATTGATTTTCATTTCAGAAGGCAAGTTATATACTTGGGAATATAATCATCCGTATAATTATTACTAGTTTCCTTGTTAATGAAACGTTAATAGCAAGGGTAATATACACAAGAGACACAAATAAAACTATTATCTAGGTGCCATTAATAAAGTTCGTAATTTATCTTCTCAGATGAACACCAGAATTTGTTAATCGAATTCACCTCAAGCAAGGTAAAATGCCACTGAAAACCAAGGGGCAACTTAGATGGCAAGAGGCTGAGAAAACTTTTGAATGATGCGGACGCCCAAATTTAAACGAGAAACAAGAGATAAATCTTTCGATTTTATCAAAAGATCGAGAGGAATATGAACAGGACCATAAGATTATGTATCTTAGCATATTTAGGAAAAATAAACAAAATTTCAAAATTTAGGGGAAGACGTTAGGAGTATAGAGTGTTAAGAGACTTTTGAACGAACTGGAAACCTAATATTAAATTGAAAATAAAGGATAGACCTATACCCCCGTTCAAAAACCGGATTGACGTGAGAGATGGATGATCAGCGAACTGATATACTCCTATTAATTAGCCATATATCGGTATTGTTAGAGATTTAACGCTCTACAACATCATGAAAAATGATAGATGTGTTGCAGAGTTTCAGTAGATATGACATTTTCTCAAAGAGCACTTTATGCTTTTCCCACATAATCGAAACACTATTATTTCATTCTCGTTCCTAATCTAAGACGACAGATCCCGTTAGAGAGATTGTCCCAATAAACGCTAGTTTGTGGAACATAGCGTGAATACTTCAATCTTAAACTCATCGGATTAAGATTAAATTGTTTGCTATCCTTCTTATCAATATATTACCCATTTTTCTTCCATTTACATCTCTCTCCTTATTCGTCATTACCGTTTTCATTGAAGCTCCTTTCCAACAGTGGCTTTAAATACTAGATTGGGTGAAATTTACTTAAGCAATTTGAAAGTAAATATTATCAGAAATTTTCTTCGCTATTTTATGTTTTCTACTACGTGCTGTGTTCCTTCAGAACATTGTTCTCGACAATTTCCTATCCTATGAAGCTCTTAATATGTTTTGTTTTTTTTATCTCTGCCACATCCTGTTTCATCACCCTTTTACACACACTCGCTAGGTAGGTTATGCGCAGATTTCAACTATCGCTCTTGCCTTCAATCCGTCTCGTTAATATCAAATGTTTAAGCGATCTCTCCTCATTATGTTTACTAGAAATTTCAATTAGCTCTTACTGATGTAAAGTATAAGTGACTTTTGCGTATTCATTTTCTCTAAAAAAAAAAATCGTTGTTACTCAAAATCTAAATATCCTTCTTTATAACCACATTTCTGTTGCTTCAAGTTGCATCTTACACTGTCATGAGATTCACTGACATATAGAAGGCCTGAAATTACGAAGCCATTCCATACGAATTTCTTAAAAAAATATTTTGTTTCCTAATATATTACTTAGCGTTTGGAAAGCACCATCCGCTAGAAATCACGGCTTATAGAACTCCGGGAAACATGTCTATATCACTATAAAAATAAATGGTATAGTATTACGAAACAAATTTCAGTAAAATTAAAACATTATATGACCCAGTTAGAGAGACAAGGAATTGTATTTTATATTTCCATATTAAAGAATGGGCTAACATATCTAAACAAGGATTACTGAGCACTTTTTAGTCAGCTAAGTTTACTCAGCTTATTTTATATTTTGCTTAACATTTGGAAGCTATTATTCGCTATCCGAATTCACCTTCGGATTTCAGTGACACACTTGCAGTCCTCTGTTAAAACAATTCCCAGATAATTAAAATGTTACCCTTGTTTGATTTTAGTATCGTCATGTTCTCATTCATTCATAAAAGCAAATAAAAATTGATAAATTGTTTTTTAAAATTTCACTTGAATGAAATGACGAATGTCTTCACTATATTGTATGCAGATGGCAAATATTCTAAATAGATCAGGATTAAATTTATGAGAAACGTTTTTACTGATTCAAAGATCAAGCTGCGATATTACTACTGTCCAAATATTATAGAATAAAAATGTTTTTGTAGTGTTTGCGTTCCAAAAATTAAGTTACATGCATCTAACTTCCAAAATAAACAAAACTATTATTCCTAGAAAATTGATTATACGACGAAAAAGCTGTAAAATATTTCGGTAGATGAAAAGATTAAATTTTTCTCTTAGAAAAATAGACATATCATATATCGATGTTACTTCTAAAACAAGTAAGTTTTATAATGGCAAGACCAGTTTAACAATTTAGCAGTTATATAAGTATGTTAAGATTAATTCTAACTGTTCGCACCTAAATTCAACTTACATTCTTGAGATGCTGTGTGTTTCAATATCCTTAATTACTGATATGTAAATTCCGAAAAAAATAAGTAAAAATGGAATTTTTCATCCTAATATAAATATTTAATGAAAGTATTGTAAAATGATACGGCACTGCCCTATCTTTAAATGGAATTAGATTGTTGGCGTATTAAATAATTAGCAACTTATTATCCAATGACTTGAAAGGACGAGATTTATCAAAATTCTTTAAGTTTCCCGTGTAACTAAACATATATATATATTCTGAAAATGCTCAAAATTTCCCCACCCCAAAAAATAAATATAAATATATATTTATCATATTAAGATAATACTGGAGACTAAGGAAATAAATTTAATTACACAAATTTAAAATTAAATTCCAAATGTAAAAAAAAGGTACATTGCCAGGAATGTACTTCAGAAATGATTTAGATACAATAAAAAAGCAAAGAATTAATAAAAGAAAAAGCTTACGAATATACAAAAACATATTTTAATCAATGCATTATAATAACCTTACAATTAACGTCATTCAAATGTTATAGAATGTACAATTACAAATATAATTATGTTCTTTCATAGTTACTTTTTAATTCAATGGGACCATCAAGCCTGGTACTGGGAAATTCAATGATTTGATTCCAAGTTCCGACTTGCTAAGGAGTGGCCAAACACCTTATCAAATTATAATTTGATGACAATTTATCCCGCGATAAAATTTTCTAAGTATTAAGTCAAATCTACAGGATATGAGATAAGGTAAGAAAATTGAATTAATAGTTTTATTCATTGTTGGAATAATTTTTTCTGACAAGTTACATCAGCCTCATTATATTACGCATCATTTATTTGTACATAAAGTTCAATATCTGTCTATATTTCTGAGATGAGGTATTATGTACATTATTTACATTATTCGGACTATAGTCCTCATCTTTGTGGTCATATTTATTACAACGTTTTGGCCGTTGTAAGCTCCAGCCTTCTTCAGGTGGTTGGAATGTCCAACTGAACCCTTTATTTCGCTCACTGGGTTAGACCTCGTTCCACATGCCATGTTTAATGGATGTCAGTTATCTCCTGCTAATTTTCCCCTCTGATAGTTCTCCACTGCATTAACCGGGTATTGAACTCACACTCTTTGGGTCCTGTCACTGGATCTAACCTACGCTTTTATCAACTGTGCCACGTGTCCTTGAGGACATGTGTGTATGAATTTCTGGGTATTATGAAGAGTAAGACTCCCCCATAGAGGAGAACATGATTAAATAATGTGTGTACACTATCCCGTGCAGCTGCGGAAAGAAATATAAAGATGAGACAACCCGCCCCCTTAAGGTGAGGCTCCAGAAACTGTAACACGAGGGGAAGTGGAAAAATCTGGCGTGGCTCACCACATATGGAGAGAGAAGGGAGATCACTGCCCTCTGTGGGATCAGGTTGAGATCATAGACAAGGAACGCTATTGGAGAATTTGTAAACTTAAGGAATCAAAAATCTTCTGAGCTGACCAAGCATAGAAATGAATACAATATGGGAACCAGTTGTAAGGAGTGCCACAGAAAAGCGATAACAACAACAAATTTGCAATATGTGCTTTGGTAAAAACTGCAATGATAACTTAAAATTTGCAATATGAGCACTGGTAAAAATGATTGCTGAAGACATTAGGTTTATAATACCCAGAAATTCATACTCAGATGTCCTGAAGGACACAGGGCACAGTGGATAAAGGCGTTGGTTAGATCCAGTGACAGGATCCAAAGAGTGAGAGTTCCATACCCGGTTAAGGCAGTGGAGAACTTTCAGAGGGAAAAATTAACAGGAGATAACTGACATCCATTAAACACCTTTATTCACTGTGCCATCTGTATACCCCAGTGAGCGAAATAAAGGGTTCAGTTCGACATTCCAATCACCTGAAGAAGGCCGGAGCGTACAACGGCCGAAACGTTCTAATAATTATGGCGACAAAGATGAGAACAATATTTCGAATAATGTAAAAAATAAAGTTTAATTTTGAGCATTAGCATATAAATAAATGTTTTTTCATATCCATTTTAAGATCATTGATGCTACTAGTAAATCTATCAATATCATATGCCGTCAACTTTAATTTATGGCATTTCTGGAAACTTACACATTCGATCTCTAGAATATTGTCGGAATAATCAATGTTTCAGCATATAAATATGCAGGTTTTGCAATAGATTTGCTCCTTGATGCAACAAAGCTAATGTCTTTAATATGCAACAAAAACACGAATGCCATATAAAATGCATCCAGTTTTATCTTTTTAATGTTAGCAAAGATCAAATCATTCACAATCCAGAAGTCTGCAACATTTCAGCAAAATGTGTCAGGCGTGTTCTTGATAATGACTTTGACAAAACAAAATCGTGTTATTTGGACAGTTTATGCGAAATCTGACACTCATGTGCAAGAAGCTAATTAAAAATAAATGACAATACTGTCATCTGTTAAACAAATACATTGACAGCTGAATTAACCAAATCTATAGAAACTAAATCTTATTCATAAATTAATATATACAAACCTATTTATCTGTCTGTCTATCCATTTATCTATCTGTCTCTCTACCTACCCATACATCAGTTTCTTTCACTAAAAGGGTGAAAAAAGTCCATTAAAAAATTCGACTCTATGCAAAATGATGTATATTTAGGTTTTATACATCATGCAAAATCATTTGACAAGGTAAGAGAAAATAACTTTTGAAACTGCTAAATAAACTCGATATATTTAGGAATTAGGATAATCCAAAACTTTTACTGGTGGTAAATCGCCTGCATAGACATAAAATGAATTCAGTTTACAAAAAGAAACATGGACTTATAACATATTTCCTTCTAACCAGCCCTATTCAACCTTTACAGTGAAGCCATCCAGAATGAGATTCCAGTTCTACCATAATTCATTATTGGCAACTACAAACTTAACGTCATTAGATATGTAGATGATAGTGTTAAGAGATTTAATATATGATGAAGATCATTAAGGAACATGTATAAAAAATAAGTGTTTTTATTTTGAACATCTAACATGTTTTTTTCCTGTTTTAAGTTACTAAATTTCTATCGTTTGCTTTTGTTTCAAATAACTGTAAAAAATTCCAACATTTAAATAAACTGTACAAAATTTGGAGATTTTTTGGGGGGTGGGTGGGCACACTGTAGGTACTGTCCAGACTCAACGTGGCTTAAATCCGATGATCGTACAGGAACCTAGCTGAATTCAGTATGCAAGGAAGGAATGAAGGCTTAAACATGTTTACAAATTATTGTTTCAGTTGCATTTCTAGTTATATAAGTATCTGAATACCGACCATTTTTCGCTAATATTTGGTACGGTGATACAGCTGAATTTTCATGGAAGTGTGTCCTTTGATATACCTAGGCGTTCATCTGGATGAGACAGCTGCAAAATTCTTTTTAATGTTGACACCTTTTAAATGATGTTAAATCAATCAAATTTATAGACGATTCAATGTAATGGCATTTCTCTTGAAATCTCTGCTGCTGATTAACTTAGTCATTGTTTCCTTTGATCGGGACATCGATGCCAATATCCCTTCACCTATAAAAATTGTCAGCTGACAAACTTATACCAGATTTCCTGATTAGAATCGGTGCATATTTATGCTCTGTTACTTTAAGTCACATGATATTTAAAACCGTCTTCCAATGGAACCTTATCATGAATATATGTGTTTTCATTGACGAAAACCTCAATCTTTTGCAACTTAACATAAACAATAGCGATAGACAATTTCTAGTGAAACATAACATAATCAAACACAGGGGTATAAATATACGTGGACATATATAAAATATACCAGAGTAAATATGAGATTTTTTTCAAGAAAAATCAACGTGTGACAGTAACTTTCTAATTTATCGGCATAATATATCGGAATATTCCGAGTAAGCTATGCATATCACATATATGCTTAAGGGAAACTAATTCAAAAGTATTATGTATTTTTATGCTTGAATCAATTCCAAGTGGGCATTTTAAAACTTTGCTACATGATTATACCTGAATCTGTCCCGAAAGTAAGGAGTGATTAATTTTCCAAAATCAAAAATGTGAATTTCGAAAACGTGCGTTTCACAGAAATATTATTTTCTGTAATGAATCACCATCAAAAAGAGGCATAATTTTTTGTTCACAGCTTTCCTAATATGCAATATGCAATTAAAAATAAAAGCACATAAAATCCAGTAGTAACACGTATACATCTGTAATAGGATTGGATCAAAAATAATCAGCACGCACATTTTCACATCATACATCGACTAGGATAAACAATATACCCCATAAACACTCAAATTGCGTTTGTTAGTGTAAAATGAAATGTCATCCAAAGTAACTTATAATAAAATGAATCACGCATTTGGTCTGAAATTGAATTATTCTTGTTGATCGTCGAAATATATTCATTCCGACCATTCATTCATTTTACAATATGTTCTATCTCAGTTGACGGCTTTCAAATGTCATATTTTATATCTAAAATTAAGAAATAGAATATTATTTTCACTGATGTAATTAATCTTGACAATACCCCCCCTCATTATCGATAAAATAATCTCGTCTATCTGGATATTTCTTGAAAACTTCAGATTAAAATTCTTAAAAAACTGAATTTTAGGAAATAATAAATTTTATCTTTATTGTAATGATCTAAAAAGATAATAAATGAAGCAAAACAAGGAAAGTCAGGAAGTTGCGGAAAGATTCCATATCTATTACCACAATCTTTTTTCCGCATACTTGCTTCCTTGCCACCTGCAATCTTCAAAGATGCAAAGGCAAAGGCAATAGCCATCTTATGTCTTCCTGAATCCTGTTTTTATAATCGTTTCTCATCAGTAATTTATCATTCTCTTTCACTTCCATTAACCCTTGTGCCATAATGGTATTATCGCCTTGCTTGTTGTAAAATGATTAAAATACAAACATTTCCCGAATGTAACGGGCCAAAAACATCGCTTGCATGTGCAAATTGTTAATGATTAATTTTCATAGATA
>OZ038481.1:109138948-109151448 GCA_964036315.1 Acanthosepion esculentum
GACATGTCTAGTAAAAGTGAATCTATTATTGTAAATCTTAGCTTTTCGAACTATTGTCCACATTTTGATATAGTTGTGGAGTATTCATGATTAATTTTATGAAGGTTTGTTTTCAAATTTTAATATAGATATATTCAAGAATTTTTAGTTTATGCTTATTCTTTACGTGAAAAATTATAGATGCATTTTCAGCTCGGATTTATCTAAATTGTGAATATGGGCAGGCTTGCTGTAAATGTTTAGAAATTTTAGATATACTATTCAAATATATACTTAACAGCCGAGACAACTTTATTGTAGTGTTTCCATCTTAAATATTAATTTTACAATGGGAGATTCAATATCCCATAGCATTTAAACCTTTAAGTTTATAAACATTATTGGTTTTATATTCAACAGGTTAGTTGATGGGGAAGTGAAATTACGAATGTTTGTATTAGATATAGTAGATTTAGTGTAGTATATAATTTATTTTTTTACTAATAATTGTGGTGGATATTGGATTTTATTATCTTTTTTTTTTAGAATATTTTCTTTTTGTTTATAATTAGGATGCATTTGCTTTCGATATAAAATATTGATATATTTACGGTTAGTTGAAGAATTATTATATTCTATTGGCTTAGAATAGGGATCTCGAATGGAGAACATTTTGTTCATCAACAATATAGTTAGGGAAGTTATTATTGATGAGATAGGTCTGCATAGAGTAACAGGTGTCCATCGAGTGGCAGATGTTCACGGACTGGTATCGAGTAGCAGGTATGTTAGATATTTATGATTTACTGCAATTAAGATTTCTTTTTGCAAAAACGATATTTTTAATTTTATGGATTATTATATTTCGTTTTTTGTTTCTTTTAATTTTTTTAATGTTTGGTAATTAATTTGAAACTATTTTTTTCTTTTGTTTTTAATAAGTTCTGTTTAATGCATTTACATATTTCAAGTTTCATCTACTTTGTATATTTTTAAGAAAATTCATATGAAAGCGATCTGCTAGATTGTATGACGAGACATGTCTGCAGCATAATTAAAATTAATAATTGTATATTTCAGTTTTCCCACATCTTCAGTGTTTCCTCTCGCTTTTTTTAACTCTTCTGCAACACACACAGACATATATATAGATGGAAGTTACTCAGAATTTTATATTTTCAAATTATATTTCCGAAAATATCCATCGTTTTTCTAAAGTATATGGTTTAGAATAATACACTCAGTTTGAGATTTTGTTTAATTATGGCATTGATTTACCGCATTATATCAAATTGTATACACTTTGCCATCTTGATAACAACAAGACAGAATCATGAAAAAGTTAACAAAATCTGACAAGTCAAATGTAAAATCCAAAGTGGCTTTCGTGAACGACTTCTGCGCTTCAGTTAAATCATCAAAATGAGAGAGATGCAGCAATATGCGAGCCTACCAAGCAAATATCGCCTGTTAATAGGCATTTAAATATTCATATTTAATTATCCGAAAATAAATTATTTCGTGGAACTTGAAGCTTATTAAATGTCGTTGGTATTCGTTTTCTTCATTGAATGAAAACTAATTTGATTATATTCTGATTAATGAACAACTCCGTATAATTACCGTTTTTAAGTCTAACATGAACGCTAGACTAAATATTTCGGAAGAAAAATATAGTTTATCCAGTTTAGGACTTAACTTCCTGTATGTTCTTGATGTCTTCCTGCAAACATGAATCATATTCTCGCGATGACTTCTCTCTCACGGATCGTTTGCTTAAAAATATTCATGTGATCACTATTCCCCACGTGTTCTCATCATAAGCACTGTTTCGTTGACATAAAATTCGGGTGGCATCCATTGAAATTGTGTGTGATGAGCGAATCGTGACGATTTGGATATAAGGATTCCTTCCACGTTAAAATCCTGGTGCATCTGTAAAGCCTAGTGAGAGATTGAGTGCATAGATCGTTGTTCACAGATCAACTTCTCTTTCAAAATTATTTTTTATTGGAATTAATCTAAATTCAGATCATCATACATTACTTGGCTAGAACTGCATACTGTCTCTCTAATTGAAAGGATCACTTTCACTGTGCGACGCCATATTTGGCCTCATATTTGAAATTCCCACAAATTGTTCGTATGCTGAAACTGATGCATTGAATAACTGGAAACTAAAGATACGGATTACGTTCTATATCTGAGTTCGCGTTCAATTGTCTTTGTAGATACTTTTAATGTAGTCGATATGCGGTTAGTGTACGCGTAATGGGGCTACGAATTCGTAATCGGTGAACCAAATTCAAATTCCGGGAGGTTATGTTGTGTATATTCTCGCTTAAATTTACTTCTGTCATCTAAGTGCAAATTAATAGTGTAGACTTCTAGTCACGCGTCGCAATTAGTCTAAATGGAAGAAATCTTTGAATTCGTAATCATGGAGAATCCAGCAGACCACTACCAGGAATATTAATAAGAATGAAAAAAATTTTTCTAGATAGCAAAGAAAATGAACGCATGCATAGGCACTGTCATGAAACTAGATTGTATTTAAAAAAAAAAAAAAAAGCAAACCAACTGTACTTTCAAATAATGAAACATATACACACATACACGTGTATATATATATATATATATATATATATATATATATATAAAATGTGTGTGTGAGTAAAATAGAAAATAAGGCTACATCGAAGTAATACAAGTAAAATGTTAGTAATTTAAAGACACTTTACGATAGCCAACCTACTTCAGTTTTTTTGGAAGTGGAATGTCAAAATATCTAATTACTTTTATGCTCATACATTATATATCTGATCGACTTAAACGTGTTGTTTTATGCAATACCGATATTTGTTCTTAAATATCTATATAATATAGTCACAACCAGTCCAGTGTACTGATTGGAGGAAAATATTAAATGACGACGGGAGAAAAAAAACCTATGCATGATTTTCATAAATCATATTTCTACTTGCAAGCTAAATAAATACCTCTTATATAAAATATAACAAAAATAGCATCATCCTTCACGCAGGTTAGCAAGGGACATAACCCTTGGTGACCGGCCAGGCCGACGTCGAGAAATTGGCTATTGTTAATAAAGAAATTCGAGTCGGCCACCTAATTTAAGCACACCAACTAAAAATTTGAATTAAATATCCCAACTTAAAATTTCTGCATATGGAGAGTAGGATAAATCTATATCTAATCAGAATTACGTGATTTCAGGCTGCATTTACTTTTAGAATGCAAAAATAACAATGAATGTTGTTGTCTGTACGTAAGAGGTGCTCCGCTTCGGTTTTGTCTGAATAGCGCACTTAGGATACACTTTATTTGGTGCTGATAACAAGGAGAAAAAACATGGAATTGGAATTGTAATACGCAAATCGACAGATATCGAAGAGACAATATCGTACACCAGTTAAAAAATGTGATGGCTGCCGACATTTTTGTTTATAGCTGTAAGATCCTAATGATATCAGCTCATGCCCTAACTGACAAAGTCGGGGAAAGAAATTGTACATACTATTCGTGAAAATATCTAAATTAAAAAAAACCTGTGCATTAATGGGAATTTTAATGCTATTACGAGCATTTTAATATCACCGCTCCTTTGACGTTAAGAAGACGTAACCGTTGGAAACAAGATTAAAACGGCAATGGATGAATTTTGCTAAACTTTGTTAGTCAAAATGATACTCCATCCATAACATATGTTTTGATCATCACATGAAATTCCACATCATATAGCACAGCCCATATAATGTAATGAAAAATATTGACTTCGTCATCTAGGAACCCTGTATTAGATACGTGAAAGATGTTGGATCAGATCACAGAATACTTGTAAGTAAACTGAGAACAGCGTGTCACAAAAGAAGTTATATCCGCCAACATAGCATTCCATCTGTTAAAAATGAAAGGATAAATTTAGAATTCAGTCATAAACTAGTTCGAATTGATGTCATTAAATTTTGATCTAACCATAAAGGTATCAAATACTGCTATCCTACACTCACTAACTGTAGCATATGTGACCATTCCAAGAAACTCTATAAAGAAACAGATTCATCAATAGGACTGCAATCCTGAATTGAAAAAGAAATGATAAAGAAGCAAACAAAGGAAAAGAAAATTGAAATGAAAATACGAAAAATATAACAAAAATAATTCTTAAATTAATGAAGTCAATCATCATAGACAATCGGGTAACGTGGAGAAATGCGAAAGGCCACTTGAGGAGGAGGATATTTCTTTGGTGGAGGTGTTAAAATTATGATATTATTATATCATAATTTTAACACCTCCACAAAAGAAATATCCTCCTCCTCCTCAAAAAAAAAAAATGAATTACACAGCAATCCTTACTACACTAAACTTAAGATGGCGACAGAAATGAAACATATACTAATACGTATCCAATAATCAGATATTCCCTCTGCAAAAATAGACAGAAATGAAACTACTGATCAGGAAATCAAGTCGGCTCTTGAAAACCTAAGGAATAATAATGCATCATTCCTCACTGAAGGCGACCTTTTGAGAATAGCTTACTTCACCCACAAATTTCGTCAGAGAATTTCTTTAATTCATGAAAGAAACCTGGAATAAAAAATGCATCTTCCTAAAATGGGGGTTTGCCACACATTAATGCACTATGGAAACAAAATGATAGCAGTCAAGAGCGACAGACATACAGAGGTATCTCAATTAGGTCCCTCATAATGAAATTATAAAAATTATATTAAGTTTGCCATCATCGTTTTATGAAAGGGATGCGATATGTTATCAAAAGACTACAAGAAATTGCTTAGCTATCCAATAAGAAATAATGTACAACTAATTTTTCGACTTCAGAACAGTATATGACCTCATCTATAGTCTTCCTCTTTTTATCCTAATGGTTAAAAAGAAATCTAAGCTCTGAAATCTCTGAATGCATTTATCTAATAGAACTGTATCAATCTACCAGATCTTGCATATTCTGCCGTGACCCCAATACAAAAACATTTCAACACATATCAACAGTACAAGGAAGAAATGAAATGCCAAGTTTATTCAATCTCTTCCATGAATATGTCCTGGAGATTTACAAAAACTGATGTAAAGAGATGGTCACTGACCAAATGATCAGTGACCATCTCTTGGTATTTTATGCTACATCAAAAATGAATCTAGCAATGGAAGACAGCGACCTTACTTTCCCTCTCGTAGGTCAATATACTGATGATGACGAGCCTATGCTGATTACATACGTATTAATAGATGGGATCTGAATGATATTGAACAGACAACATCTTCTAAGTGGTCTAAGAAATAGTACTCGAGATAAATAATTGCAAAACGAAACTATAACATGATATCGAAATGAAAGAGATGGCACATACCATGAATCCTTCATAAAACTCACTTTGTAGAATTAATAAATACAAAATAATTCAAATATCTTGCATAGAGAACAATTATAACGAATCTATAATAGAATATAAGGAGATGGAAGATAAAATAGGTTGCGTTATGAGTAGTTTCACCCAACAATGCATATTACTACAAAACCAAAACATCAACAAGAAAACTAGTGTCATGTACACAAATAGTCCAGGCAGATCGAGACTTTCATATGGATGTCATGCATTGCGATAAAAACCAGCTCAAAAATCTAAAAAACCGTTTTATAATATCAATGATTTTACAAAATGATTTACGTGAAGCTTGATTATTTTGGCATAAATCATCCTTCTTTAAACATTATGGACTGCCGATACACAAACATAATCAAAAATTGTACCAAATGAAACAAAACACATCACTAGAGTATTACGAATAGCAGCAATTATTAAAATGCATAGCCTATGTTACCCGAAGAGGAAATATCGTAATCTATATGTTGATGTTCCACACTACATCAAAGAGAAGATTCGGAAAGAAAATTCCTCAATACTGGAAAGGAGCTATAGCATCTACTGGACTGGACAATTATTTGAAGAGGAATATTTGATAAATTCTAACGAAATGCAGTAGAGATTACTTGTTCAATGAACGCCAAATGTTTCCTTATAAGGAAACCGCTAATATTACCATTAACATATTTGTTTACTGACTTTAGGGACTAGGGACCATAGAATCGGACTGGCAAAAATATTTGGAATCTCCAATCTTTACTTTAGTTTTCGTATTTCATCCAAGAACTTTGATCTATAACATTCATAAATAATATTTAGAAATAGATACCATTTAGTAATAATAGTATAAGACATTATATTGACTTCGCTCTAGTGGAAAATAGTTATTGGAATCAATGTTTTACTGGAAATATTTTGACGCTTTCAAAGCATCCACCATCCTGTCACATCAGTCGTACCGAAAACATGATGCTCTTGGACTCACAATGATAGCAATTGTTGCGTGTGTAAGAGGAAAGATAGAACGATGGTGTTAGACCCTCAACAGACTAGTTAGCATTCGAAGCAGTCCTTCCATTAAACTGATTGTCACCTTAACGCAAATGAGACTCGTTGTCTCTGCTATTTAGCACATGCATGTTGGTAAGTACGTGATGCATTCATAGCATTTCGTTAAATAATTTCGACTCAAGGACATTATGCAAATACGTTGAAAAAGACGGAATATTTAGGTTTCAAGTAAGATAGGTTAGTCTGTCTGTGCAGTTGTCTGTCTGTGCACTTGTCTGTCTGTCTGTGCACTTGTCTGTCTGTCTGTGCACTTGTCTGTCTGTCTGTGCACTTGTCTGTCTGTCTGTGCACTTGTCTGTCTGTCTGTGCACTTGTCTGTCTGTGCAGTTGTCTGTCTGTGCAGTTGTCTGTCTGTCTGTGCAGTTGTCTGTCTGTCTGTGCAGTTGTCTGTCTGTCTGTGCAGTTGTCTGTCTGTCTGTGCAGTTGTCTGTCTGTCTGTGCAGTTGTCTGTCTGTCTGTGCAGTTGTCTGTCTGTCTGTGCAGTTGTCTGTCTGTCTGTGCAGTTGTCTGTCTGTCTGTGCAGTTGTCTGTCTGTCTGTGCAGTTGTCTGTCTGTCTGTCTGTGCAGTTGTCTGTCTGTCTGTGCAGTTGTCTGTCTGTCTGTGCACTTGTCTGTCTGTCTGTGCACTTGTCTGTCTGTCTGTGCAGTTGTCTGTCTGTCTGTGCACTTGTCTGTCTGTCTGTGCACTTGTCTGTCTGTCTGTGCACTTGTCTGTCTGTCTGTGCACTTGTCTGTCTGTCTGTGCACTTGTCTGTCTGTCTGTGCTCTTGTCTGTCTGTCTGTGCACTTGTCTGTCTGTCTGTGCTCTTGTCTGTCTGTCTGTGCACTTGTCTGTCTGTCTGTCTGTGCACTTGTCTGTCTGTCTGTGCACTTGTCTGTCTGTCTGTCTGTGCACTTGTCTGTCTGTCTGTCTGTGCACTTGTCTGTCTGTCTGTCTGTGCACTTGTCTGTCTGTCTGTCTGTGCACTTGTCTGTCTGTCTGTGCACTTGTCTGTCTGTCTGTGCACTTGTCTGTCTGTCTGTCTGTGCACTTGTCTGTCTGTCTGTCTGTGCACTTGTCTGTCTGTCTGTCTGTGCACTTGTCTGTCTGTCTGTCTGTGCACTTGTCTGTCTGTCTGTGAGATATATATATATATATATATCACGGACAGACAGACAAGTGCAGACAGACAGATATATATATATATATATATATATATATATATATATATATATGTATATATAAATAAAAAGGAAAGAACAGTAAGATATAAAATCCGGTGTTCTTATAGATATTTTTATTTTTACACAATAGTGCTCTATGTAAATTTAAATTATAATGGAACTAATGTCTTTGGTTTAATAACAAAATTAAATTCAGGGGCTTTAGCTTCCATTTCTGAAACATGGTTATCACTGTGTAGCGGTAAAACCATATTTTAAATCTATTAATTTATAATATATATATATATATATATATATATATTTTGCTGAGATCAATAAATTGGTATTCGATCGAATATAATAATAAACGTTTTGGAACTCTGTTTTGAAAACTCGTTCCAAGCCTGACGGTTTCCACTTAGTAACATCCTACGTCATACGGAAAAGTATAACAATAAAATTACATGCATTTTCTCCACTATTGTAAATGTGTATAACAGGCAAGTAAATTAATAGATTTTTATTTTCCGTTTAATCAGTCATATATGACTTATTTTCTATCAGGTTCACGTTATCTACTATTCATGATTATCCCTTTAATCAGGTCATGAGACGAATTAGTTATTCAGTTCATTCCTTATTGATAAAATACTCCCGATGGATGAGTTTATAATTAATTGACAGCCAATGTCTTACTTTTACCAGTTTCATCCTCAAGAGAAAATTGTTTCGCGATTTCGCTTGTTTGATATGATTCTGAGAAGAAAAATCGATCAACATATGACAAAATATTGTTTGAGTTTTGCAGACAGATATTATTCAAATGATAGGGATATTATATAAGTAAATCGAAAGTATACACGAAAGAATATATTACATAAATATTTTTATATGGTAAGCAATATTTATAAAAACTAACTATTCGTTATATGTTATCTTTCAGTATTTTGCAGTATGAACGTTTTACATGATAAAAAAATCTCAAATTATTTTCTGTTTTACAAGAAATTATTTACATAGATACAATTCAAGGAAAAGAAAAGCATGAACTCATATGAAACGCTACTTATAAAAAAAAATAGGAAACGTGTATATATCACTATATAACAACACATTTCATTATTTCGAAGTAAATTTCAGTAAAATCAAAACCTTATATAGAACATTTAGTGCTATAAAGTATTGTACTTTTTTTTATAACTCACTCCTTGCGATTATATTACGTCTTGCTTAGGCTACTCGCCGTGACGTCATCAATTTCTCTCATAGTCTAACTCCGACTGAATTTGAGTTCTATATTTAAGGTGTCTTGCGTAGTTCATTTATGTTACTGGGGGTGTCTTTATTTACACCACAACAATTTTATATTTCCGTACGATTTGATGGCGTGAAATGTATCTAAATCTCTGAGACGCGAGATTTTCTGTGCAATTTATAATCAGTGAGGATGCCGAGTTATCATCTCGTACATGCAATTTCATTTTAGTTTATTTCGATGACATATGAACATGAAATTCACTTTCAGTTTTCCTCCTTATAAAAAGGCGGCGTAACCAGAGAGACGAATCACTGGCTTCTATCTGGATAAATTAACAAAGAATCAATGGATTCAAGAACATAGATCGCCCATGGACGATCGCTAAACACGAAAACTAATGAGCAGGGGGGTATGCCTCAAGAAACAGTAGATACATTTACAAAAATATTACAAGCAAATGATTTACATTGTTTACAAATCTTAATAAAAGGTAGATACAGGTTCGACATTAACAGTTTACATATTTAGTAGAAAGAAGATATCACATCTATGAATCTCAAACCAAAATAAATGCTGGCCACAAGAAAAACAGATATAATTCAAATAAAACATCAAGTATGCCGTACAAATCAATGAAAACTTTCAGAAAGAGTGTAAGTAAACCTCTCAAAAATACTCAAATTTGCGTTTCAAAAAAGGATTTAAGTATATGAATAGGTTTAAGATATATATATATATATATATATATATATATATATATATATATATATATATAACGGTTGAGGTTGTTAATGTCTGTTATTTCCAGCATTTGCTTTACTTGATACGGCATTATCTCAAACTTGTCAGTGATAAATCATGAAAGACTCAGCAGTTGAAGCTAATCTTTCCCGTGACATATAAAAATGATTACTTTCCTCGTTTTGTGTCAATGTAATGCAACGAAAAACGGTTATTGTATTACCAATTTGATTCCTATGTTTACGCTTTCAAGTGCAGTTCACGGATGGGTAGCTGTTAGGTTGACCATGACAAGTAAAAATACCGTCAATCGGCTGATTAATTTAAATGAAATAGCGAATGTTAAATGCAGAATCTAATCGTTAGAGTTGCGAAGCGCTGACATGAAGTTATGACTGTCAATCTTCATAAATAAATAAGCATTCGATCTCTCTGTAATTATTTTTTTCCTTTCAGTAAAGTTCAAACATTACATGGCCGAGGGGGACGTACACGTGGTAGATGGTTACGTTAGGAGGCTATTTTGTACGTATAGGCGTAGAAGATATCTGTTAACTCTCGCCTAGAACAGGTTAAGATTCTAGTGATTGGCGAATCATCCTCTTGATTTTCGGTTCCCCAGAGCAGTGGTTCGCGGGAAGAAGTTGTTCAAGTGGAACTTACTTTTCACCTATGGCAGAAAGGGGGAATGTGAGTGGTTTGATACTTTGTAATTGGCATGTCGAGTACTTGCTGAGAAGGATTTAATTCGGCGGACCAAAGAATGTTGTCCGTCCGAGCACTTTCTGTGGATTTCCCGACAGAGCAGCGAGAAGCTTGCCACATCCAGTCTGTGTGAGAGAGGGAAGTTGGAGAATAATTCGTCACTCACAAGGGCTCGGAGACAATTCTGGACTGGAGAGTGAACAACTGTGCTTCTTTCGCCCGAATATGGCAACAGTACCCGACTGTGGGCTTGATCTGGCTCTTGTAATGCCAGAGGATGACAAGAGGGGTCAGGTACGTACTGTACACAGAATAAAAGAATATTCTCTAACTTTATTTTCTTACAATTGGCATTGCATTAGCTTAATATCCTTGCTGAAATTAAAGAAAATAAATTCTAAGTTTAATAATAAAAATTGTTTAAATGATTTTTTCAATATTTATAATCGCCATGTTTATTCAGGATGTAGACTATCATGGCACTCAAGATGTGACATCTGTCTTCCTTTACGGTAGCAAATGTTTGAAGGTCCTAAACGATGAAGAATAGACTCGAGCGAAGTAGATGTCGTTCTACAGAATGATGCTGAGGATATCATGGAACGAGTGTGTGAGCAACGATGAGGTTTTGGAGAAGATGCAAACAAGTGAGAAGTTTATACTTAACATCAGGAAGAGGCAGCTGATGTTTTTGGGACACGTAATGAGAAAGGAGGGCCTGGAAAATCTAATACTCGCAGGTCGAACAGAAGTAAAGAGACACAAGGGAAAGCAACGCATGACTTAAGCAAGTTGATGACAGCACATGGTCTGGTGGAGGGGGCAGAAGAACGAAACGTATTGAGAGCTACAATGGATAGGCGAAGTGGAAAGGAATAATCGCCTACGTCCTGAAAGGACACGGAATATAAAAAGAAAAGAATTGATATGGCTTGTTAGGAAATATGCTAAAGTCCTTTACTTTTGTCTCTCCAGTGCTTTATTTCAGAACAAAACCTGGAAATTTAATTCATCCTGCTAATTAAATGATAGATGGGCGATACACAAATTATATATATATATATAATTTTTATTTTTATTTATATAACATCACATGCTGCAGTGACTGGATGTTAGCATTTGTTTATTATTAAGAATTTCCTCTTTAATGCGACTATATCATATATTTACGAATATGAAACTAAATCTTAACTCATAATCGGTGTAAATGATCACACGGCAAATATGTAACATGTACTTCTGCAATTGATTATATATTTTTATATTTACGACATGTCTTTCATTTGTGATCTTTATAGTGATTGGATGTTAGTGTCTTTGTTTAATACATTCGCAATGTAACAGAATATAACAACTATTAATATTAATTTTAATAGTTTAGCAAATTTTGTCCAAGATAATAAATATGATACTACTGAAATCTTCAAATAATACAAAATATACACTGTCTACATTATTCGAACTGTCAACCTCAACTTTGTTGCCCTATTTATCACAACATTTCGGCCGTTGTCCGCTCCGTCATTCTTCAGGTCATTGGGATGTCCTCAATTCCACATGACACAGTGGTTAAAGGTGTTAGTTAGATTCCGTGACAGGACCCAAAGAGAGTGAGTTCAATACCTGGTTAAAGTGGTGGAGAACCTGGATAGAGGTATTAACAGGAGATAACTGATATCCATTAGACATGGCACGTGGAACTAGAACAGTCTAGATCCAGCGAGAGAAATAAATTGTTCAGTTCGACATTCCAACCACCTGAAGAAAGCCGGAGCCTACAACGGCCGAAACGTAATAATTATGGCGACAGCGATGAGGACAATAGCCCGAATAATATATATATATATATATATATATATATATATATATATCTATATATAATGGCAAAAAAAAAAGCAACGTTCCTTCTAACTAGGTTTTGTATTTCACTATAAGTCTAAGTCATATGTCATTGTTACTGCTAATGGTTGATTGACTATAATTTTCCATTTCTTCAATTCTCCACTAAGGTTTTTAAACTCCTCGTCCAGACGAAGGAGTTCGTTAAAATGGTGCCACATACCAGTATTTCAATTAACGTGCAAGCATGTATTATTAAGTGTTAATTTGGGTGATAAACCACAAGACAACATAATTCAATTTCTCAGCGGGACAGAAGAGTGATTATTCCTATACAATGTGAAATACCG
>OZ038481.1:109156448-109171448 GCA_964036315.1 Acanthosepion esculentum
ACGAGGAGAACAAATCATCAACGCGTGATGAACCAAGATACAATATCAGGTTTTTCGTACGATACTTAGGGACATAATGATTCTCGTTGGTGTATAGACCTGTGAACGTAGGCTTCCGATAAGCACTTGTAATGAACAAACCACCTTTACGTTCGACCAGTACGTCCACAAATGGCAAAGTGTAACTGTTTTCTACTTTCATGGTGAATTGTAGGGATGGATGAAGGGAATTGAGTTGGGTATGAAAAGCCTCAGCTTCTCTGATGGAATCGATAATAGAAGTTTCATCAACATAACGTAGAAACACGTGGAACAAAGGCTTTCATAAAGAAATAACAAAATCGTTAGTTAATACCGGATCCACGGGACTGACCACCGAAACTCACTTAGGTTGGTCATACATGGCATTGGAGATAAATTCTACGGCCTCCGATGATAAACCCATAAAATCCAAAAATAACACTTCGGGAATTAAGGTGTTACCTAGATGATCTCTATAAAAAACGTCAGTGTGTCGGGTTACCTCTTCAAAATTTTCGAAACTGTTACTAGCGGACGCTCTTCAACACTATAAATGTAAATCTCTCGCGGAAGATCGCGTTCCCATTTGGGAAACGCATGAACAATACATACACATACACATACACGTACATACGCACATTTACTTCACTTACTTTGGATCAAAAAGTTTCCGCATTCGTTTGTTACACACATTATTGTCTTTGTCACTTGTAACGCATTTCTTTTTAATACATTACCATTTGTTGTACATGTATATCTGTTCCTGTTGTTTCTTCACATTATTTTACGTGCACTCATACTCCGGGTCTAACATGTTTGTTGTGGGCATTTCAGGAGGCACACTTGTTTATCTTTCACGGCATACACCAGCTCGCAACAAGTGTACATTTGTAAGGTATCCTGAATGCGAAGATTTGTGTACAAACTGTCAATATCAGGGGACACCAGGAGCTTGCTTTCAAAACACAAATCAGTGTCTCTAATCAAATTAGAAAACCGAAATGAGTCGGAAACAAAATACGTGGAAAACAGATCAGAGACTGGTTGAAGCAATTCAGTAAACCATTTGACAAGTTCCTTCACCAGACCACGTTCTGTCATCGACCTACTCAAGCTCGTCAGGTATGTCACGCGCTGCTTCCCTTTGTCTCTCTTTCGCGCTATTTGACCCGTGAGTATAGGATTCTCCAGGTCCTCTTTCCTCATTCTATATCCCAGAAACTTCAGCTGCCTATTTCTGATATAAGCATTCTTGTTTGTAACCACTCTAAGACATCATTGTTGCTCACACGCTCGCTCCATGATATCCTTCTGTAGAACCACATCTCCGTCGCCTCGAGTCTCTTCTTCATCTTTGAGGAAATCGTTCAAAATTCGCTGCCGTAAAAGAGAATAGATGCCACGTAACAGCTAACTCTACAAGTCTAATACGGTCATACATCATTTTTGTGAAGTATTGAGTGAAGCAGGAACCTGATATCGTCCTGTTGCGTTCAAGAATGAGCTGGAGGGATTAAATTTAAGGCGGAGATTACCGATAATAATTTGGTTGACAATCGTAATAAAATGAACTTTTCTCTTTGCCGTAAATTTCTGTAAGAAAATCATCGGACATGACTTAACATTTCATAGCAGCATTCAAAGTAAATTTTATTTTCATGCTCAAAAATGCACCACCTTACGTTACAAAGACAATGAATATTTATGTAAATTCAGTTTAGAAAACAACACGCCTACGATTCGCCTTCCTTTGCGGGAGAAAACGCTGTTCGTTGGAAATTACTTTGTTTACCTTTCGGATACACGACTGTTCTGGGCGAAGAAAAGTATGCTTCTAAAGCAAAACAGAACCGACGCTTATATTAGCCGTGATTTTTAAAGCATGTCGGATCTAACGACGGTTACTCGTGTAACGGAAGTCTCTAGTGCGGTCTTTTTTTTTTCTAATAAGATTTCTCGATTGATGAAGCGGGTAGATGAAGTAAAATACTATTTAAAAAGATAAAAAGAAGATAAAAAAAATATGGGTATCCCTTAATAACTTTTAAAGTAACAGAATTATGATTTAAAAGAAATGCGTATACATTTTCTCCAAAGAAAAAACAAACCTATATTTATTATTAATATATAATTTATAGCTGTTATTTCACATTGAAGTGCGAGAGTATATATAGTCATCCACAGACACTGTTTAACAGCTGTTCAGTGTGGCTAGACCTTCAATCGCTTCAAGCCGTGACCGAAGCACAACGAATTTAGCATCAGACGGAAATTCTAAACCCTTGGCTATCGGTGCCCGACAGAGGCTAAGTTTTGCGTATTTATTTTTTTCATAAAATTTGCTAGTGACCTAGAGGACTGAATCCGTTGGGAGAAGCTTGCATTATTAACAGTAATATTTGCTGTTTACAAATCCACGCTTTCTCCCCACAGTACTCGAACTAATTACTTTTTTCAGAGCGCTACTATCGTCAACCACAGGCCGAAACACTAATATTATATGGTTATAATTTATTACATTGAAATCGTAATCACTATCCGATTCATCAGACTGAAAAATTAAAGAAAAATCGGAAAATATATCTCCGGGTATAAAAAAACATTTCAGTGAGTGTGTACGTGTGGGCGTGGAAACGTATGTGAGAGAGAAATGTATGAAAGATTTGGAGAGAGGTGTAACAGAAGAAAGGAAGGCCTAAAGGTGAAGGTGGGCATTAAAATTTAATAGAGAAGTTTTAAAGGGGAGTTAAATAATGATTTAAATGAGTGAGATACAGATAAATATGAATTGTTTTCAGATGCATAAATCACTACCGATTAGCTGACATAAAATTAAAAAACGGACACCGGAAACGTGTGGATACATTTGTGGTGACTCAACGCACAATAAAAAAACGATATGATATACACTTGTGTGTGTGTGTGTTTGTGATGTCATATTTTGGGGATTACAAATTTAATTTATATCCATCCATTTTAATTTGCACGTCCTCTTAACCGTACATAAATTAAACTCCTTTATCTTCTTGTATTTATACTTTCTTCATTTTGAATGATCTTGTCAGAATAGTGTAATTTTACTCTGATAATACAATGTTCAAACACTCTAAGGAATCTCTCATTCACTGTCATTTTATCCTAAAGAAAAAAAACTAAAAAAACTAAAGTAGAATCACTGGTGATGGCGCAGGCAGCGGCAGTAGCACAATGTCATTTCTTTCTGTGTAGAATTTAACTAGTCACCCGATATTATTCTGGTTGTTATCAAGTTGAAATACCCACGACTGCCTCATGTGGTTTGGTTCGTATGATAGCATAAATTACTCAATATTTCGAGATAAGGCTTACTATCCATTATTCCATTAATTTGATACAACCGACCGGTAGAGTATGAATACATATAAATCAAATCCATGATATATTTGCCTACATTTTTAGCAGTGGTTCAATTGCAGAACAGATAAGAGTTGCCTGCGCGAATTGTGATATAACTCCGAGGATCATAAGCCTATTATATAAAATTTGGTCTTGTAAGTCAATATTATTTTTGAACATGTTCTACATAGAATTTTCTACATAGCGTTCTTTCTGCTATTTGACAACATCGATATTTTCTTATCTCTGTCAATGTTTTAAGAATGAAGCTTTATTTTTTAATGCAATGCTTTTCATATTTCACGTCCATTTTTTTTAGCAATTTGAGAATTCATATTGTGCAGTATAAAACAAAAAAAAAACATTGTTATAGAAATTACTTTGGATTTTCTGTTTATGGAGATGGAAGACTACCGACAACCTTAATGTTTTGTGCATAAGAGCTCCGAGGGACCATCTATTTTTTTTTAACAGATCTCTCTCTCTCTCACACACACAGAGATTCCTTAAAGAGTACGCTCGTCATTTGCAGTAACACAACCGGGAATCTGCAGGACGCAATACTTAGGACAACGGTTTGTTTAATTTTTGTTGACAAAATGCCAGCACGAACTGAAATAATCCGTAGAGAGATAAAAGGCACACAGAACACTTATCTGTATCGCTACGGGTCTTCGCTATCACAGGTGCTCTCGATTCATGTGTCGCATTCTCCTTAATATTCGTTTCCGAGAGAGTCATGAAAACAGAGAGAGAGAGAGACACGCGGACACACACCTTCTGATTATAAATACGTACGTCTGATTGTAAATTGAGAGTGAAATGTCAAATCGCGCAGTTGAAGTAGAAGCCAAATATTCAGATATATGCAGAAGAAACCCGGAAAAGCCCTTTCTATTCTCATCTCTCTCTCTGTTCTCATCTCTCTCTCTGTTCTCATCTCTCTCTCTGTTCTCATCTCTCTCTCTGTTCTCATCTCTCTCTCTCTCTGTTCCATCTCTCTCTCTATTCCATCTCTCTCTCTCTATTCCATCTCTCTCTCTCTATTCCATCTCTCTCTCTATTCCATCTCTCTCTCTCTATTCCATCTCTCTCTCTCTATTCCATCTCTCTCTCTCTATTCCATCTCTCTCTCTATTCCATCTCTCTCTCTATTCCATCTCTCTCTCTATTCCATCTCTCTCTATTCCATCTCTCTCTATTCCATCTCTCTCTCTTTCTTCCATCTCTCTCTCTCTCTTCCATCTCTCTCTCTCTCTTCCATCTCTCTCTCTCTCTTCCATCTCTCTCTCTCTCTCTTCCATCTCTCTCTCTCTCTCTTCCATCTCTCTCTCTCTCTTCCATCTCTCTCTCTCTCTTCCATCTCTCTCTCTCTCTTTCATCTCTCTCTCTCTCTTTCATCTCTCTCTCTCTTCCATCTCTCTCTCTCTTCCATCTCTCTCTCTCTTCCATCTCTCTCTCTCTCTTCCATCTCTCTCTCTCTTCCATCTCTCTCTCTCTCTTCCATCTCTCTCTCTATTCCATCTCTCTCTCTATTCCATCTCTCTCTCTATTCCATCTCTCTCTCTATTCCATCTCTCTCTCTCTCTTCCATCTCTCTCTCTCTCTTCCATCTCTCTCTCTCTTCCATCTCTCTCTCTTCCATCTCTCTCTCTTCCATCTCTCTCTCTCTCTCTCTTCCATCTCTCTCTCTCTCTCTTCCATCTCTCTCTCTCTCTTCCATCTCTCTCTCTCTCTTCCATCTCTCTCTCTCTCTCTTCCATCTCTCTCTCTCTCTCTTCCATCTCTCTCTCTCTCTTCCATCTCTCTCTCTCTCTTCCATCTCTCTCTCTCTCTTCCATCTCTCTCTCTCTTCCATCTCTCTCTCTCTTCCATCTCTCTCTCTCTCTTCCATCTCTCTCTCTCTCTTCCATCTCTCTCTCTCTCTTCCATCTCTCTCTCTCTTCCATCTCTCTCTCTATTCCATCTCTCTCTCTATTCCATCTCTCTCTCTCTTCCATCTCTCTCTCTATTCCATCTCTCTCTCTATTCCATCTCTCTCTCTCTTCCATCTCTCTCTCTCTCTTCCATCTCTCTCTCTCTCTTCCATCTCTCTCTCTCTTCCATCTCTCTCTCTCTCTCTCTTCCATCTCTCTCTCTCTCTCTCTTCCATCTCTCTCTCTCTCTCTCTTCCATCTCTCTCTCTCTCTCTTCCATCTCTCTCTCTCTTCCATCTCTCTCTCTCTCTCTTCCATCTCTCTCTCTCTTCCATCTCTCTCTCTCTTCCATCTCTCTCTCTCTTCCATCTCTCTCTCTCTTCCATCTCTCTCTCTCTTCCATCTCTCTCTCTCTCTTCCATCTCTCTCTCTCTCTCTCTCTCTTCCATCTCTCTCTCTCTCTCTTCCATCTCTCTCTCTCTCTCTTCCATCTCTCTCTCTCTCTTCCATCTCTCTCTCTCTCTCTTCCATCTCTCTCTCTTCCATCTCTCTCTCTCTTCCATCTCTCTCTCTCTCTATTCCATCTCTCTCTCTCTCTATTCCATCTCTCTCTCTCTCTCTCTCTCTATTCCATCTCTCTCTCTCTCTCTCTCTCTCTATTCCATCTCTCTCTCTCTCTCTCTCTCTCTATTCCCTCTCTCTCTCTCTCTCTCTCTCTCTCTATTCCCTCTCTCTCTCTATTCCCTCTCTCTCTCTCTCTCTCTCTCTCTCTATTCCCCCCTCTCTCTCTCTCTATTCCCCCCTCTCTCTCTCTATTCCCCCTCTCTCTATATATATATATATATATCTCCCTCCCTCTCTCTCCCTCTGAAACGTTGTGACAGTATATACGAAGATGAGAACCTTCGATTGTAAATTAGGTCGCAAACACAAAATTATGTTGAAAGACAAGACGAGGGTGCATCGTAACTGCGTTGATCAATCTGGAATCGATGTTTTTAGCACCTTCATTTTATTGATATATATAGCTACATATCCTATAGCTATGTTTTTCCAATATAATATGCTTTCATTACATTTCAATTATGTAAATCCACCGCTTATACCAAATAATTTTATGAATATTTCCCTTCATCTCATGAGACTTTACTTTTCCCCATGTGAAAGGACTCACGTTGTAAATGTAGATAGATTTCTATCAGTCTGACGGCATGACACAGCACATTTCTCACAGGCGAGCAACCTAGAATCGAAAAATGTCGTAATGACAGGAAATCCGCCTCCAAGACAACTCTTCTTGATTACGCTAAGAGGTACATACCATCACATATAAGAAATCAGTGTTTCTTTATGCCTCATAAATGCATGGAAAGTAAAAATCAATTCCTGTGTTACCTAAATAAGGAATAAAGCATCAAGCGTAAAATAAAAAATCATTAAAAAAACTTGTAGATTGGAAATTTTCGAGAAACCATGTCAAGTTTCTAGATGAGGCATTTTTATTTCAGGTGAACATATTTTTCTGTATATAATGTTTGGAATTAACGATAGGTGATCATCCAAAGTTAAGATTCACAAATGTTTAATATACACGGACTATATGTCGTCTTTCTAATTAAATGGGTAATGTTAATAATATTAAACCAGCTAAAATACTACTAATAACACTTACTTTCTTTGGATATTTGAGAAAATATTTACGCTAATGTTTCCGTATACCAAGGATCGTATCATTCATAAATGATCATTTTTGTACACTGCTATTTCTGTTCTAAAGCAAATTTATTTTGATTTTGGAATTTTTCGGGGGAAACTTACAATATCGAACAGTTGTTATATAAGGGGACTGTAAAATAGTTATACGGTAAGTATCATACCAGTATCATGATAATGGTTCTATGGACATATTTAATAGTAGATTTCATTTAATTTTGTAGAATTTATAAAACTAGTGGATTGGACATCGGGAGCAGTTGACTGGCCAACATGTTTGCAAGATCTCCCCTATATGGATTTATTTTGGGGTGATGTGTTAAGGATAGACTTTATCTCTCAAAGGAATAATAAGGAGATAGCCACGTTCTGTTGATGTCATGATACCGTTTATACAGGAGGCGTTGTCAGGAAACTGAGGCTGATAATGACATTTGTGCTAGAGTGTCTTATTTTGGATAGCGCATGAATGCCGAGGGAAAACAATTTGAACATCTGTGGGATTAACATATTTATATAATCAATAGAATACGCTTTGTGTGCACGTTTAGTTTTCATTACTGTTTATCCACCTGTATAATATCAGTATTAACATCAGTGAAACTCATCCTTTGGAAATTATATACACACACACACACACACACACACACACACACACATACATATATATATATATATATATATATATATATATACACACATATATATATATATATATATATATATAGGTAACTATACTCATCTCGAAAAACCTTCAGTTTCTTGATTTGCCAATAATCAAATCAATATCGAAGGAAAAAGAGGTTTTAAAAAAAGAAAGAGCCAGGAACATGAACGTCTATCGAAAGTAATCGTACAGGTTCAAAGGCCAAAGAAAAAAAAACCCGACACGAGTAAACAACTAACTAAAAAAGAGCTCAATACAAAAGTAGAAAGAAAGCTTTCCCTGACGATCCGCTTAGGTGAAACCTTGGCAGGTTTGTCTGGCTCTCTAGATTTGACTATATATATATATATATATATATATATATTATATATATATATATATATATTATATATATATATATATATACATACACACACAGAGAAAACTAACAATCTCTCAAACAACTGTGAATGGAATGCACATACCATATTAGCAATAACCTAAAACAATTTAAAAAACAAACGGACACGTAAAAAGTTGCCCATTTTAGGACATTGTAACCTAGCAATAACCCTGAATTTGGACCGGCTTCTAAAAACTTGGGTTAATTTGCAGTGTAACATCTGCGCTCAGTTCACATTAAAATTTCCAGAATACTTACATTTGTGTAATCGTACATGCCCCATTCGTTTTTTTTTGTTGCTCCTTTCTTCTGTTCATTTTCTGTGCAGTATATCATCTGTTTAGCAGCTTTTCTTAACCTTCCTTATTCATTCTCTACCCCGGAAATTTCAACTGATACAAAGTATAAGTGTCCTTCCTGTTTGCATTTTCTCGAAGACTTCATTGCTTAAATATAAAGTCCATGGTATTCGCTGGATGCCCTGATTAAGTATATTAACATTCTTGTTCAATTTTATACACTAGATGGGATGCTCATCTGGCATTCAACAAATACATTCTAGTATGCGCTTATATGTTGGTTATACGGGTCGAATCAAGACCTTTTATGTACCCTTATGTACCCTTTTTCAAATATTTCGATGGCAAATATACATACGGTTCAATGCTACATCAATGCAAAAATCAGTATTTGAACGCGTTTACTAATATGTGCATTATGTCCAAAAACATTTGTTAATCAGGAAATATACAAAAACTTTTCTCATTACTACGCCATCAATTATTAAATTTATATATCCAAATTTCCGAGCAGATTCTTTTTTAAACAATAATAAAAGTAACTAATATTTAAGCTTGTAGATGAAAATTATTTATTTTTACTATTTTGAATTAACATATAACGGCAGAATAAGTTTATTATTAACTCAAGGTAGGCGGCAAATAAATAACATTTTAAATGCAGCTTGGTAATCTTATGTTAAGATATGATGTAAATTATCAAATTTTATTTTGGTTCCAAGCTCAAAATAATCGAAGACTTGGAGCGACAAACGCATACAAAATTACAAAATCTGCTTTAATATCTTTCTATTTAGAACAAAAGGTTGACAGAGTTGAACCATCGCGAGATGGTCGGAAACATTTTTCATTGAACAGATTAAGCACAATCAATTAAGCTCTTCAAATGTCCAGTCCGTCGGCGTTCCAAACGTAGACCGTTATTTATCCAGGAGAAAGCCAGTGTTCGCATTGACACAAAATAATCCATATTTCCTTTTATATTTATAATGGGTTGATTTAAATTAACGAAAATTGAAAAAAAATATATAAAAGACAGAGGAAATCCTCGGGCTATTAACAGAGGTAAAAGTGACATAAGGTCTTTAAGCATTCGGGAGGAAAAAGAAAAAAATCACTTTAAAATGAGAGAGAAAACGAAATAAGCCTGAAAGAAATGGAGGGATTTGGAACTATGGGAGAAAGCAACAACGATAAAAAAATAGTCATCAGTGTATTCTCCGTTTCTTTCCTTTCAATTACTTTATTTCAGTGATGGTTTCATTTTAATGATTTTTTTTCTCTTTCCGTAGATCTTTTGTTTCATTTTCCCCCAATCTTTTGTTTCATTTTCCCCCAACCATTATTACATCTTTCCTTCTTTCACTTATTTTGTCGGCAGTGTTTTGAGTTGTTTTTTTTTTTCGTATCTTTCTTCGCAAGAATTTGATCCTTTCTTTTTGTTTACTTTTATCTATTCTAACATTTTATTCCTGTTTTTATAAAAGTTTCCTTCTATTCCTTTCTTTTGATGAAATATTTAAAAGGCTTGTCACTTAATTTTGAGCAATTCTGTTGTCTTTTATTTAATTTCTGTTCTTCTAAATACACAAGCTCGCAAAATCTTTTAGCATAAACATTTACAAAGTCATACCTTTGAGAGAAATGCGTAGATATCTCTGCATGACACAACAATGAAAGGCCTGTTTATATAATTGCATAGGATAAATATTCTCTTTCTACACACACACACATATATATATATATATATATATATATATATATATATATATATATATATATTTATTCACTGAATCTATACATATATACCGGGTGTAGCTGTAAAATTGACCTTCCCACAAAATGTTTAATGTCTTAAAAAGAAAAAAAAACACTAAACTAATTAAGTTTGTCTTTCCATCTTTTTGGATAAGACTTTTGGCCATCTTGACATTATTTGTTGTAGGAATCACCGAAAAACCCTATTATTTATCCATCTAGAATGAGAATCGTTTACAATCATTTTGTGTCAGCCCCACTACGTTTTCCCAACAGGGTAATGGTGAGAAAAAAATATTCAGACCTTCAATAATGGTATGAACTTTCATACTTTCATATTGAAATCGATTCAAGAACCATCAAGAGAACGATTTATATTTTTACAAACAAGCATCAGTAGAGTGGAAAACTGGATCAGGGGGTTACAACAGCAAGATGGGTTATCATTATAACTTAGAGCTAAATACATTCTTTTTGCTAAAAGTAGGGTCCGATAGTGTTATTAAAACCTCGGAGAATCCCAGTAAGATATATTTTATTATTTCTAAGATACAAAAGTTCAAATCTTGGTCTAACATTTGGACAATCTTCTTGTTACACTCGGTATATATTATAGTAGAGAGTTTCTCTCTTCACATTGCCTAATTAAATGGTTATTATATTTTAATAATCCTGCGGTTTGTTTACGCGTAAACACCAATATTTCTCAAAGGGAACAAGAACATTACGTTAACAAATTCGAATGTGTAATCATTTGGCCCTGTTTTGAGACGGGTTCAGAATCTTCGTATAATTTTTTTAAATTCATTTCATCACCTGGAAGGCAATAATGAAACTCTAAGTAAGAACGCAAGGGATTACTGAATGTGAGAGAATAGGCTAAAATTCATTAAGGAGAAAGAACAATAAAAGAACAGGAATGAAGAAAACAGACGATAACTATTCATACTGTATTTAAATATTTGAAGATCAAACATGACAAGAAAGCAAGAAGTCGAAAGAGTTACACAAGTAAGAAGCGCGAGAAAAGAGATTTTTAGCATAGAATTTACGGTTGCATCTAGTCATTTCAACTAAGAGGAAACCTGGCCGCCAATCTGGTGATACGCTTACATTCATAAAATCCAACTACCAAAAAGCAGCTGGATACTGACTGGGAAATAATATAAGAAAAACAATATATTAAGGTCCGTGAATAATAAAGAATTAAGATAATGATGGATATTGCATTTAAATTTCTGACGACTGCAATTAATGTGTATGAATCTTTAGAAGACATTTTTATTTGTGAGTAAACACACACACACACAATAACACACTGTCAAAGCAACCAATGGGAAATATCAAAATAATACAGTATTATTTTATGTGTCGTGTTCATTCCTGACGTTTGCGAGAATGGTTCTCACCAATTTCCTGGCAATTGTAACTCTTAGTAGATTCTGTTTGTAATCTATCCTAAACTCTTTTGTCATCCATTTAAACAAGGTCGATATTTTGTTTATACGCTGTTCTCTTCTATCTTTCTTACCATCAATATTCCTGTGTCAAATTTTCTTCATAATGCGTTCTAGAAATTTCAAATCTTTCTGAATTTGAAGATAAGTGTCGATTGTGATACCATTTTCCCTAAAGCACAGTAATTGCTCGTATGTTCAAGCCATTACATTTTTAGCATCTATCTGCAAATTCTCAACTCTGTTGCTTCCAGTCTTTTATATTAAATATCTGGAAAGTGTTTTAACAGACGACGGAAATGTAACATTAAAATCCCGAGGCACATTGTGTTACCAAAATGTCTTTCAAAATATATACAAAATAGGCAAACCACATTTACTTTGCCTCAGGTCTCTTCATTTGTGATGAGATTGTCGAGAATTTACCATTTTATAGGAAGACCAATATAATATAACAGGTCATCAGGTTTTTGTTTCTGACGAATTTCTTAATACTTTGCTTAGATTTTACAAAGCATCTTTTGCTATTCAATTTCTACTTAGGTTCTTCGTGTCACATTTTCCACCCTTTCAAACATTTCACTTATTTATATTTTCGTATTTGTTAGATTTTGGCTTCTCTCATTCGTAGTTTGCAGTTTGGGATATTCTTCTTGTAGATAACCATGGATTTATGAGTGGAAAATACGGATAAGAGCAATCGCGATTATGAGATTAACTTTAGAAATAAATGAGAGAAATTTTTAAATTATAAAACCGAAACCTAAAAACTGAATCATAAGCGTCTTTTTTTATATATTCGTTTGTATCGAATGATTATACATCTCATAGAATATTACAATCAATAACAGTTTTATGTTGTGCGAATAACAAAAATAATGATTTCTTTAAAATAATCGATAGACACTGTGTGATAAAACAAATAAAATACTTCACCTGTATATGTTGTCAGATGAGAGATTGGGTTATTCGAACTAGAGTAAATGACAAATTATAATGTTTCTCCTTGTCTGTCAAATGTAGAATGGAATGTCCGCCATATCTGCAGACCTTTTTTTACAGCGAGTAAGAGGTGTAGGCCATAATCGCGCCTTAACAAACTACTTTATATTCATGATGCTGTCAGTTTCTCACACCTGTTTGCCTTGCTCCAGTGGTGGCCAAAATTCTCGGATGTACATTCTGCATAACTCTGCTGCGGGTGTAATAAAGCGAATGCTTTTATCAGCCAGTCAGTTGTATGGCTCTCACTTGGCTGCTTTTAACGCAGCTATTGTGGATTCTTGCAAGGCTGAGATCCGAATACGTCGATAAATGGAGAGGGAAGCGATGTTACGGGTCAACAGTTACTTTCAGAAAGAAACCAATTTATGCATTGTCTTGTCTGAATGTCCCTTTTCGTTTCTAATCTTTATTAATTCTATTTTAAGAGAGAACAAATTGTAAATGTTAAGAATCCGATGTGCAATTTTATGATTACTATATGATTGAAAAACAATTAGAAGGGTAGAATATATTAACTGGCATAAAACTAGCAGTTTTGCTCGTGGTGTGCGAGTATAGCTATTGACAATATCAGTTATAATATGTGGCATCAAACAGATAAGTTTTCGAGCAAGAAGAGTTACTTGAAGCAGTGGTGGCAACGGAACCACGAACTCTCCTCGATTTCCGCGACGAGAGCGCAACAGTAAATTCCGGATGTCGGCTCAAAATTGACGATAGAGAAAGCGTGCCACTCCACAATCACCACCAAATACCACAGTCATACACAACGTGTTGACCGGTTCTATAAGCACATCAAGATTAAAGATATTTTCCCCTGCAAATGGAATGCAAATACAAACCCTGTCGGAAGTCATATTTCTTTATTAAAAATTACAAATAGAAAGGCAAGTAGATGTAAAATAACATTTGTATCCATGAAATATAACAGTTAAAGAAATAAGTATATTTGCACGTGCACACACGGAATGCAATGCTTCCGAAATACTCCAACTTAATGGCAAAATATTAGTGGCTTCACTTAGCTTATGTCTTGCCAATATATAGGAGGTATTATTGCCATACCCTGTGTGTGTATGTGTGAATATATATATATATATATAGTAGACGTTTCAATCCGTAATGCATCATTGAGCATATATATATATATATATATATATATATATATATATATATATATATAATCGAGACAAAAGATAGGGCTTCACGATTTTGTTCAAGCATGAAACAATGTCTTCGCTTGTTTTCCACCTTTGCCTCCATTCATATATAATTCTATCACTTTTCTCCTTAAATATAGAACTGATGAAAATTATATTTGTATCATTATATAAAATCGAGTCTGAAGTAATGCCGCCTATTTTATTATAAAGATCCGAGATTTCAAAGAGCGATATTCAAATGTCATATATATATATATATATATATATATATATATATATATATATATATATATATATATAGTATTTACATCAGTCGGACTATTGTCGCCATTTTTGTCACAACGTTTCGGCCGTTGTACGCTCCCGCCTTCTTCAGGTGGTTGGAATTTCGAACCGAACCCTTTATTTTGATCACTGGGGTATACTGTTCTGGTTCCACGAGCCATGTTTGATGGATGTCAGTTATCAGTTATCTCCTGCTAATTTTCCCTCTGAAAGTTCTCCACTTTCTCCTTGAGGACACATGGCACAGTGGATAAAGGCGTTGGTTAGATCCAGTGACAGACCCAAAGAGTGTGAGTTCAATACTCGGTTCGGGCAGTGGAGAACTTTCAGAGGGAAAATTAGCAGGAGATAACTGATAACTGACATCCATCAAACATGGCTCGTGGAACTAGAACAGTCTGCCCCAGTGATCGAAATAAAGGGTTCGATTCGAAATTCCAACCACCTGAAGAAGGCCGGAGCGTACAACGGCCGAAACGTTGTGACAAAAATGGCGACAAAGATGAGGTCACTAGTCCGACTAATGTAAATACTGTACATAATAACTCATCTCAGAAATATAGACATATATATATATATAATATATATATATATATATATATAGCTCGAATCTCTCGCCTATGATATATAAGAATTTATTTTGCTTTCCAAACTCGGGTCATTTGTTGTATTCAAGGGTTATTTTAGTCCTTTCTGAACGCGTTCTTATTAAATCGGAGACTCCAAGTAGTGATTCTTCCAACTCTTTATACATTGTATAATAAAATCACTGTCATTCCTTTGCATATTACTAGTGGTAGCTTTATGGCTATCTTTTTAAATATCCCATGTTTGTTTTGGCTTTTTCCTTGCTCGCCGCTGTCAGCGTCACCTTTCATTCTGATACTTCCTACTGCAGATATTTTCCCTATACAGTAAAATTGTTTTAATAGTTAAACTATTGCACTACGAAGATTTAC
>OZ038481.1:109181448-109206542 GCA_964036315.1 Acanthosepion esculentum
TTTCGCCGCACATCTATTGTTGGCACGGCATAACGAACACAGTAAAGCTACCAAACGTAGCGACAAAATGTTAAGAATAGCCTAGAAAGGGTGTCGAGCCAATTTGTCTTGAAATGTAAAGATAGTACCAGCGACCATTCCGACAGACTCGTTACAATCTTGACTTAACATAAGATAACACATGTTTTGCAATGGGAAGTGTGTAACCATAATAATAACTGGTAAAAATGACATAGTACTGTACGATTTGAAAGAAGTCGAAACATTCTACAAATGGTTAACGCAGCTATTCAACTAGACCAGGGAGCAAATAAAACAATCTAGCAATAAAATAGCTCGTTTGGGTAGACTGTTATATTTCCACGTGCCATGTCTAATGGATGTCAGTTATCTCTTGTTAATTTCCTTCTCCATGTTCTCCACCGACTTGTATTGAACTCACACTCTCTGGGTCCTATCACTGGATCTAACTAACGCTTTTATCCACTGTGCCATGTGTCCTTGGTTAAGGCGATGGAGAACTTGGAGAGGGGAATTAATAGGAGATAACTGATAACTGACATCGATTAGACATTGCACATGGAAATAGAAAAGTGTACCCCCCAGCGAGCTAAATAAAGGGTTCAGTTTGACTTTACACCCACCTGAAGAAGGCCGGAGCGTACAACGACTGAGACGCTGTGATAAATATGAAAACAAAGATAAGGATGATAGTGCGAACAATGTAAATGGTGTACGTAACACCTCATCTCAGAAATATAGAGACATACTCTAGGATTAAAGTAAATTCTATTGCGAAATGCATAGCAAAGAAATTGCCAACTATCTTCCCATCATGTTACTATCAAACAGTTTTACTCATTTTCTCCGTCCAAGCAAGGCAATAACATAACTAAAACACAGTGTTCAACTCTTTCTTAAATCTGTTGGGATATTGTCTATGATAAAGTGCCAAAAAGAGAAGATTGATATCATATAGCAGATCAACACCTTTTCTTTGTTTCCCATGAAATGTTTTTATATCTTAATACTTTTCTTTTACAATTCTAAAGCGTGTTCTGATACATGTCATATTTGCTCTTATTAGTATGGCAATTCATTGATAGTGCATATTTTTTATTTACTTATGTCGTCTTTATTCTGTAGCTTGTATATTGGGATCTTTCACTTGCGATTTTTTACTTACCTTAGTTACGCAGTTGTTCCCTTATTCATTTACAAATAGAAATTCCTGCGGTTCCTTTAAAAGATTACACTTCAACACGGTTTCATCTACGGATCTTATGTTAATATAGTGACCACGATTAATATATTGTATTAGGAAGTCTAGTTGTCTTAGATTTACCACGCTGTAAAGATTATGAAATCTGGTTGGAGGATATAAAGTTTATTTAGATTTTATTTATATTGATATGTTTTTACGACTTGTCGATTTGTCATATTTAAAGCCTAACCATATTTTTTATTATAAAGATGATCAGGTCTTTTCTTTTATACGACAATTTTTAGACCAACACTAAACATATATAGTAGGTAGCTGTGAAGATTGTAACTGGTAATTTAGGATAAATAACATTTTAATGTAAATATTTATTATTAAAACAAATATAATCTATTTAGTCGTTTAAATTTGCACAACTGATTTGCATTATATGGAGTGGCATAAATGAAAAATGCCGCATAATCATTATTTCAGATTGAATATTGCAATGAAATTCTTTGAGGATAATAAGGATTTTTGAAGACGCATACCCTACTTTATAATCCCTATCTGGGAGGAAGATTTGGATGCGCAATTTAAAGCAACTGACATGACATCGTTTCGAACTCTGCTCTCCGATTTCGCATGCCTACCCACTAGCCATTGCAAGACCCTCACTTTGCTAATCTTTGGAATAGCCTGAGAAGCAATACTATTTCACTTATAAAGTTTGAAAATACGATGAAAGAAAGTTTCAGTAAATGGAATGGGGAAAGTATTGGAGTTAATATAAACAGATAATAGTGAATTCCTCTAGTAGATGCCGACGGCATTTTACTAATATATTAATCATCTGATGAGGTAAAAAATGTTATATTAAGTAACTAATAATTGTCACTCTGTATGCTAAATCTACTGTTTGGAAAATTGGCCCAATATGTCGTGCTAGGAATCTTTCTCGCAAGAACCAGCTTCCACGAGGTTTATAAGAGTTATGAATCGCGTGTAAGCTATTAGCTTCTGGTTAATAATATTTTAAAGAAAACACAGGTATAAAATTTACTGAAGAATATGTTTAATCACATAAGTCACATGGATTAATAATAATATAACAACAAACACCGTAGTTCAGTGCGTCAATGCACACGACTCAACGCTACGCCTTGTTACCCATATTCTTATGAGCAAACGTTCTACATATAGATATTGAACGAATATTTGCTTAACCATTGGTGTAGACAAGGTCGGACGACTTTCAACATAATAATAATTATACCATTCAGTTGTGCATTGAATATTTTGTCTACGTCTGGTCCAGTACTATTGTTATGTATTCTTGATTAAATTTAAAAATGAATCACTTGTTACTCGCCCTGTCATGGCATCTCGACTTAAATCACTTTCCCATCACTGTAACGTTGATTCTCTGTGTCTTTTTATAAATAATTTCCTGTCAGGTGTTTTGTTCGTTTGATTGTTTAAAGGCACATCAACTCCTTATAGGTCATTTTATGCTGAAAGTTTATATTGATGGTATTGTATTTTTAAATTACTATGAGAATGTATTGATGATAATGTTTTCTAATGTAATTTTATATATTCACCTTTTAAAACCTTTACTATTTGCCCATAGCTGGGACCCTTACAGATGCTACAAATTTGGGCCAGGGTGGACCTGGGAGCAACAACAAATAAAAAGTGGGTCCACTCTCTCAAAATCCTCCGATCAGAGGCCTTGATGTTGGCTGTAGATTAGCATACTCAGGACGAGGCAGTTGTACTAAGGAGCTTTCTTCTTTATTACCTCGACTTCTCGAACTTAAACGCTGTGCTGCACTGTAAGCTAGGTTTCGTCATTTTATTGTTTCACTTGGTAGATGTACCCGTATTTTTTATTCTAATAGTTTCATCTGCAGCAATTATCGCAAAAGGGATATGTCTTCTGGCTGTTTAATATAACGTCAACTACGATCTTTAAAATTTAAGTGCAAGGACAAACATCGTTATCTGTCTTTCTGAATACTGTTATTGTCCTTTAAACTCAGAATTTTTTCAGTATATATTTCTCTCAATATATTTTTGAATCTTAGCAGCTTGGGACGAAATTAAAGGAATGAAAGCCTAAAATTTAAAGTACTAAAACTAATATTTCTATTTATCTTTCTGAAATGATATCGTAAAATTAGAAGATTAATCGGAGTTACGATGTATTAATGCGAGGATTACCATTAGAAGAATACAAGAAAATTAGAAATAAAATAGCATATAATGATTAACCAGGAATAGAACATCACGTTGTACTGTAAATATAAAAGGCATGAGGAAAATATATTCGCATGGATGGAAAACACAAATAAAGAAAATAAAAATTGTTTATAGTCGGTCATGGACACACAAAATGAAGTCATTACTCGGATATAGAGATTTCAATATTCTTCATTATTTACATTATTCGGACTATTGTCCTGATCTTTGTCGCCATATTTGTTACAACGTTTCGGCCATTGTACACTCCGGCCTTCTTCAGGTGGTTGTAATGTCTAACTGAACCCTTTATTTCGCTCACTGGGGTAGACTGTTCTCGTTCCACGTGCCATGTTTAATGGATGTCAGTTATCCGTTATCTCCTGTTAATTTCCCCTCTGAAAGTTCTCCACTGCCTTAACCAGGTATTGAACTCACATCCTTTAGGTCCTGTCACTGGATCTAACCAACGCCTTTGTCCACTGTCCTTGAGGACAGTCTACCCCAGTGAGCGAAATAAAGGGTTCAGTTCGACATTACAAACTACCTGAAGAAAGCCGGAGCGTTCAACGACCGAATCGGTGTAATAAATATGGCGACAAAAATGAGGACAATAGTCCGAATAATGTAAATGTATGTAATACCTCATTTCAGAAATATAGACAGATATTCAATAGTTCTTTACAATAATATTTAGCCAGTAAATGTTTCAAGAGCCACTCGAGGTAGAGGATTAGAAAGTAAAGGTTACAGATTGTGAGGAAGATACCGGTTTACCTTAGCCCATTACTTGCCATGAGCTCTATTTGGGGATCTGTTAAAATTAAACTCACTACATATTATTCCTTGCATTTACATTGAATTCCTTACAGACATTGCATTTGCAGAGCTATATTTTACAACATTTAGCCTTTAAATGTTTTATTATTAGCTGTAAGAAAACACTTTCCGTCGTAATTTTACATTTCACGAGTAGAAAAATAATGATTATTTTGAAAAGTATTTTTTTTATTATTTCTATTCAACATTATTTTTTGATGTTTTTTACACATATATATTTGGTGTTGTAGTTTCTATAAAATCGACAATGGTAACTACTGAAATTAATCATAAAGAATAAATAAACTCCTAAGACACCTGTCTGGGCCCAAAATGCGCATTAAAAATTTTGGCAGTTAATGTGTTAACTATGAACAGGGTAAGATTTTAGTGATCGGAGAATCATCGTCTTGGGATATGGTTCCCCAAAGCAGCGGTTCGTGTAAATAAACAACTCTGGTGGAACTTATATCTCACCAATATGATACGAAAGGAATGAGTGTGGTTCGCAACGTGTCTTAGACACGAAGGTTGTAAATGATGGTCGAAAATCTAATTCATCTGCACTATTTCCATGGAAATAGCGACAGAATAGCGAGAGGATTCCAGTATTTCATCTGTGGGATTTTGGGGGCTTTAGGGTGAAAAATAATTCATCACCCAGCTGGAGTCAGATACGCTTTCGAACTTTATAGAAATTGGAAAGTTAAGACAGGACACCTTCTGCCCATGAGACATGAAAGAAACAGGGAAAGAAATATACAAGTGATTAATGAAATGATGGCAGGGAAGATATACAGGAAAAAAAAAATCATGTAGCATTAGGTTTTGCGCTTGGCGTGAAGTGTTTTGCAAATATTTGAAAAATATACCTGACTGAACATGGTAAGTTAGTATAGAGACCTGCTGATATCTCATGTGATAAAAACAAAATCAAGATGGTCATTGAGGAAAGATCTCATGATAAACATTGCGATATATATATATATATATATATATATATATATATATATATATATATATAAAGTGCAGTGTGTGTTTGTCATGCAACTCCTCCGCTCTCACTGTTCCGATATCAATGATTCATAGCTCATTCAACAGCTGTAGAAATGTAAGGTTCAGTTGACAGCTTATGCTAGGTTAAAAATATATATTAATACATTATGCCAGCCTTTATCGTTGCTTTCATGGTTCAAGTGGAGTAACTTTTATTTTCCTTTTGCATCCAAAATTGCAGTGCACCTTTTATTATAAACTAGCTAAATTTAAGCTAGCTCATAAGCTTGGTTTGGCCATCACATTTGCTAGAGGGGGTAGATAAGATAAGCATCAATAAACTGCAGAAGAACTCAAAATTAATCGTTGCATTTAAGTATTGAATTAAAGTATAAGATTAACTTTTAGAAGTACAACGATAATTCTGCTGCTACCACTTAATTTAAAGACGATTTGATGTACGTAGATCCTTATCCGTCCAAACAATTACTTTCATAATTGACAATAGTCATTTTATTTTTATCATACGAGTTATCAGCAGGTCTCTATACTAACTTACCATGTTCAGTTTTTATTTTTATTTCATGGGTGACAGGACAGGGAACGATTTATAAGATAAAAATATTATAATGTAACGATGGGAAAATAGAAATTAGAATTAGTTATACATTCAACATTTGAAGTTAGAGAAATATAATAGCTAATTATGTAAAACCTATATTATGGAATCTATATGAATACATGCGAAATTGGAGCTCAATGTTCACACGAATTCTTAGATTAAAAAGCCCCAGCTCTACTTTATAGTAATTTGGTATTTAATCGACAACCTTTGTTGGCTAATATTGTTATTGCCTTTCATGAGAAGGAGCTATTTGATAATATCAATAATCTTTATATTTACTTCCAATAGGTGGATTACACGTTTACGTCGTTTTCCACTCGGAGTAAGGCAGAAGAGATTTTCTATCAACTTAATAATCTCCGTCCGTCTTTAAAATATAAAAATGTAGATAGAAGAGAATAATCATCTCCCTTTCTTGGTTGTATTAGTAGAAAGAACACCTTTGGTCATTCTTACCAGTATTTACCGTAAACCCACATTTTCTGGGCATTACTTTGGACTCATTTACTCCCAGATCCAGGAAAATTAATCTTATTACTATCCTTACTCATCGTACTTTGATGCTGTGTTCCGAGTGCAGACTTGACTGTGAGTTAAAGAATATTAAACAACTGTTATTAGTGAATTGTTATCCCGAATGTGTCGTTACATCGACCATTGAGTAAAATATCCTTAAGTTCAATGAGGTTAAGAAATATGGTCCTTCTAAAAGTCCTATATATGTGAGACTCCCGTGGATGGGTCCCGGGAGTCAAACATTCGCCGACAAAATTTCCAAAGCTGTGTTTCAATGCCGTTATGGTCCTCAGTATTTGACAAATTGAAGGGCTTTTCTCACTTGCCGTAATGAGGTCTTGCCTGCCAATCAACAACGTTTATTAATATGTCTATATAAATTTCGACGTGAGAACGACTATGAGGGCAAGACCATCATAAGGTTGGAAGTTATAATCGCTCATTATGTCCCGGATCAGGTGCGGGGACACAAGCCTGTGACATCTGGGCATTCGCAGATTAACTATTCTGCGATCGGTGACCACCTATTAAATTCTGTTGCCTGCAGGACGAACTATTCTCCTGAGTTCTTTCCTGTCTTGGAAAGTGCACGGACGAGACTCTATTTAGACATCCAGGAATATGTTATCAATTACATGCAATGTCTTGTTCTGTGTAGACAACGGGAATTGAAAAAAAAGTTACCCTATTCAGGGTATCAGTTGGCTGACTGGGTAGAAAATCAGTAAATCACCCCCATTGCCTAATCCAGCCTTTAATTTATATCTTAGTATCAGTTGTGGGTATTTTTTTATAAACTACTTAGTTTTATATTGCCGTTGATTTTCTTCTGAAGATGTGTCGGCCGAAAGGCGCGTAAATTCTTAAATCTTCAACGTGATACATTTGTATCAATTTTTTATAATAAAATTATGATTCCTCTCCTTAAAATTCTTTTATCTTGGTGTGGTAATAAAAAAACTATATAACTAATATATATATATATATATATATATATATATATATATATATATTGATGAAAAACAAACTCAGCATTTTAAAATATTATACTTTATTTATTAAATATCAATTTTACAAAAATGGATATGAGAGGAAAGCGTTTAGCATGAGGTTTTATTTAGAATTCGGTATAAGCACCTGATTTCGTACCAGCTTCTCAAGCGGCCCGACAGTTGGGTTTTTGAACAGTTTTTCATTCATTCAGATATATATATATATATATATATATATATATATATAAAAAGACATTTTTATGTTTAACATTCTTTTTATAGATACAAGTGCTCTGTTTATAATAAACAGTATTAAATAACATTTACAGGCCTGAATATCCTAGACATTTTCATAGAAAATATTCGTCCTTCGACAGGATTCGAACCTGTATTCTATACGGAACCGTCATATAGCCTGACGTGCCTTACCGTTCCGCCACAAAGGATCGTTCATTTAATCCTTTGTGGCCAAGCGGTAAGGTACGTCAGGCTATATGACGGTTCCGTATTGGACACAGGTTCGCATCATGTCGAAGGACGAATATTTTCTATGAAAATTTCTCGGACATTCAGGCCGTTAAATGTTATTTAATACTGTTTATTATAAACAGAGTATTTACTTAAATACTTGTATCTATAAAAAGAATTTTATACATAAAAATGTCTTTAAATAATTGTCGGACTTTGTCCATTTCATATATATATATATATATATATATATATATATATATATATATGCACACGGGGGAGCGAGCAGAACTAACACACACTTATTTCTGGCATGGTGGCAAACACCATGAAACATGTTGGGTGAAAATCGGACAAAAATTAGAAAGATATACAAGTTTGATTTTTTTTTTTTTCATGCTTTTTGCAATTTTTGTACGAAGCCATTGTCGCAAACTTTCACGCACTCCACAAAAACCTCATAACATAAATAACATCAGCTCATTCATTAAAAAAAAAAATATTGTTCGCGAGGAACTTTGACTTTGTTCTTGCAAAAAATCGTATCCACATTCAGTTTAATCGCATTATTTGCTAAGCCCGTGTAGGGGCTATAGATTAGAAAGTTGGTCTAGACCTACCTTGGTAGATTTGCAACATATGTGTACAACTTCTGGTGTGTGTTTACATAGGTATATATATATATATATATATATATATATATATATATATATACTGTTTCTCTTTGTATCACCGGAACTACTAAAATAACATATACAATTTTTAGCACGTTATTTTTTTGCCTGCACAAGTAATTACATTCAGGACCTAACTATCTCTCAGTGATCAATGTGAATTCAAAATATTTCCTACACGTACCCATGTTATTTCACGTTATTTGTGAACATGTTACAAATTTCCAGTATTCCCTCTCAGTCCTTGCTCCATTCTGCCTGCAGCTCATAATTATTCCTTAAATGTTGTAGTCTTCACCCTGCTCAAAAGGTGTTAAAAAACCAAAATACATCAAGCCATTGTTCAAACATAGATTTTTAAAAAATGGGATTTTTTACAATATGATGACAGCTTGGTACTGTTTGGCGGTTGGCCGGCCTTTGACCCAGCAATGTCAAAGTCAATTTTGGCTTCATTTCAATACTGTTTTCCTTATCGCTGATTTACAAAAAATAAAAATAAAAAAAACATATATAAAAAAATCCTGGTTTCCAGTGTTCAGGAATAGCAATTTGAACTATTGTTTCATATTTTATCCCTAGAAAAAATTTGTATAATCATTTACACCAACCAATTTCACTTAGAAATGAAAGAGCATTCTTTGCTTTCAGGAAATACCTAGTTTCATGTGGTGCAGATCAAAAGTTTCCTTGATATTTATTTCAGATTATGACATAAATCATTTTTCAATATTTTTGTTCTGAGCAAAGAGACGGTAGTGTAACAAAATAACTTTTGATGTGTTTGAGATTATTTTTACTTGGGATAGAAATGTTTTATCATAGCAGAACATGTATTCACTTTAGGGGGCTATAGTTGCCCTCAAAAAGCTGTATAGCTTTTGTATTTTAATTTATTTATAGTATTTATAATTTCTACTTATATTTTAATTTATTTATAGTATTCATAATTTCTACAGATATTATCAACAAAAATATGGTGTAACCTACAGAATTTGGAATCCTGAAAGTTTGTTTCTTTTACTTTAATAATTACGAGGTACTATATAAGCTGGTTCACGTAAAAAAAGCGTTATGTCAATTATGACCTTCCGTATGATAACTTGAATCTGACGTTAGTTGTCGATAAGTGGTGATAGTCATCACTTGTCAATCGCGAACGATATTAAGATCGCCTCCTTTTATTTTAAAAAAACATTTTTCTTCGAAGAAAATAAGTAAATTTTTCTTTTCAAAATATATTAAATAATCTTTAATATTGCTAATTTTCGTCAAATTTTGAAAAACAAAGTTAACTTTTGGACAAATTTTAAACTAGGATTTTAACTTACATTGCAATTGAAAACAAATTGACCGATATCTAGTTTTTTTAGCATTTTCGCAGACAAAAAAAACAAGATTTTTCAACTAAAATTTCGGACATGCTAAGAATGAGTAAAACATTTTAGAAAATAATCAAAAATACTTTGGTATTTCTACCTAAAAATTATATATATATATATATATATATATATATAATTAAGCAGATAAAAAGTCATCAAATTTAAGGCCCTTCTTTTCATGCTATACTCTTTTTATTGATTTTCATGGAGGTACCTATATATATATATATATATATATATATATATATATACATATATATAGACACATACTTTCTATAATATATGTAAATCTGGACGTGATTTTTATATAAAAATAGACAGATTGGTGAAGATTTCATCTTGATTTAGATCAATGATATTACTTTATCTACCCTTCAATAAGGTCAGTGCCGAAGTAGCTTTGTTTTCTTTTGCTAGCGATTTACATTCATCTCTGCAGGTGTGTGATCCTCTAACGTCTTTTGCATAAATCGTTATATTAATGACTCATAACGTGTAATGATTAACTTCAGTGTCTTTTTTTCAATGATTTTTTGTCCTGTCCTACGTGAACTCTACCATATTCACTGCAAGTTAGATGGAATTATGTGGTGCTATTTTCAGGGAAATTAGCATCGATAGTCTCATTAATATCACTTTGAGTAAGATGAGTTACTTCAACATCTCCCATACTGATGTGCACTATTTCGTCCACGTTAAAAGAACGTGAACTATGATTTATCAGTGTTTTTTTATGATAATAGCAATTTTTCTCAATGATGCAATATTTATACCTGATGTTGAATAGTACGGTGCTTATTTTCACCAGAAAACCGAATACAAACAGTTTCGTCCTGAACACACAACCACTCCATCGCAACCGTCGAAGAATCACCAGAGATTCTACCCTCGTCGACTTATACAGGGAGATACTAACGCTCATATACAATAAGTTGATTCTCTCATTTCCAGTATCTTCGGAATTTCTGTTCTTATTCTTATCACAGAGCATTCCTTGCAAATTCGTGCATTTTGCATGATCGAACAAATAATTACGGTTGAAGTCTTCCTAATTGCTTTGTTAGTTACCATTCCGTTTCCTGCTTGTAGAACATATTGAATCTTGTCGTGATGCGGAAGCCAGAAATAATTATGCCCGTGTCATAAACAGAACTGCGGGCATGCACACCTCCTGGACACACACACACACACACACGTGTGTGTGTGTGCACACATTTCATTAAAAATTACAGTCAAGGTGCTTTTATTTAGTTTTTTATACAATTTCTCATGCGATCTAATATTTTTTTTTCTTTTCGCAGGATAAATTATATAAAAATTGTCCGCATGTTCATTTTTTATCAGAGCGCTTTCCGCTATACCTTTTCAAGTATTATATTTTAACTGCTAAAATTAGAAATAGTTTGTTGTATGTATGTTTTATAAAATGTTTTCATTTTTTGTTTCAAAACACGGTCCAGATATTATGTCCATGTTCAAAGTTATTATCATTATGTGTTGGTTAGTTTGATATATTTTTCCTCTTTTTGTCGGATCTATATCCACATATTTGCTTACTTATATAGTGTAGATATATGCTGTTGAAAAATGGTTAATTTTTTAAAACTTTTGTTAAAAATAGATTTTAAGGCGGGCAATTGCAGTCAGAAGATTGCGTATTACTTGAGACACATTCCTTTATTGTCCACCTTATTTAAATAGATTTATCGCTGAAATGGCGTAATATGTTGCTCTCCAGGTGTCTAGTAACAGCTATGCTTACCGAAGAAAAGCTTAACTATGTGATTAAATGAGAACAGTTTCAATTTACAAGCCAGTTCTGTCAAAGTAAACCTGCTAGATGCTTTTGAAAAGGACCTCCAATCAGTGGTTAGTTCCTACCCAACTAACCACTGATTGGAGGCCCTTTTCAAAAGCATCTAGCAGGTTTACTTTGTCAGTTGTGATGGTTTTTACTATTGAAACAGGAGAAAATGGCATTTTCATCTACATAAATAACTAGGGAACTGATAACATCCAGATCATTGAAGATCAAAAACAAAGTACGACGCAGGATTGAGCCATGGGAGACAACTCCGTTCGTGTGAAAGTTTGTGACTAATATATTTCAGTTTGATTAGGATGAAATATTTAACATGTGCTTCTTTGCCGGAGATGTTTAGTTTAAAACCTACTGGTTCTCAGTATTTTTAAATATTTCCTTCAAGAGAACAACAGTAATTCTCGTTTGAGGTAGAAAATTAACACTAGAACCTTTTATAAGAATTAAACTTTGCATGAGAAAATGAATGAATAGCCAGTGGTTCATTTGTATTCATACCGAAGTGATAGACTGGTTTCACGCGTTGAACACACTCATCGATATATCTGTTTATCGTCGACGACTTACGGTGTATTTCTGTTCAGGGAAATAAGATGGATAACTTCTTTCTTATCCAACCAGTTGCATCTCTGTCGTTCACACATAACTCTTGCTTTTGGTCGAACAACAATAAAACAAGGATTAATTATTTGTTTCTATTTGTAATGTAAGTCAGATGATACCGCCCACATTTTCAGGAAACCACAATGTCTGCTAGTCTGATTAACGCATTCAATTCAGAAAAAAAAATAATATAACTGAAAAATAATCTGCAAAATCGATAATTAAGCTACGGCTTTTCTAATATCTAATCATAATCCAAAACACAAAGAAAGAATAATTGTTGTTGGTGATTCGAAGTGTATCAGAAAACAGTTTGAATCGATAATGTGCATTCAGTCTCTATCCAGAACTGTCAAGATATTTTTTCCGCAATTTGCTTCATACAGTGTTTTCTGAATTTGCTTATGTTCAGCAAAATATTTACGCTTTAGACGGTTTATAAACATGGTTCTGCTGTAGTTATCACAGAATCATTTGAATGATTCGCCTCCTTTTAAAATAAATTTTAATGTTTCGAAACGATGAATAATCTAACCGAACAATATAGGCTGGGTATGACTGACGGACAAATCAACTCCCAAATTGCCTGAACAACAAAACAAAACATTACACTGGCGAACATGTTTTACTGTAAGCACAACACACATACATTTCCTTAGCTAATTTAGGGACTAAACTCCAAATAAAAATCGATTTCCACTTCTATATTGCTGTATCCAACTTATGTATTTGAAAATGTTTATTTCTAGCCAAAACCTTTTCAAAATAGTTCTGAATGACATCTCCAGAAAACGTGAATGTGATATAATTTCTGATTACGCGAAAACGATTTTTTTATACATTACACCTGATAACACAGAATACTTGCATTGTTCAAATTTATGAATGAAAATTATATAAAAATCATTGGATATAATACATTTTGATAGTCTGCATCCCTTATAAGAAATTTCATTTACCTAGGATATATTATTCGATATCAGACAAAATAACACTTATGGTGGAAAATTAGATGCATTTCTGGATTTAACACTCTAAAGTCGTTTCAGATCAGACAAAACACTCAGCATCATTTTTTAAATATACTTTTCTTATTTGTCAATCCGGCAAAGATCTAAAATTGTCCACAGTGTCAATCGTAATTATTTTTTTCAATGCCTAATTTGCATTGACAGTAATTATTCTGAAGATAATCGTTAAACATATCGTATTTAGAGCCGCATCATTAGTAAATATTTTGGTCATAACATTTCCTGCTGAATTTTGTATTTTGATTTTATTCGGCCATGGAGACGTAGAATGTCACAAATTTATGGTTTGATTTTTGGCCTTGTTAAGCAATGTAAACATATCCAATCAATAGTGGAAACTCATCCCAATAGATCAATGAAACTGTAGCAGAATTAACTTAGTGGTGTCTAATCGTTTCCGTTTCTAGTCTGTGATCAAACATTTATGCACTCAGTCTGCTTACTGCTTTTACATACCCAACTATTCATGAATAATAAACTTACGTGTAACCCGGATATCACTCGTGTCTCAGCAAATAGTTTAGAGATTATTCGATCGGTCAAAATTTAGTGATGCATAGGATCACTAAAATCAGGAGTGGACACTAGTGAATGTCTCTGAGACCGTGGGGAAGCCTGTGTCTCACCGTGTAAATTGCAGCATATATTAATGGATTTCATTTTAAAATTTCATCTGCGGCAATATTTAACACTTGATTGATCAGGATTTCAAAATTTTAAAATAATAAGCATTCCGTTGCCATGTGTCTAAGGCTGATATGAAACCAAGTCAAACTTTGCGTATTGTCACTTTACAAAATAAAGATTATTTCCAAGAAAAGGAACATCAGTGCACATCATTTCCTAAAAGGACGAGCCGATAGCTTTTCAGAATTCCGTTGAAGATTCTACTCCTTTTGAAGATTCTCCTCCTCTGGTTCGACCCATTTGATGTAATTACATTTCATTCCATGTAGCGTTGATATTTTATACTACTAATTTTCCCTTAAATTAAAATTATTCGTGAAATTGTCTTGGGCCTATTTAAATGTATTTTCTATATATTGGAACGATAATAAAATGAACACGAGTATTAGTCGACTTAAATAAAGATGCAAATTATTCTTCGCGAGGATTAAATTGTAAAATGGAATAAAATATTTCTTAATTGTAAAGATATTTGATCGAAAATTATTTTTAATATCTTCGTTAAACTTTGACTAACCAGACCACGATTTTGATAGATTTCTTGGACAAAGATTGACTGATTTTCGTTGTCTTTTTTACAACTGATCAATTTTTGTAGGTTATTTAAAGAAGAATATATTTATCGATTGAAAGAAGTTTTTGTCGATAATAATTTACTAATAATATTTCTATTTAATCAAGTGCTTGGGGAAAAGAGGTGGATTCATCAATTTCCAAAAGTTATTTGAACACCACTGGAAATGGAACTCGTTTCCCAGATTTCGAATTCTTTGCTCTTATCCATTACATCAACCGCATATGCAGTCTTGCAACAGATGGTATTCCCAAGCGGGCGCCATCTGGGCACTGACCAGGTTGGACGTTGCTTAAATTCAGTTAACAGAAGAGAACCGGTATTTCAACGGAATATTTCGGTCAGATGAGACATAAAAAGAATTTGTCATGTGGAAGTAGTCGAAGAAATACCGAATTCGCTACCAGCTTGAAATTCCTGAATAAATCTTCATAATTGTAATTGTTGTGACAAAGTAAATGGTTAAGTTAGGTACCTACACGAAATCGCTAAAAAATTGGCATAGCATGATGAAAAAGACGCCAAACTTGACTAAAACAAAATTTTATCGTCTAAATGCTTACGTTATCATGAAGAGGAAATACCAAAGTTTTTTTCATTATTTTAAAAAAAATGTCCTTCTTTTAAGAACATTCTAAATTTTGATTAAAAAAACTTTGTTTATCTTTGTATTACCGTCACTAGTAAAATAACATATAAAATTTTTAGCACGATTTTTTTTGTATGACACCCATTATTTTTGGAAATCTTGCAAAAATAAAAATAATTGTCAAATGTTAATGAAACTTTCAGAAAGTATTCACAGATGTTGGAAATTATTATAAATGTTTTTTTTATTAAAGTCATGGCAGAATTAATTTTTATTATATTTATTACCCCCCCCCCCCACTAACTAATTTTATGAAAAGTCGCGTCGGGTTTAGGGATTACAATAGTTAAAACCACAAGGATTTGAAGAATGCAAATCATGTTTGTTTTTTTTTAATTGGACCCATTGTACCTGAAAATCAGCTCTGAATTGTAACATACAAAACTCAATAAAACAAATTTATTATTTAATTTCAAATGCTTTTATTTGCTTTTAGTTGTTTTTATGAATATGGACAATATTTTCTGAAAGGAAAATAATTTTCGATGAAAAATGAATTTTTAATACAGTTATTTATTTATTTAATTATAATAGATTTTTACATTAATTTGTTAAAATATTGTAAAATTAGTTAAAAGCCACGTCGGGTTTCCTAAGTGTCCTCATGAGATAGATCTTTTTTTAGCGCTTTGTAAATTGTATCGTTTTGTCTAATCAGAAGACAGGAAGTAATTAAGAATGTAATTTTGTGTTTATAATCGGGCTCTATTTATAAAGTACGGAAGAACAACCAGAATACAATTAAGTTGCGTTATTTAAGTTAAGCGTTGTTCTCCGCTGTTAAGGCCTTTAATTTTGCGAAACACGTGTGGAGAAGTTTATTTGATTTTTCAATTTCAACTGAGAAGGGTACCTAAAAGTATCAGTATCATCTTATGAAATTTATATGATCTTATTTTTATATTAATCTCAGTTATGGCATTTTTCCATAAATGAAATCTCAAAATTAATAAAATGAATGGAAATACAGATAAAACAGTAAAATGTAGTAAATGTACATAAAATTATAGTATTTTATGTACACTTCTGATAAAATTTGATGAGAAAGGTACCTATAAATTAATTAGATACCTTTCTTATGAAATTTAATCTCATTCGTAACAGTCTTTTTAATTTTTTTATAATATATTTTCCATAAAGCATCATAAACGTAAAGGTAAGTACAAAAAACAATTAGACCGCTGAAAGTTTTCCTTAAAAATAACGAGGTAAATAATTTGTTCACTTAAATGTAAAATATTTCACTTTTCTCCTTCCGTAGAACAAATTATCCTCACGGAATCCATTAATAGGTCATTCAACACCTGTCAAATGACGCGAAAGTTTATGACCTGCTTTGTTTTATTTTCAAATTACATCTTTTCGGCGCAAAAGCTAAGTTAAACTTGATTCAAAATATTTTAAATAAACATTATAATTTCCGATTTTCTTAAAATAAGTTTTTAAAAAAATGATAATTGATATTTAAAAAAATTCAAACTGAGATTTTCATTGATTCTATGAAATGGAAAAAAATGGTCAATTTTGCTGATAAAAAAAATATTTTTAACAAAATTTTCGGATGTGCTAGGAACGATTAAAAATGTAAAAAAGTACCACAAAAATACTTTGATCTTTCCTCTTAATAATAACAAACATTTAGACGATAAAATTTTGTTTTCATCAAGTTTGGCGTCTTTTTCATCATGCTATGCTCTTTTTTTTACATTTCGTGGAGGTACATATGTTAAGTAATAACAAAAACCAGGTTTGCTGATATTTGCTGATATATCGTATATTAAACAGTAAATATACCAGAAGATTATCACACGACTAGTGAGAGTGTATCGAAAGAACTAGCGCTCAATCTATTCACTCTTTCCCGAAGCCTTCTGTCCTACTAATCTTATAGTAGGCGGAAGTGTCTAACATAGACACTTTAGAGGGACGACCCCATAAATATATATATATATATATATATGAAACATTTCTCAGATGTAACCTGTGGAAAAAACGAATATTTATAAATGCAGAAGGCAATAGATAAAAACTGTATAATTAGCCGACGCGTTTCGTCCAATATGGAATTTTTCATTTTGTTTTTGCCTTGAAAAAGTCGTCATTGGACGAAACTCGACTGATAATATTAGTTTTCATATTGTTTTACCTTTATATATATATATATATATATATATCTATATATATATATCTATATATATATATATATATATATATATATATCTATATATATAATGTTGTGACGATGGAAATGGTTAAGTAATAACAAAAAACAGGTTTGCTGATATATCGTATATTAAACAGTAAGTATACCAGAAGAGTATTACACGACGAGTGAGTGTATCGAAAGAACTAGCGCTCAATCTCTTCACTCTACCCAGAAGCCGTCTGTCCTACTAATCGTATAGTAGGCGGAAGATTCTTAAGAGGCAGGACACCACAACAGTAAACTTATTTGCATAGATTTCACAGAATATATACAATCATCTTTATTGAAATCATAAATTATTTACTGAAAGACTCAAATACCAATAAACCATTTTCTTCATTTATGACCGATATTACATAAGTATTGTGATATTGCAGTGATGGCCTTCTTTTTTAAAGCCGAAAACGACGACTCCCGAGGTTTCCCTTATTGTTCTATTAATGTTCACCATTATCTTTTTAGAATAATAAAAACCTTTTCATCGTTTACAATGAGCGGATTTTTGGCACTTCTTTACTAATACCAGCTGACATCAGCAGGCCTTTCACACTCTTATAATTCCTAATTATGTCTGGCTAACAAGCGCCTTTTGACGTCATGTCTTCATTGTATGTATTCTTGTAGTGAACTATAAGACAGAGAATCGGAACGAATGTTTTGTATAATAAACCTATATAAATATCGTTGTGGGAGAGTAGAAGAATGAATAGTTGAATAACTTGCGTTGGAATACCTTGGTGTCAATGAATAGCGTATTCTCATGAAAAGATGTCAAATCTTTAAAGATTTATAAGTTTAAAGTATAGTTTGTCATATTGGTATCTTTTGTGCGGTCAAGATTATATGAAACATTTAATTATTGTAAACTTTCACTTGGTAATTGAATCTTGTTCATTTTGTGGACTTTAAGTTGATAAATTTACCATATGTGATAAACTAATTATGAATAGAGATCTAATCGTGAAAATTCTTACCTTTTAATGTTGGGCATTATTTCTACTGGAATAAGACAAATTAGAACTAGTTGGAGAAAATGTTCACTTAAATAAAAAAAAATAAAATATAAAGGATGACGTTAGAATTGAAATTATATATATATATATATATATATATATATATATATCTCGTACGTATGAGCACTAATGGGGCCCAATCATCATAAATACCTTGGACAGTATTGTAAGTGTGGGTAATATGTTGTCTGAGTAGTCCACCACAGCAGTGGTTTACCTACTTCACGCCGCTAGCAAGTATTGTTTTGTTGATGTTATAAAGATTATCATTTCATTTCCAACCTCCGTTTTGATAATTCCTTACACAGTAGCCCTTTCTATATATATATATATATAGTCATCCACAGACACTGTTTCGCTGTTTCAAAGCTGTTCAGTGTGGCTAGACGTCCGGTTGCATTTAGCTAGGATCGAAACCCGACTGAATTGGCGTTAGTCGAAAATTCTACTACTAAGCCGTCGGCGCACAGAAGGGATGAATTTTAGCTTATTTATAGTCACGCTATGTCAGCTTTAATAGTCACTGTTTACAAACCCAAATTTCCTTCTCCAAAGAGCTCAACCGAAATTAATATTTTCGGGAGCCTATAATATTGTCATCCACAGAGAGGCTATGAGGATGTAACAATTTTTAGAAAGAAAAAGTAGATTACTCGAATATAAGTTTATAATGTATAATGGTTATAAAAAGGATTGGTCATTAATTTTAGAAAACAATTAATTCAGACTCTTGAGATAATGTGTATTTACACTTAAATTCATTGTTTTTTCATTTCCGCAAATATAATGGAAAATATGGCTATTGTTTTCATTTATCGTTTCAATTAAATGTCTATAAATTCTGTTTTTATTTAGAAACGAAAACTCATCTTCATACGTATTTGTAATTATTGAATTTAAAGGAGAATATATCATTTTTCGACTAAAAGCAAACACATGAAAATAACTATTCAACGACACTTTGATAATTGGGTAGTGAATTCCGTTGAAATGGTTAACTAACAAATAAATTCCAGTGTACTAGTAATATTAACTGTTTTTTATGTTGAAACATTCGCTATTTATTGACCTAGTAGCCACTGCTACTCTCGTTGATAATTTATATTAGTTTCTATTAAGACAATTTTCCCAGGCAAATAAGTTACTTAAATCTACTAGATGTTATCGATCTTTCAGATAGTGATGTTTTCTCTCATATTTTGTTTATCTGCTGTCCGAGTTGTGCGATATCCATTGTTGGAAATCTTTAAATGATATGGTTTCTTTTTATCTGCTGATGTTTTGTTTGCGATTCTCTAGCGCCATTTCACAGGGTTCGTTGAAGAATGCTACTCGCTAAAACCGGTTTCATTCGATTGAAACCACTTTTTTTAATAATTACTTTGAGAAAGCGATTGCCTGCAGTTGGTAGTTTAAATATTTCTGAACGGCTAATCATATTATAATGGTTCTTCGAACAGAATAAACTTTGTAAGGACTTTAGTAGCATTTTTAGGTTTATATTCTGGTTTTGTAGCAACTGTTTGTGTTGGACATGATTTATTCCTATTGAACCCAATTCTATAGTTAAATTCCTTATCTCATAAAGTAAAACAATCCGGTTCAGAGATCCCTGAATGTTTATATAACTAGAGTCTAACAATATACACCACTTTTGATGTTTTTAATTGCTAGATTTCTGTAGATGTATCTTCAATAATTTCTCGTGTGTATTATACAATTGACAGCCTTCCTCTAACTTAATAGCAAAGCAAACTTGAGCCAATTCATCACGCTGTTCTCATTACCATATCTGTCATGGCGGATCTCACTCCTAGAATTTTTTCAAATGTTGTCACTTCTATATTGATTATTTAAATCACCCAGGCAATTCCTTGATCTTGACTAACAGAGATAACGCTTTAGTTACTATTCTATGAGTAGAAAAATAGTATAAGTATTTGTGCGTTCGAACCGCAACTCATTTATAACACGTTACATTAAAATCAAAGACAATGTATTCATTTAAATAATTCATTGTATTGTAATTGCATATATTTTGTGGGGAGATTGTGTGACGAAACTGTCAACCTGATTGTTTTCCATCATCTTTACTGTGCTATTGGTAATACTTTGTAATAACTGCTATTTAAGTAGTGAGTAATTTGCTTAAATGCTGACGTAATTTTTATTCACATTTATATCAATTGCAATGCGGCTATTGTTGCTAAATGAATTTTTTTCACGTACAAAAGGCTTTGATTATTTAAGACGCGTTTTACAGATTATGTGTGCGTACCACATGTGCGTTTGAAGAATTAAGTTCCCAATCGTATTTACTATATTTTCATGCTGTTTTATATGTCTCCGCTGCGTCATATTTAACCGCTTTCTCGAGGAAAATTAATTTATAATTATGCTTCCTATACCACTACTCGCCAATCAAAACGGCTGTCTGTATACGTTCCAGATCAGAGCATCATGTCTATTAAATGAGTCTGAAAATATAATTTCTATATGCACCATACTTGTCGAGAATACAATACAACCTATAAGTTAGAAAGCGTAAAATATATTTGAATTCCTTATCACGAAACAGATTAAAACTTATATAATATGTGTGTAATTAATATATTACATATAACAATCGATGGAAATAAGTATTTCTACGGTGTCTGAAATAGTTAAATATTTATTTATTTTACTAAAGATCAGTCTTGGAATTATGTCTGCTTTGAAAACGATTACGATATAAAACACTAAATTTTATTCCAAGATTATTTTTCTTTAAAAAAGAGCAGCGTTTCTCACATATTATTGATGTTGCTCAGTATAGCTCACAATAACATCTCATTATTTCGTTGTCATTTCAAAGTAGATTTGTTAAATATTAATACAATGGGAAGATGCATAACATTTACCAATTCGGATACTTTTATTCACATTCCATAATGAGTGTAATTTGCATCATGATCGCTTATATCATTTAGGATCATATACCTGACGAAAGAATAATAATTCTACTTGCTTCATTCCACCACAAACAACATTGAAGATGGATTGTCATTGAAAGAGTGTAAACACATACAAGCCATGGTAAATTTAAAGGCAGTAAATCTAAAATTCAATAAAACATTAGATTACGGAGAATATTTTCGTAAATTTTTAAGATTACTGAGTACTTAAAAATTAAATAAAAAAAGATGCTGACATCATATTCTTCAATTATGTTTGACAGATAAAGTCTCCGCAGAACAACATTAGATTATGTCATCACCTCATCAAAGACGTAAACACGATTACTGCTGCAAAGACTGCCGTCTCATTAAAAAATGCATTTCTGGGATATTTTGAACTTAAAGTAATTAATATTTGTTTTAAATCAGATTAATTATATTTTAAATCATTTAATATTCCTCAAAGTTTCAGAAAATTATGTTATATTATTTTATATTTGCAATATTTATTAAATGAAGAGAATTAAATTTTGATAAAAGATCACTGAAATTGGCGCTAATCTGTTATTTTCGCAACAAAAAAAATTCCAGTCAATTTTGATTAAATTTGAAGTACAGCAAAGTATTTTGCTTTTTGGAAATATTAACTTTAATCTATTGGATGGAAATTGAAGGAAAAATTAAAAAAAAAAAACAACATAAAAATACATTTTCTTTCATTTAGATTTAATTTGTGTAACCCGTAGGTATCTCTCTTTGTGTGGATTTCCCGAGGCTAATGTTACATAATTAATAATAGTAATATTAGCCCTTATTTATGAAAAAACATTCAGCATTCGGATAGTGGCTTCAATTTCGTTTGCAGTAGTGTGAAATGTCAACAACTTGATTGCCATTATTTTCCTTTCTCGTAACATGTGCTACCCATTTTAGTCGTTGTGGTGTTGAAAGATCTCCACTGATTTGGCTTATTATATTTGGCATCTCTATCTGTTTGTGATTGTAGTACCAGTCAACAATGTTCGAAGATTTGTGATGCTTGCTATGACTTACAGCGTCCATTCGCTTCAATCCATTTTAACCATTGATCTTCGAATATGTTTGTGTACAGCTGACAGTAAGTCAGTTATGTACTATGCGTGATACAAGCTAAGGCGACCATGTAACTTTCGATACATGATTGAGGAGGCAGATTTTTCCCGCAGAAGGTTGCCAATTCTTTATGCCGTAGTCCAGTTGCCATTTAATGCCATAGAACCCGGTCTTTCTTGCTATTTACCCATAGCTAGAGGGGAAAGAGGATTCATAACTTTCCCAAAGTTATTAGCGTATAGGTGAATGTAATGGATTCGACTGGATTTAGAACTCTGCTCTAAATCAGCGGACAGATAAATTCATGTAAAATTTTGGCGTCATGCATTGCATCAATATGAAATTCTCGATCTGATGAAGTTGTTTCAGAACATGGCACGAGAGTTTACCTTAGAGTTTTGCTTACCTTATTCCATGACAAAATATTTATCACTTATACTATCTTTTTAATTAAATATCGCGGCTTTCATTCAAGTTATATTTTTTACAATGTTTATCAAATATATTCCTTTAGACCTAATCATTTGAAAACATGTTAGAGGAGGTTGAAACTTTATTGAAGATCATACAATTTACACACAAATGATACCTATAAACAAAGCATAAACCGTGCGGGGAGATATATCTATATATGTGTGTGTATGTAGAGATATAAATGAGTTATGTCGTTTGTTCACAAAGGATGTGCAAAGTTGGAACATAGCCGGAGCTTCACGGTCATAAATCCTTGCCGGATTTATTAAACTAGAGACATGCAGCTATCATTACAAAAAAAAAAGCAAAACTATTTTTCATATATATATTGAGTATCAACAATATGCTTAAAATAATAGACTGAAGTTAATGGTTTATGAAATATATTAACATCTATGAATATGTTCATATTATGTATGCAAACACACTCATACGTTCACTACCACACTCTTCAATTCATTTAAATTTTACAGATATATATATATAGTGTGTGTATGTATATATATATATATATATATATAGTTATAGTGTATGTATGTATGTATGTATGTATGTGTGTGTGTGTTTATATATATATATATATATATATATATATATAGTGTATGTATGTGTGTGTGTGTGTGTGTGTTTTTATATATATATATATATATATATAGTGTATGTATGTGTGTGTGTGTGTGTTTTTATATATATATATATATATATATAGTGTATGTATGTGTGTGTGTTTATATATATATATATAGTGTATGTATGTGTGTGTGTCTTTATATATATATAGTGTATGTATGTGTGTGTGTTTATATATATATATATATATATAGTGTATGTATGTGTGTGTGTTTATATATATATATATATATATATAGTGTATGTATGTGTGTGTGTTTATATATATATATATATATATATATATAGTGTATGTATGTGTGTGTGTTTATATATATATATATATATATATATAGTGTATGTATGTGTGTGTGTTTATATATATATATATATAGTGTATGTATGTGTGTGTGTTTATATATATATATATATATATATTGTATGTGTGTGTTTATATATATATATATATTGTATGTGTGTGTGTGTTTATATATATATATATATTGTATGTGTGTGTGTTTATATATATATATATATTGTATGTGTGTGTGTTTATATATATATATATATATTGTATGTGTGTGTGTTTATATATATATATATATATAGTGTGTGTGTGTTTATATATATATATATATAGTGTATGTGTATGTGTGTGTGTGTGTGTTTATATATATATATATATAGTGTATGTGTATGTGTGTGTGTGTGTTTATATATATATATATATAGTGTATGTGTGTGTGTGTTTATATATATATATATATATATATATAGTGTGTGTGTGTTTATATATATATATATAGTGTATGTATGTGTGTGTGTGTGTTTATATATATATATATAGTGTATGTGTTTATATATATATATATAGTGTATGTGTGTGTGTGTGTTTTTATATATATATATATATATATATATAGTGTGTGTGTGTGTTTATATATATATATATATATATATAGTGTGTGTGTGTGTGTTTATATATATATATATATAGTGTATGTGTGTGTTTATATATATATATATAGTGTATGTGTGTGTGTGTTTATATATATATATATATATATATAGTGTGTGTGTGTGTTTATATATATAGTGTATGTGTGTGTGTGTGTGTTTATATATATATAGTGTATGTGTGTGTGTTTATATATATATATATATATAGTGTATGTGTGTGTGTGTGTGTGTTTATATATATATATATAGTGTATGTGTGTGTGTGTGTTTATATATATATATATATAGTGTATGTGTGTGTGTGTGTTTATATATATATATAGTGTATGTTGTGTGTGTTTATATATATATATATATATATATAGTGTATGTGTGTGTGTGTTTATATATATATATGTATAGTGTATGTGTGCGTGTTTATATATATAATATATATATATATAGTGTATGTATGTGTGTGTGTGTGTGTTTATATATATATTATATATATATAGTGTATGTATGTGTGTGTGTGTGTTTAT
>OZ038481.1:109219242-109224242 GCA_964036315.1 Acanthosepion esculentum
GAAGTCGCCCAGAATTTATAGTGTAGGGAGTGCTACCCTTAGTGAACAATTAGGGAATTATGGTGGAGCTAATTCCGACAGCTGTTTTTATTACAATTTCCTTTGAGTTCGGTTTATAGTCATTTTCATCCGGGACCCAACCAGATACCTAAGATCAAAAATGGCAACACAATTTTTAAAAAAATTTAATAGTGCTTTTTTTTTTTTTTTTTTTTTTTACTAATATGGTAATTTGAGATTTTGTTTTGTAGGTATTTTTTCAGTCCATGTGGCATGAACAAAATTGTTCAATAAATAGAGTAATGTCGCAGCTATATTTATATTACAATGAATCATTCATACAAAAAATAGATTAGTAATGTTGATGACATAAATAGCGAAAAACATCATCGCCAACAAAATTATTATTTATTTTCACAGATTCAACATTAGCATTACGACTGCTCGCTCTATAAGTTTTTATCCGTTAACAATAACTCATTTCTAACAAAAACATATTTCGATTCGCATTTAATTTTTCGTGCCCGCTATTACCTGGATCTACTTAAAAAAAAAATTCCATGCCTGAGGATGGCTGAATGTGCAGCTGAAAGTACTAGGAGAATATAAAATGACCTTACACAACTTATTAAAAAGTTATTAAAAACAAGGATCGTTACATTCATCGAGTGGTTCGTAGGATAATGTAACTTTAATAAATTTGTTTGCGAAAATGTTTCTCGCCATTTATATCATTAACTTTACTAATCTACTTTTTGTATGAATGATTCATGTAATATATATATATATATATATATATATATATATATATATATATATATATATATTTGCGCTGTCCGTGCGTACACTATTGTGATAGCTATGTAGAAACGCTTTCCATAATATCTATGACCTATATATATATATATATATATATATATCGGTGCGTACACTATTATGATAGCTATTTAGAAACGCTTTCCATAATCCCAATGACCTTTCTCTCTCTCAATATGGAAAGCCTTTCTCCATATCTATCATAATAGTGTACTCACCGACAGCGCAAAAAATATAGAAATCGAATCTTTCTACTTCATGTTAGACAATGCCAAGGCTCTTTGCAAATCACAAGAACTCATAATTATCATGAGAGACATTAATGCCAAAATAGGCATGAGGAGGGCCGGCTATATAGCCGGAAATGGCTGACTAGGAACCCGCAACGAACGTAATGAAGTATTAATCCAGTTGTGCCCGGCCAATGACCAGGTAATAGCCAACACATGGTTACAAGAACACCCCTGACGATTATGATTACACGTTGGAGCCAAGGATGAGAATCTAAAAAACAAATTGACTACATAACTGTCAATAAAAGATTCAGGAATGGTTAACTGCAAAACCTACCCAAGTGCCGAGTGCGGAAGCGATTATCGCCCTGTTACATGTAAACTAAGAATGAAATTGCTGAACCTGAAGAAGCCTGACGCAACACCCAAATTGCAATACAACAAACTCCTGAGCGACCCGTACCTGAATGAAAAATATAAGGACAATGTGAAAAGATACGAGGGACACAATGAAAACTCGAAATGGGACGCATTAAGAGACGCTTAATGATATCACCAAACGATATCATTTCAAAGGAAAACGGACGAGGAAAAAACGAATTGATGGCTGATGAGATTCTCGCCATGAAAAGGAGACTGCAAACTCTTACAAGATAATGAAAGGAATACAGAAAATTACGTAATGAAATAAAAACCAACAGAAGGCAGGCTAAAGAAAAGTGGTTAAACAAAAAATATGCAGAAATAATGAAACCGAGTACCACCAACAAAGGCGATGCGCATAAAAAATAAAACAACTAACAGGATAGAATCCATGCTCGTCAATAGGCTACAAAATATCAAAGGACGGAACGCGTAGGAAAAATTCGTCAGCTCTGGAACGAGTCATTGGAGAACTCTTCCACTAAGATAGAGAACAGGCAGCAATACGCAGAACTACAAACGGACCGGAAATTCTAAAAACAGTAGTAGAATCTGCACCCGCCAATTGAGCAGAAACGAGGTGGCAGGGTCAGACGGAATTGTAACGGAAATGCTGAAAGCCTTAGATGACTTTGGTACAGACATGATAAAAAATAATAAATGAAATCTACAATAGTGAGGAAGATCTCAGTCGAACTATTTTCATAGCACTGCCTAAGGAACCAGACACAAACGAATGAGAAGTACGCGGAGCAATCAGCCTAATGAGCCACTTAACAATACTCATTATCCGTATTTCGACGAATAGAGCGCGCTGCAGAATCAGGCGAATAAACAAGAACAGTGCGTGTTCGTTAAAGACACCGGAACAAGGCACACGGTATTCATGCTCAGAATGTCATCAGAAAGAGCAATACAAATGCAGAAGGACGTGTACCTATGTTGTATAGACAACTCAAAAGCGTTCGACAAATTACGCCACAAAGATCTGTTGGAACAGCTCAGCAACCTAGATATATTTGGGAAAGATTTTAGAATAATCAAGAACCTATACTGACAGGAAACGTCATGCATGCGCATAGAGAATGAGTTCAGCAAGTATAAAAAATAGAAAAGGGCGTAAGGCAACGATGTGTCTTCTCGCCGGACTTATCCAACCTATACAGTAAGGCAATTCTGAGAGAATTGGAAATCATACTGGGACTCATTATTGGCGGCCGCAATCTTAACAACATAAGATACGCTGATGACACAGTACGGATAGCAGACATGGAAAATGAATTTAAAAAATACTCCTGTAGAAGGTAGCGAAAGAGAGCAAGAAGGGACTAAGCATAAACTACAAGAAGACAGAATGCATGTTCATCAGTAAAAATATTAACCCGAAATGAGATTTACAGGTCGGGGACTAAAATCAAGCAGGTGCGGAATTTTAAATATCTGGGAAGTGTTTTGATAGATGACATTAAATGCGAAGACGTATTGGGATGATCAAAGACACATTCCAAACACCAGGCAGGGTATTACGAAACAGGTAGATTTGTTTGGTAACAAAGAAAAGAGTACTGAGCTGCTATGTAACCACTGTCCTCCCTTACGGAAGGGAATGTTGGACCGACTCCTCAAAGATGAAGAAAAGACTCAAGGCAACAGAGGTACGTTTCTACAGAATAATAAGGATATAATGGAAGGAGCATTTAAGCAACGATGATGTTTTGGAGAGGATGTAAACAAGGCGTAAAATCAGGAAGAGACAGTTGAACTTTCTAGGAAAGTAATGAGAAAGGAGGGCCGGAAAATCTGATACTCACAGGTCGGATAGAGGGAAGAGGGAAAGCAACACATTACATACCTAGCGGGTTTAAGCAAGTGGATGACAGAACATGGCCTGGAGAAGTAACCAAAGGTAAAAAAAAACATATTGAGAGCTACAGGGGATGAGAAGTGGTGGAGAGCCATGAAGGAACGCGGCACTTAAAAAAGAAAAGGTTTACGGTTATGAGCACATGCTTATTTTTTATTTATGCTACTTGGGTGTCTGGAGAGAACGAGAAAATGAATGCAGGTGGTGACTCTTATGTTTACAAAATATGTTTCTATAAAAGCTCTGCTTCTGATATTGAGTACTCTCCTTGTGTAAATAGAAAACACACACAGATATACGTATATGCGTGTTTATTAAAGAGAAAAGTATCGTAAGTGAAATCGTTAGTGAGATATAAAAACCTTCTTCATGAAACCGACTGAGCGTCCATCAATGTATTCGTTAGACTAGTGAAATGCTGCTATAATAACAAACCTTGCTACATTTGGTGCTTTCAACGAGACAAGATCTTCTTTTCAGTGCATGGGTCGGGGTAAACGTTGGTGGCAGATACGCGTTAAACAAGAAGATGAATGGAGTGACCGAACTGTCTGGAACGGCTAAGAATCTAAGAATGAATGTGTTGAAAGCAAGATGGATGACGGTGACTCAACAAAGTTAGTAATGGTTAAAGGAAGTGATGGTAGCTTGACAGGGGTGATGTGTGCGGATAATTTCGTGTCAGCGACGGATTGAATCACTATTGAACGACAATTTCAATGAATCACAACATCTCGACGACTTTCAAAGATACAGAAAGCAATTTTGGTGTAAATGAAATTGTTCCTACAAAGTAAATGGTTTAGATTAAAAAGGTTGGTTGTGCTTTTAATAACACGACGGTGGGGAGGGATTAAATTTATGTACTTTGCAACATTTTTTTTACTCGTATCCACCCAGAAAAAGGCTCAAAAGCTAAAAAGTTAAAGCGTTGAAGAATGAATAGAGTGGCATGAACGTTATAAGAGGAAATAGAAAGGGAGAGAATAGGGTGACTTTTTGAATTTAGGCGCAATACTGGACTGGCGTCGAGATCACATCAACTTACAGTTGATCTGGCGAGATGTAATCGAAAATTCTATGCTAAGAGTTACTTTTCTGGCACTTCTCGATTGTAGAATTCCATTCCGACCCCTTACTTTCCAGCCAGCTTTAATCTTGAAAATGTTAAATGCAATGTTATTATATAGGAATAAAATGTCGCTGCTGACACTTAACTTTGATCATAGATCGCCAGTGAGCAAACAGAGGCGATACCATTATTGAACTAAGGAGACCACGTGACTGTAAAGTAAACGCATAAGTGGGAAGTCACGTGACGTTTAAACGATCTATATTCTAGTCTATCCTCTATTATTAATATTCGGATCGCTATTTCTACTCTATCCTCTATACTATACGGACTGCTATTCTCTACCCTAGTCAATATACTACATTCTCTATTCGGATCACTATACGGATTACCATTCGAGCGAGTATTATCGAGCAAGTTCTATTAGTGCAAGTCCTATTCGAAGGCGTATGTCACAAGTAATGTTCAACGGCGTTACTATAGTTGTATCTGGGATTACAAAGTATCTTATACAAATTCTCATAGAATATATAATGTTCATTGAAAAAAATATAGTTGATTTCGATTTATCCTCTAACCTATATATGCGGCT
>OZ038481.1:109229242-109234242 GCA_964036315.1 Acanthosepion esculentum
TATCATTTGTTCCCCAACATTAAAATAACACCTGGATGTTATCATATGATGATATCATATCTGCTGTTGGTTAATCTTTTAACCAACTAGATGGAAAGTGTCACCAATTAATCTAAGCCTTGCAACACATATGAAAGATGGATGTGGAAAGCAAGGTAGGGCTATGTTTAAAATTAAAACTTATTTGGTCTCATTCCATGAGATTATATTGTTCAGACTGTGAAGTTTTCAGTCGTCCCTCGTAATGCATACGCAAACTACATGCTAAATAAATATCATTTCCTATCTTACGAAATGTGATTATACTAAAAAAACACATAAATAACAAGATCTTTGTCATTAAACAAACATAGCTCTTCAAGATTCAGATAGAATTAGAATAACATTTTTATGTTTGCTTAACCAAAGTATAATATGTATGGAACACATTTAATATGTTTATAAAAAGGATAAAAAGAATTTGGAGAAGAGGAATAAGCTGAATGTTCGCCCTAATAATCAAATTTCATCTCGCTATTCGTTTTATCTGACTGTGATCAAAGTGTAAGGCATTGCAAGCTGCATCAAAGCAAATAATTTCAAAAGCAATAAATGTCAACTTAATGCGTATTTGAATTATCAAATGAAATTGCATTCTACAATACTGAATGAAGCCTGAAAATACTTGAGGGCTTTTGTTTAGAATGTATTTGTTTTCAAGTGTTATCAAATATCTCATAGATTTACACAATGGAATCATGTTTATTCCTTCATTATAAAACATTACAAAATATTGATGGAAATATACCATTAATTCATAATTCGAAAAAAAATTATTCTAATATTAAAAAAAGTCCTAATAACCAAATTTCACTTTTAACTTAACAGAACTCAATTCACACAAAACAAATGCATTTACATATAAGTATAAACTGTAGAAATAGCGAACTTTTACATGTCTTTGTGAGTGTAAGAGAGAAAACGTCCATATACGCGTATGTGTTTGCATATACAGGGTGTCCATAAAGTTCGTGTGCACCGTAAAAAAATTATAACTTTATTTATATTCGCGATAGAAATAATCTGTCAAAATGATATAAAGTTTAATATACCTACTTTTAATTATAGCTAAAATAACTAATGTGATTTCAGGCATTACTGTTAATCCTTTAGCAAATGTTTTCCGTGAAATGCAAATCGTATTAGCTTTTGTATTCCTAATTATGGAGGACATGTGGAAACTTAAATAAAATTTCAATAAAACCTTAAAAATTATAGATTTAATTCTTTCCAATCCTTTTTACAAATTATTTCTATCGCAAACACAAATAAACTTAAACTTTTTTAAAGTGCACACGAACTTTATGGTCACCTGTATACACACACACACACACACACACACACACACACACACACACACACACACACATGTTCACTGTTCACATCATTTCATCATTAAGAAACAAGCATACATCGTACACAAGTCCAAAAATGTCGGCACAACTCATATCATAGTCACCTCCAACAGTGAAAACTGAATATTCATAATTTTCGAGAAAATATGAACATTTGTTATCACCAACACTAAGACATTTGCCACAACCTCAAAGAGAATTAGAAATATAGTTAGAAAGAAAAACAGGTCCAGCATTACATCAGATGCGTAGCGAAATACCTAGAAATCTAATAGTCCGCGTCTACGAACATAAGAGCGGCCTTAGGTTGAAAGACTCCTTTGTACTCGCTGGAATACACAGAAACAAAACAGGTCACATATTTGATTTAACATAGGTCACCCTAATTAGAAAAGAACGTAATATATTACTGTTGGTATGTGGAGTATGGCAAGAGAGAACACTTAACACCTCATTTGTTTTAGTAGTATACAATACTCAGCTAGGAAGACCACTGCAATAGTAATACCTTCCTCTCCTAAACAATTATCCAGGACTGCTTATAAATATATCAGTCCATTCAGGATAGTAAAGAGGTTAAATGGCTCTTACTACAACATCTCTCATCTTGAGACTGACTTCCTACAGAAGTTAAATTTTTTGTGGGAGGAGTTAAGATACAAATCTCATGTATGTTGTCTCTTCTTTTTACTGGAGTGTCTTGTTTCCGAAACTATCTGATAAATAGGTACATCGAAATGTCATACTGTACCGCCATCTGCTCATCTTCTCGTATGGCCTGTGCTTTCGAGTACCTTTTGTCTTATTTGATTTAGATATCTATTCTGCACCCATGTGATCCCTTTTATTATGTGCAATAATTTTCCGATGTCTTTCGACTACCATATTTTCCCAGCATTCCTTTCCATTTCTGTAAGTTTCAAAGAATATTTTTTCACCGAGATTGAATTATTTCCCTGTATCGGATTTCTTCTTGTTTTCCACATTCTCTTATTCGCAGAATTCTTTCAAACACCGATTTGATTTTCTTTGCGTATATTAGTTCTACCGGGGATATACCTGATAATGTGTTAGAATTACGTGTCAGCATATCTACACTTAAAATTACTGTAATGACATATCATTATTTTCACCTCCATTAGTTTTTTTAATGCCCATTTGAATAGATCGAGGAAGCGTTCTGTTTGCCCATTCGACCTTGAGTGGCAGGGGGAGCTGTAGTAGCACAAAGATTTTACAAAAAAAAATTAATATTCTTTAGCGTTGAATATCGTAGCGTTGTCTGAAGCAATGGTATCCGGAATACCGCATGTAGCAAATAATCCATGTAAGAAGTTTATTTTAATTGTAGTTGTTGCAAACGGGCAGTTTTAAATTCATGGCCAGTTTGGAAGAAATTCCAGCAACAATTAGGTAGTCGACACCATTTATCGGTTCCGATTATATTGACGTGTTTTCTTGATCACTTTTTGTCTTTGTAATTTGACTATTGTTGGAATTTAATTAGTGGTGATTTTGGTGTCATGGCACAACCTCCGCACGCGTTTAACAATCTTCCTATATCTTTGTCTAGATTGAGCCAGTATACAGTGCTGTGCATGAAGGATTTCATACTAGAGATACCTGGATAACCTGTAGGAAATTATTTCTGAAGAGATGCATGCATTGCCCTTCTCTCACCATAAATTACACTCTCATTTGCAGATTTAGAAGATTTTGTCATTGTCAGTTTTACATTTAATTTTATTATTTACCTTCAATTACCGCCTTACTTGATTATTTCTTTCTCTAATGAAAGTACCCAGGTGAGCTTTTATTTTAGTTTAATCCAGCGTCACAGGTAGATCTTGTACAATATTGCAGATATTCGTTCATTTGTTCTGAATACCTCATTTTGCGTGATGAATATCCTGTTCTCGATTTTCAGGTTTTATTAAAATATCGTCTAAATACGCGATCGCAAAACATAAACCGCTCAACATTTTGTCCATTACTTGTTGAAAAATTCCAGGTGATAACTTTATTCCGGAGGTTAATCAGTTAAACTTATATAATCCCTTGTGGGTATTGATTGATAAGAGTTTTGAACATTTTTCGTCAACCTGTAAATATGCGTCTGACAATTCCAAATTTGAAAAGTACTTTCCCCCATTTGCGCAAATTACTTTTTGACTAGGCAGGAGGTAATTGTAAGCTTGACAATCCGTCAACATTGTGGAGAAATCGGTACATACACAGATTTTATTTTTCATATAAACGTGCGTAGATGCCCAATCGCTATGAGCCACTTTGGAGATTACACCTAAATATTCCAAGAGATCTATTTCCTTTTCATCGTATCCAAATCTGAAAACGGGACATTCTTTCTTGAAAATTGGTACCATATTTTCATTTAAATGGAACTTGGCGTTAGTTTTGTTTATCTTCCTAACCTTTCAGAAACAAAAAAACTGAAATTGATTTTCATTTCTTTTTTAGTCTTTCAGAATTACTAGAAGAGGCATCCACTTCATTACAAAAAGGTTTATGAGGAAATACCATAAATTGAATATTTGCATACAATCTGTTCTGAACAATTCATAAGTTCTTTTCATCACGAATGATTTGGCTATCACCGTTTTCCCATAAATCTCATAAAACGAAACATCTGATGTAAACTCATATTTAAATTTAAATTTCCACCTAGTACAATTTTACTTTCAATGTTGATATTAGCTTACGGATTTTTTCCTACTTTCTTTGTAAACGAAGAAAGTAGGAAAAATCCGTAAGTGATTAACTTTTGACAAAGTTATCACCTAGAATTTCTCAGCAAGTAATGGACACAATGTTGAGCAATCTAGATTTTGCGATCGCCTATTTAGACGACATTTTAATCAAACCTGAAAATCAAGAACAGGATATTCAGCACGTAAATGAGGTATTCAGAAAAAATAAACGTATATAGCCTTAAAATGAGTGATAAGAAATGCAAATTTTTCATGACAGAAATTAAATATTTGGGCCAAATCATCGATGAAGACAGTAGACTTGTTTCTCTCACAATCCAAAATTTAAAATAATCGAGATGATCGACAATAGTAACTACAGTATCAGTGCCGTATTTTTACATTAGCCCCAACATAGTTCTGTAAAAACCATAGCATATGCTTCAATGACACTTATATCGGATGTGAAAAAATTGTAGCCATGTGGAGAAAGAGGCGCTGGGAACAATCTATGACCTTCTGTCTTGTTGAAAACTATATTTCTTCTATTTACTTTTACGGTTATATATTTTCTTTTTTTGACCTTTATCTGTCGTCACCGCTACGTTTACCGAATTTTTTATTCTTTCGCTTAACTTTACAAAGCAAGCTCTTTTGTTCCTCATTTTGAGATCCTCTTCAAGCTTAGACAAAATTCTAGAAGAGATTTCTGCATTGCTATTTGCTGTCAACCCTTGTATGAAGCTCAAGCACTTAAACGTGCCCGGTGTTATTTCGCTTAAGTTAAACTTTTCACATTCCATGTTTACGATATTAGCCTAAGTGGTGTAATCTTCATATATGTTTTACAAGGTTTAGGCGTTGCCAACGTGTATTAAACAATGAAATTCGTTCACTG